>JAJAGP010001265.1:0-192260 GCA_025084515.1 Ancistrus triradiatus
CATGTGATCTTTAGCAAACTGCAGATGAGCAGCAATGTTCTTTTTGGAGAGCAGTGGCTTTCTCCTTGCAACCCTGCCATGCACACCATTGTTGTTCAGTGTTCTTCTGATGGTGGACTCATGAACATTAACATTAGCCAATGTGAGAGAGGCCTTCAGTTGCTTAGAAGTTACCCTGGGGTCCTTTGTGACCTCACCACCTATTACACGCCTTGCACTTAGAGTGATCTTTGTTGGTCGACCACTCCTGGGGAGGGTAACAATGGTCTTGAATTTCCTCCATTTGTACACAATCTGTCTGACTGTGGATTGGTGGAGTCCAAACACTTTAGAGATGGTTTCGTAACCATTTTCAGCCTGATGAGCATCAGCAACTCTTTCTGAGGTCCTCAGAAATCTCCTTTGTTCGTGCAATGATACACTTCCATAAACGTGTGTTGTGAAGAGCAGACTTTGATAGATCCCTGTTCTTTAAATAAAACAGGGTGCCCACTCACACCTGATTGTCATCCCATTGATTGAAAACACCTGAGTCTAACCTCAGCTTCAAATGAACTGCTAATCTTAGAGGTTTTCATACTTTTGCCACTCACTAATATGTAATATTGGATCATTTTCCTCAATAAATAAATTACCAAGCATAATAATTTTGTCTCATTTCTTTAACTGGGATCTCTTTATCTACTTTTAGGACTTAGGAGAAAATCTGATGATGTTTTAGGTCATATTTATGCGGAAATATAGAAAATTATAAAGGTATATTTATATGTATATATAATTTTTTTGTATCGTATATTATATACATTATTGTTTTTTTTATTTTCATTGTTTCTAATATTTCGATTTTAATATCTGCCTCAATAAAAGAAAACATGCACTTGATATGAAACAGAGGCCTTAATAAAGGACCTGGCTGAAATAAATGAAGTGAAATGATTGTCTGATCTATTCAGACCCGCAGCTTTTTCTTCAGTGCGAGCCCGCTGCGTTTGCTCTTGGCCGAGCGGTCCGTCGCCATGGTGACGGGGAATGATTGAAAAGCAGAAAACCCATTTTCTCATTTGTGCCGACCCCCTTTAAAGTAGTGGCGGGAGGGGAGATTGGGGAATTCATCGGTGTAGGAGAGGTTATTATGGGGGTTGTCTTTCTAGACCAAATAAATAAATAAGACAAATAAAAAAAACTGTAATGAGCCTAAATGTTGCATTATGATATATTGGTGTGGAAAAGCAATAACAAAGCATCAATATTGAAAGAAAGCCTCTTCACCCCTCCCCCTTAATCGTAAAGTGGCGAGGGTGAAGGTCATTGACCATTCAGCGCAAACTAGGTCTCTCGGCAGGGGGTTCATGCTGCACTCACACACACAGTAAACAGCAGGCAACAACCACACACACTCTAGGGAGAAAGTCACAAGCTTTAGACAGAAAGTCACAAGCGGTCTACGATTGGGTATTTTGGTCCTGTTAATGATTTACCATCACCAGTCTCAGTCTGTCTTACTGTCTACAGTGCAGCTTGGCCATGCCACCTTCCTATGGAGATGCAAGATGTGAATACGACTTTAAAGCTAGATACTGGAAGAGTACGAAAGTATGAAAACCCACTGCAAACCCTCTGCACTCTGCACCAGTATACCAGTACAAGTACCAGTGATAGTACCAGTAGTCCTTTTGGTCTCAGTATGAATATGCTTACAGACTTACAGTCTGTAGACTGGTTGTCGACACAGACTGAGAGATGATTTCCCATCAGTCGGAGGCAGGCTGATCGATACGACTATAGGCAGGGATCCTCTCCCGAGGTTTCAGCATAAATCTCTAGCCATTATCATCCAGCAGTCCATCAGCCGCTCTAAAACGCTCAGACCTCGACTCTTTCCACTGCTCGAAAACACTCCGCAGGCATTATTCATTCCCTCCATCTAACCTGGACTCTCCATCATTGCGGCAGACGTTATGACAATGGAATGACAGCGTTTGGAGCCTGTCATAACACAGTGCAGCAAGCAGGCAGTACTCACTGATTCAGCTCCACGTCCAGGATGAAGGTCTGATCGAAGGCTTTCACCTGGAAGCTGGCCTGGGCCAAGTGATTCTTCTGTAACGGAAAAAGCAGACAGTGGGTAATCTGTACAAAAACTTCTTAAAATCCCTTACAATTAGGAATTAGTGTTATGGATCAGTGGTTAGTATTTAGTGTCAGGGGTTAATGTAAAGGGTTGGTTGGAGTGAGGTGTTTGGGTTAATCTAAGGGGTTAGCATTAGATATTAATGGCTAGGGGTTAGAGTTAGGGTTTAGTGTTAATTGTTAGTGCTTCGTGTTAGGGGTTAGGGTTCACTGACTAGTTTTAACGGATAGGACTAGTGTTAGAGGTTAGGGCTGGTGTTATATATTATTATTAGTGGATTAGGGTTTGGTCTTAGATTTAGGGATTAGCGTAAGGGATTATGTTTAGTGCTTAATGATAATGGTTAAAGGTACTGTTATGGGGTTGGGGATAGGAACTAATGGTATGGAACAGGGTTAGATTTGGGATTAGTATTAGAGATTGAGGTCAGGAGTTAGCATTAGAGGTAAGTATTAGGGTTAGAGATTAGGTTTAATGGATATCTGTGTATTTAAACTATTACAAAGAACTTATTAGTTATATAACTTAGTTAGTTCTTATATAGAACATCAAAGCCGCCCAAGGAGGATGGGTCCCTTTTTGAATCTTGGTCCTCCCAAGTTTTCTTCCTTATAAGGTTAAGCGAGTTTTTCCTTGCCACTGTCGCTCTAGGTTTTGCTCAGTTTGAGATTGGCACTATGATTTAGAAGATAATCTAACGTTGTAAAGCTGCTTTGAGACAATGCTCCGTTGTAAAGAGCGCTAGAGAAATAAAGCTGACTTTACTTGATAATGGTTAAGGGTAGTGTTATGGGGTTGAGGTTAGGGACTAGTGATAAGGAATAGGGTTAGATTTAGGGGTTAGTATTAGAGATAAGGGTTTGAAGTTTGAGTTAGGGGTTAGTGTTAATTGTTAGTTTTAGGGTTTAGAGCTAGTGATAAATCTAAACTGATTAGATTAGATTAAACTTTATTGTCACTGTGCAGAGTACAAATACAAAGCCAATGAAATGCAGTTAGCATCTAACCATAAGTGCAATACAGTATTATTTACAAATAAATACAGAATTATTTACATAAATGCTACAGTAGTGATAGGCATATACAGAAAGTATATACAAGGAGTGTAACATATGTACATATATGTAAAAAGATATGTAAATGTGCAAATGAGTAGACTGCTGTACAGTGATTATTGCAGTAGATTACAGTTATTACATTCTAGATTAAAAGAAACCTGAACAAAAACATACATCCATCTAATACGTAACTGTAGCTACCATCATGTAAAAGCATGTAACCGATCAATTTATAGTGAAGCAGAAAAACACACGCAAAGTCCTTTTCCTCTCCACATCGTCCCATTATTCATAGTCTATTATTTGCTCATAACAGGACAATTATTTAGACGTTACTATATAGAATCAACCATTATGAATCTGCTATATAGCAGTATAACAATGCAAGACACCAGACAACCGGTCATGAATTATTACTGAATCAGAAGTATTTTACATCAATAGAAAAAAATTCCACTCCATTCTGGGCTGGCTTGGGCCAAATCCTCGCTGAAAGAAGACAAGCAAATATGTAATCATTATCTAAAAAGCAAGAACCCTTCGAGCAAACATGGACACGGAGCCCTGTCGGTGCTTTGGGAGGGGGTCGGGCTTTCTAATTACTTTGAATTCATTGCAACTGCGCTCTGAGCAAAGGGGGCTGGTGGCACTGAGATTGTGCCGCTGGTTAATTTGCTGCCCGCGTGGGCCCATATGGCCCGAGCTTTTTTAACAGTCCCCTCAGGGAATGAGGAAAGGTATTCGGCACACTCTGCATTGTTCTCGTGCCATTCAGTGGGTGTATGTACATGGGGAAGGTTCAATCGAAGGCTATGCATGAATTGGAGTCCCCAACCTTAATCTAACTACTCCCAAAGGACCCACTATTGCGACCCCCATCTGCAAGGGGATGGACGGAAAGGGAGTGGGAGAAGGATCCTCAAATATATGTCCCCCACCCCAAACAAATGGGCTGCCCACGTGCCCAGAGGACACACCCCTAAGCATCTATTGTCTCGAAGATGTGGAAAATGCAGCCTCCAGTGCAGATATCGACTCAAGCACAACCTGCACTAACACACACTGTAACCTCATTAAAGAGATCCAGGAGTGGTGTAACAGGAGACCAGAGTTTCCAGTACGACTTCTCCACCCCGCTGACTTCTTCCCACTGATCACAGCCACTAAAGCAGCGCTGCCACTGCGTCCCCGAACAGGTGTGATTTAGTTATCGAGTCTTGTCATCTCGATTAAAGAAACGCCATCAGTTTTTCCCCTCCATATTCACATTGATCTTTTTCTATAATTAAGCCCGATCCATTTTGAGAAAGGCGGCAGCAGTGCACTGAGCTAAAAACAGAACAGTAGCAGAGCACAGCAGACGACATTTAAGGGCAGCCCCGAGACGGCTGTCGGAAGCATTTAGGAAGCACGTTAAATGCCACCGCAAATTGTCCTTGTTCGGGCAGATCCAACTGCTGAATCACTGGGGCATTAGGCTTCTTTGCGGTTTTCCTAAATGCAGTGGATCGCCTAAAAAGACTCTCAAACATTTTTTCATCAGATTAGCATGTTTATTGACAGCAGATCAGTCAGGTCTAACAGCGCCTCATATTAAACTGGGTTTGTTGCTGTTAAAAACAGACTGTGTAAACGTCACTAGACTAAGGATAACATTGATATGCAGGTTTCTTGTGTAACTCTGCAACTCTCTCCCTGGCTACAGAACCAGATTATAACTCAGTCTGGGTCTGCCCTGAAGTCCCAGACCATCTCAGCAAGAGCAGCGGTTTTACTCCGAGGTTCCTCCGGATTGACAAATTTCTCATTCTGTCTTGGAGAGTAAGGGCAGCAACCCTGTGTAGAACCTTTTCTTAGACAGTCATGGGGGGGCTCCAAGGAAAAAGGGTTGGGAAGCACTGCACTATAGTATTGTACCTACTGTATATGGTCTGCAAAAGGGACAAAACCAATCCAACCAATCCAATCCAACAACCAGCATCACCTGTGACCAAAACGTACCTCATAGGTTCATTTTTAAGCCCCAATTCTGACTAGAATTCCTGTAGACTGGGATTTTTGCCACTGCTGGTAAACGCTTCAATACTGCTGCTTCCTTCACACTATGGCCTTTGGCACGTCCAAATGCAATTGCTAAATTCCGCCAATCATTAATGTCTGCTTTTCGACCCATTTTCCACACATCGAACGAGGCTGCACACCCCATAGCCATTTATAGCCCCATCATCCTCATACAACGCCACCTGCAGGAGCCTGAAGTTACTACAACCTTAAACAGGCAAGGTGACCAATTTTGTTGAGGGGAAGAGCAACCTTGATGCAACCATGACTGTGTTACATGTAAAAATCAGGGTTAAAATGTGAAAATTTTAAACAGTTAAACACTGAACATTTATACAGCCTTCAAAAACCATCCCAAGGTCTGTGAAATATTGGCAACCGAGGGGATTTAGCGCAGGGTTGGAGTGCTGTCCTGAACGCTGATTGCAAGGCATTTCAGGCCGTGAATCCCAGCTGTGGCGATGGCGGAATTGAGCATTTAGAACCAAGGACTTGTGAGTATCAGTGGCAAACCAGAAGGGAGATCGATATTTGAAGGTGAACGATGTTTACCCAATGAGACGTTAGGTTTAAGGTTCGTCTACTTAGAGTTTTCCTAAACCTTTTGGGTTAGGAACAGAAGAGTCACTCAATTTGGAAGCACAAGTTAAATGTATGGAAACTGGATTTCTGGGATCCTCTCCTGCCCAAGTTTGGCATTTACATAAGCATCAGCCATGTTGTATAAGCGATATTGCTAGAACGTTCTTAGATTGTCTGCCACTAATGCGACATTAGGCACAGCCTAGCTTTGTTTGTCATTCATTATTCCTTATCTAATCACGCCATGAGAAAAACCAGGCGTTGCACAAATAGCTGCAGTGTGGATCTGAGAAAAACAATCGATGACACTTTGGTTATGTCCCATCAGAAAGCACACGGTAACCAATCCGGTGCATTAGCTGATCTCAGCTCAGCTGTGCCTCATCCTGACATCGTTGAGCACACGTGCACGTGCAATATATATGACATAAATAAATAATACACTCTAATAAGACCAGCAAATGCAGCCCCGGGCTGCTACGTCTGCACACAGAGGGCCCAACTGGTTTTTGTGAAGAACGGAGGCTAATTAAAATAGCTAAGCCACTCTTTGTTATCAGTACACACACTCATGATCTGTTTGTCGCATACGAGACCTCGGAAAATGGGATTTCCTGATTTGCACCAAAGTGTGGGGGTACGAGCACAGGAATAATGCATTCTTGTGATATTAGAGCTCTCAGTGGCTCGCATACTCAGAGGTAGGACCAAGAGACTGCATGTGGAATGGGTTTCGACTTGGGTTTTATTATTCGGTCATTGTTTTATTTCACCTAGGTTTTCGAGGTGTGGTTTGGAATGGAATAGTTGTCCGAGGCCAAAAACGTATGCTTTAACAACCAGAAGTGTTTCGCTGAGATTTGTCGTCCTCATATATATCACATGCTCAAAAGTTTACAAGAGCAACACAACCCCATGATCCTGTAATGTCCCCAAATCCATTAGAGATAATAATAGAGGAAACGATTAATTATTTTTGGTCACGTAGTATGAGTCAGACTAGACAAAACGAACTGAATCACTGTCTGCGTCTTTCACTTTCAGATTTACGTGCTTGTTTTGATCCATCAGCAGCCATCAAGCAGTCTTACACTGACAAGACAAGAGTAACAATCTCAAGATCGAAGGTGGCTCAGTCGAGTTAATTTGGGTTTATTGATGAAACTCATTTTCAGGAGCTAAACCTGCTCCTATCACTGATATGATCCTAATGGTGACGGTTGCAGCAAAGTGCCTGCTCATATGGTAAATCAGTTTAACGCAGGCATTACATTACATTTAGCACATACCCTTATCCAGAGCAGCTGATGTGTCTTGCTCAAGAGCCCAACAGTGGCAACTTGGCACAGCCACGATTTGGAGGATTTGAGATTTGATTCAACCTTCCGATTAGTAGTCCGGAAGGAGCTTTAAGCACTGTCCCACAAATTGCTGTATTGTAGCATTGGAAAGGGTGCTTAGTGGTAGTCCTTATTTGGCGGATTTGTGATCTTGAGCCATAAGTAACCAGACTCACATGTAACTGATGGGGAAAATAGAGACCTCGAGTGGGTTCTAGCTGCAAAAAACACACACCTCAGTGAAATCCGTACCAATGTGTAGTAAATACGGAGATACACGAATATTCTGGACAAATATTCATAGACTAGAAACTAGACTAGTTTGTAGTAAAGAGAAAATCTTAAAGTCTTTGATGAAAATGCTGGTAATGCCCAAAACGTCTTAATAAATAAGGTAAATACTGTGATGTTGTCTTTCTGTAACGCCAAAGCATTCCAATGTAATAAACAAAGCCTAGTTCTACACAGCAGGTCCTGTGGCTCAGAGGTAAGAGCCACCTGCTGGCCTGGGTTCAACCCTCAGGCTGGGCTGTGCTGGCAACCAGAAAGCTGGGCGATGCAGCAGTTATGGGTCGCAGACCCTCCCACACAACCCTGACCAGGGTGAGCGGGTAAAACAGGATAATTTGCTTTTACATATTAAACATCCACGAACAATGTCGTTATCAACATACTGCAAGTTATAATTTTGGTCTACATATATGTACCATGTAATGTAAAGTCTGGCAGACAACGAGGAAAC
This sequence comes from Ancistrus triradiatus, assembly GCA_025084515.1. Classification (NCBI taxonomy): domain Eukaryota; kingdom Metazoa; phylum Chordata; class Actinopteri; order Siluriformes; family Loricariidae; genus Ancistrus; species Ancistrus triradiatus. The sequence continues at coordinate 7,915 of JAJAGP010001265.1, forward strand.
TGAAGCTAAAAAGGAGGTTGGACTTGAACTATCAATAACTAAACAATGAAAGTTTTGGAAGAGTTTCCCAACAAAATAACGTTAATACTGCAAAGAAGGGCGATTATTTACAATATAAAGCATACCATCTTATCGGTTTTAATAACACGTGGTGAATTCTGGCTCAAACGTATATGCACCTAGGTATTCATTCATCTCCAAGCTTCCCATTGTCTGCTATCCATGAAGGGCGCATGCGCGCCCTTTGTTTGGGTCTCAGGTGCACCAGGAGCACTTAATTAATAACCAGAGCGCTAATACAACCTACAAACAAACTGGATTCCAGGACGAAGTGCTGGCTAGCAAGTAAACCCGCAGGACCGGATGAACGTGAACAAACGCGTTCAGCACCGAAAACGCGCGTCAGAGCGAATCTCACCTGTTCTGGGTCGCTGCTCCCGCGGACCCGCGTGCTGATGACATCATGTGTTGCCTCTCCGTTGTCGGTGCGGTAGATTAACCGGACCGGTACCGTGTTCTCTCTGCCGAGGAACCTGCTATCATCCCGGACAGCCCGTGATTTCATCAAGGCGTCTCCTAACAACACAGGCAGAGAGAGCGTGAGGTTCCGTAGGGATGCGTGAGAACGAAACCGAATTATTAGGGGATGTTTACACTCCTAAACCGAGGCTTAAACCGTACTACCGTTACACAAACAAGCACAAAATGGGCTGACTAATGGAAAATGTATAGACCTGCTTGCAAAATAAACGCAAACGTGATCAAACTGGGTGGAAAAATGTCCACGTAATAGGGCCTGAACATTTTTGGAGTGTATCCATGCTGACACTAGCGGGCCTATACTGGTACCAGTCGGCATGCAAAACAAAATAGGACATCAGTCTATACGAGCCGCCTTAATCCCCAACAACAACCAGAATCCATGAAAGGAAAGAGGAAAATCCAGTCACCGTTTGCCTTGCTGGAATGGCGCGCGCTAACGCACAGCGCTCCGTACACGCACAGCAGGAGGAACCCCAGTCCCGGAGCCATCGTTAGCAAATCCACAAATCCTCTGAAACGAGCGAAAACTCGAAGCGCCCTTGCTTTTACCGCATCCCCGGACAAAAGCGCGCTACGGCTCACGCGCGTTTCGGTCCCTGGTTGCCATTAGCGACGCTCCGGCAGCCTCCGCATCTCATCGCATCTCCGAGCTCCGGAGAGTCCGAGCGGCCGAGTCCGGCTCAATTTCAGCTCCGATACGAAACCACCTCCTTAGGAAACGTCAATAGGCTGTTACCGAGCCGCCTCACTGCAGAAATGCTGTATAAATATACATGAGGGAGAGGAAGAGAGGAATGACGGGTAATGTAGTGCGCCGCGCGATCCACCTGCCTCTACCTAGTGCGCACAGCAGATCACGTGAGCGCCTGTCATCGCATGCCATGATGCATCTTTAAATATAGAGCAGATTATAACAGGGTCCCGTCGAACGTCTTCAGATCCTGTGGACATTTAATGGGTGTGGCTGGAACAGCCGGACCTGCTGTAAGGGGTTGCTACATGTTCGTAATCAACTATGATTAGGTAGATAGCCTACATTATGCACATATAATCTGAAAACATATCAACCCTGTGGATATCTGAAGGCAAATCCACATTTATAACTAACTCTCGACAAAATGGACTCACAATAAACTTCACACTTCCTGTTTAAAAGTGCTGGACTTCAGTTGGAACTCAAATGGAACAAAGCCTGAACTGGTCTTTTTTGTTGTTGTATTAGTGGGACAACTAATAAAAAAAAACCCCAGATATTAAGGAAGGGTTATGACCGCCAGTGACAAGTCATATGCACCAAATTCAGGTCTACAATCAATACAGGCATGCGTCCACAATATATTCTGTTAAACTGCAGGTTAAGCAATCTGAACATCATATTAAATACCATACTTAGCAAAGCTATGTGGAATAGTGTAGTGTACCGGTATTGAATAAATAGCCAAGACACTGCAGTCTCATACATTGATTTATTTAATACCACATATTGATTTTCTTTTTCTTTAACTATTTAAAATCTTATCTCACTGTAGAGCTGCTCAATTATATGCTCGGTGTCTCCGTATCCCGCTCTATCACAAACACATCTGTATTTACGATACGAGCAGGTCTTTCAGAGGACAGCAGCAGGCAAACATTGTGAAAAATGAGCGCAATTAACTCGTTGCAAAGACGTGGTCCTCGTGGTGCAGAGCAGATCTTGGTGCTCATGAGATTGCTCAGCGTTCAGTCTGCTCACACTGACGCCAGTATGTGTTTAATAAAACTCTACACCAGAGGGAGCACGCTTTCATTCACGTGGCATTACAGCATCAGCACTACAGCTATTGTATCTGGCAAGGTAAAATATAGTTCAAGTAGTTTAATTACATTAATAACAAGGATAATAATCCTATAAGAGCATGGAAGGCTGTGCAAACGAACATCCAAATCGATGTCATGCATACCATGCTTATAACCACTGTTGTTTCCCTGAGTGTGCCTGAAAAGGTTCTGTAATTGCCGGTTTAGGAGAAATCAACTGCTCAGTGCTCTGCGTGCTCAGTCATTCAGGCTTCGCCTTCTGAATTTTTCATTACCTTTCAAGGATTGTTCCAGGCAGCTTTAATAGTCCATTTAACACATGAATATCTCCCATTAAACACTGAACAGGCACGCAAGTCAGCGCAAATACAGACGGTGAAATCAGCCCAACTGAAGGAGCTTCCAATCTCGTCCTAGCAAGAGTTAATTTACAAATGCATGTAATCACCTTTACAGAATTATTTTATAATTGAGATAGGATCCAATTCACTTTCAGAGCTGATCCTGCTTCAGGTTAACTCCTATATGTATATACCAACCACCCAGTAAAAGAGTGTAAAGGTGGCGTTTTCTTATTACGGGCCCCAAGCTCTGGAACGCTCTTCCTGATGACCTGAGGGCTTTGGACGACCTTAACATATTTAAGACGAGGGTTAAGACGCATGTTCCGGTTGGCTTTTTGCTAATGTTTTATCTGTTTAGACTTTAACTGCATTTTAAAATATCTGTTACTTCATTCTATTTTTTTTATTGTTCTTTTATGGATTATTTTGTTTTTAACTATTTTACATGCATTTGTTTGTTTTTACTTCTGCTAGTGTAAAGCACTTTGTAAATCGTTGTTTGATAAAGTGCTATATAAATAAATCTTATTATTATAGAAATAAATATAAGGTTACTGTTTCGGCACAGCTAAATCATGTTGTTAAAGGCTGAAATAGAAATTTTAAACTCATATTTTGCAGTGGGTAATGGCGACATCCTGTGGCTTTGTTCGGAATTGCGGCTAAAAACAAACTCCCTTTGTATCAAATTCTGCTGAAACTCCTCAAGAAGAACTCGAAGACTAAAGGTGAGAGAACCTGTAATGATTGGTGTCAACTTGCGTAAACTCCAAATAAACGGAAGCGGGGCCTTTATCAGCTCTCGTGGTACCAATACAACAAATATTTGTTCCTTAATATTTCTCTCTATTCCTTTTAATTTAACACCACAATTAAAAAGCAAACAGAAAAAGTGCTATATAAACAAAGCTTATTATTATTATTATTATTATTATAGAAATAAATATAATGTTACTGTTTCGGCACAGTCAAAGTATGTTGTTAAAGGTTGAAATAGAAATTTATATTTCGCAAAGAATGCAGCGTCTATTTACTGAAGCTTTGACCCTAAAGACAGTGGGTATTGGCGACATCCTATGGCTTAGTTCGAAATTGCAACTGAAAGCAAACTCCCTTTGGGTCAATTTCTGCAGGTCCACAATAACAGCATGTGACCTGCACGTTGATCGTTATCATTCTAGAAAGTTCCAGCAGTTTACTCCATGGATTCCTCACAAAAGCTCAACTCCATGTAATTTTCATATTTGTGGAGCTGGTGAAACTCCTTAAGAACTCAAAGACTCTCTCTTCCTTCTGAAATTCCCAAAATGCAATTTCCCAAACGAGCGACATGACCACAGAGACGGACTTTATTACTGGAGGTTGTAATCACCGAACTGCTTTGCAAAGTACCAGCACTCCTACATACATAAACTATACGGATTTTATATTGTCACGTCCATATCTCCAAACACAAGATTATTGATGAGCATTATATATAGATTTTTTTTCTCTTTAGGTGTTTAATTCCTTTACATGGATCACAGTTTCACCTGTTTCTGATCATCAAAATCTCCCAAAGGACAAACTTGGTTTCTTTATTCTTCCATTGGCTTTGCTGATGCTCAAGTCCTGTTCAACTTCTGTTATTAATCACAAAAGCCTTTAAAATCTTCCTCCACACTGTCGCTAGACTGGAAGAGCTGCCACAGGTACTGGGCTGGAGGACTTGGTGACGCCGAAGCTTCGCGCCGAGGTCGTCTACGCCTCGTATGTCGCACCCTCCGTTGGACGGTTCCAGATAGTTCACGTTCTCGGGTGGCGTCAGATGGACGCCCAGTTCTGACAGGCCCGTGGCCTGAAATGAGAGGAGGCCTCTCCTTAAAAATCTGTGAAAAGTCTGGTTTCTTACAGTCTGTAATTATAGACGACTCCGACGCCACGCGCACTTCCCCAGAAGCCCTTGTGCATACTGATCTGCAGGAAGTATTGCATGTCAACCACGCGGACGTCAATTCTGAAGGTCCGACCCGCCCGGCGCTTTGTCTGGTGACCCAGTCAGAAAACTCGTGTCTCGTGTGGGATCCCGATGGGTCAAAATCCTTCCGTAACGCAGCGTCAGAACTGGACTCCTGTTCAAACGAGCCGCGCTTGGACCGGGACTTTTGAAGTGTGGATCCGTCTGGGTCCTCTTTAGCACTCTGCTCTCTGCAGCGCTTCCGCAAGGACCTCTCGGAGAACGCGAATTCCTCAGTCAGCTCTTCATCGCCAACTTCCAGAGCCAATTCTTCTTCTCGGTCTATGGCTGGTCCAGAGATGACGAGCGGGGAGGACGTGCTGCACTTCAACCTGCAGAAAAAGAGTGGCTTTTATTGATTAGGAGATGCATTGGATGATTTAAATGCAGGAACTCTACTCTGCTTTTGTCTGTTGAATTTCACACCCGCTCCACACTAGCGACAGACCGTTGAATTCTTTCAAGACGATCGGCTTTGGCCGATACCTGCTCAGCTGGAGTACCTTTTCTTTTGCGGGTCGGTGTGTACAAAGTCGCAGGCGAGTCCAGCGATGACCCTGTCCACCACCAGATACTCCTCACTCTTAGAGAAGGCCTGATGCCGCTCGCTCTGCAGGTGCTGTTGACGGGTGAGAGGTTAAAAGTCGCCACGCAGTTCACACCCCCATTTCTGGACGTAACAGGTTGAAAGCTTGTACTGGGGGGGGGTTCATCATACTTACAGCTTTAAGACTGTCATATTTGACGACGCAGCACTCGCAGTAGCCCCCTTTCCGCCGCCATTTTCCCTCACGGCCTCGGCGTCGGTCCTTTTTGGCCCTCTCCCCTCGGTCTCCCCCAGATCTGAGGCGAACCACCCATACATTTTTACATTTAACAACCAGTTTCTTCAGTCAGCCTTTGCACATAGGCTACCACGTGTTCTCTGTACTGAAACGTCTGCACCGAACGCGGCATAAAGCCATTAGGTAACAACCAACGCTTTCACACTATATCCAAGAACATACCCGTGCACTTTGGTTTTCTTTCCAGGGTTCTCCTTGTTTTCTTCCACCAAAAACGGACTGCAGGGAGCAGCAGATCTGAGGTTACACGCCGGCATGTTGGGCATTTGGAGATACATGGGACGATAATGCCTGAAACACAGTATTAAATATTGTTTGCGTGTTTATTTCACATCGCATCAGGAACCAACATAGAGCACCCATACGCGTTTACCTGCTAGAGTCTTCGACTTTAACGAAGGGACGATCAATCCGTCCAGCTGGAAATAGAGTTTCAATAAGAACGGTGTACTTTTATAGTAGGGTACAACATGTCAGCAGATCTGAAGCAAGTCCAATAATTAGGATTGCTCATTTAGTGAATGGAATACAGTCGTGTAATACAGCTTTCTTGATGGATAACGTGTATACAGTGTGCTGTACAGTACTTACCTTTGCATTTCTGAAAAGCCGCCCCCTCAGGAGGTTCATGTCTGGCCTAAAACGCAATTATAAATTAATCAAAGAACAAACGGGCAGATGTGTGGAGTAATGTTGGCCATTACAGCAATAAAAGATTATTGATGCAGGTATTTGGTCAGGCCCTTTTGCTGCCATAAATCATTGTAAAGTAATGTAATAACTACACTGTAATGCAATTATGGTGCATCCCATGTTCGAGTGGGATTCGATTTAGCCTGCACAGACAGCAGGTACTTACAGCTTTCTTCACAGGGTGAGCCACGGGCCTGACCTTGTCAAGGATGCTTTTCTTCTTGCCCATGTAAGAAATGATATCTGTTTTTGCAAAACAGAAAAACATAGCAGCGCTGAACCATTCGAAGAAAGTGACATATGCAGTGGTTAAAATGGTCAACATTAAACTGGATACATTTCATACAAGTAAAACAGGTTCCACTATTATAAAAAGCTAATTACCATCAATATGGAGGACCTTCACACCCCATTCAAGTGCGTTGGCTAGGATTTGGTTCGCCTGAATGCGCTCCTAAAACGGGAGATGAAACGAGTCATTTTCAAAACACCAGCCAAGAATATGGTACTGCAATCTCCAGAACTGCATTATGTACATTCGCTAGAGTACACAAAAGCACTCACTGGTTCCCGAACGACTTTCTCCACCAAGGATTTCCCTCTGCTCACAACAACCTGTGAAATACCAAGCAGAGGTGGTGCCATGACATCACTTAAACAGAAGTCCTTCACGAGTAACATTAAGGAAGAAATGTTCCAACACATTACACATTCACAAAGTTCCCTCCATCTAAAATACCATCTAATGAATTCAGAGGTTGAGCGTGTTAGTATGGAGATTCTCACAATGTCAGCGGTTGCCTGTGAGCTGCCCGTGCGCCCATGGCTGTCCCTCCTACTGCCGGGATGGGGGGAGCTGAGGCCCGAGTCGGGACTCGGCACCGGGGAGTCCTGAACGAGCCGTCGCACATGCCGAGCTTCAGGCTTACTGGAAATGAGGTATCCGATCTCCTTACTGAAGAACTTTTCCACTGTCTGAAACCAGAGACAGTATAGCAATGCATTGTAACGCGTACGATTAATACAGAGAACATGCGCTCGGTATAATTAAGCAATAATACACGAGCCGGAGTGCTTTAACGTGAGATACTGGCATGGGTGCGATCATAGATCAGAACACTCGTGCCAATATCTCTCCTTAAAGCATGACCTTGAGTGTATTATCGCGATTATACCACAGTTCCGTTATTGCCATTTATCGTTCGATTTTGTTCAGAAAAATTTTTGTTTATCAGCCTTCTGCGAGGTGAAATAGTTCCATTCTATCGTTACCCCGCGGCTAAGCCCTTCAGTCAGTAAAGTCAAGGAATAGAATGACCAATAACTGTTCATTATACAGACAAACAAATATCGATTAAGAAGTTTTAATTTATTGGAAAGAGAGTTTATTTACATTCAGCAAATAAAATGGGTGGGGTTTATAAGGCAGGCTGTTACTAAGATCCACTACTCTACCGACTGTAGCAAACCGGAGAGAGATCCCGGTGTTCTAAGCAAAGCCTAGGATTCCGTTTGATTAGCGATTATAAATTTGTATGATGAAGCTCTTAATGTGAATCTTATCAGTCAGAAACGTACCGACAGAGTTACAGAGCATCAGCAGCTTCTCTGGATTAAGAGCTGGCCTTAACAAATAAACCTTTCAGATGATCAGCCACGGATGGTGTTTAATGAAGTACACTGAGTTTAACTCCAGCGAACGACATCTTTGTGAGTGATGAAGGTGACTCCTCATTTTTGTTGATGGGACTAAAACTGATCTTCAGTCGAGCTGTGAATCCATTAAGAGCCGGGACGTTTGAGTTAAAGGACCTTTCCAGCGCTTCCAAATTCTAAAGGTGATAAACCTTTGGCTCAGGTTGGTCATTAATAGCTTCATATTCCAAATTTAAATCTTTATCAAAACCAATACATTTCATAAACAAATTATAGCTTTCAATTCGGCAGTGGTTTACCCATAATAACGCCTGCTGGGTGGGCATCCCCGCTAGATTAAGAGTTACTCCGCAGCATACGCGTATAGTGTGTCAGTCAGAGTTCCATTATCATCAATAAAGCCACGGGAAAATAATCTCTCAGCCAATCAGATTGCGGGGTCAGAACAAACTGTGGTATAATAAAAATTAGATTACAGTACAAGTTCTTGATCAGCTACTTTATATTCTGACACTTATTTGTGCATGCATACTTAATGTGCGCTATGCTCTGTAGGCATTTTTCCTTACAGAGTCTATTAAATATTTATGCTTCCAATCCATCAGCCTCTCTATTCACCTCTCCCACAGCACTCGTCCCACACTCGGGGTCGATTTATACTTTTACCAGAACCAAGCATTTCCAGAGGACCAAAAAAGTAAACCTTCACATTGACATTTGAAAGGACCTGCTATTAACTTGCAAAGAGGCCTGTTACTGCCCCATTCTCAATCGCTGTACGTTAAAAGGAGCGCAGGCGATCATACGTAAATTTGCACATAGTGTTTTTTCATCGAAAGGACCATCAACCATGGTTATTGGGACTGTGGTAGCCTAGCGGTTAAGGTACTAGACTATGGACCAAAAGGTCCAGGGTTCAAATCCCACGAATGCCAAGCTGTCACTGTTGGGTAGTTGAGCAAGGCCCTTAACCCACAATTGCTTAGATTGTATCAATTGTAAGTCGCTCTGGATAAGGGCGTCTGCTAAATGCTGTAAATGTAAGGAAGACAGGGAACACAAAAACTCGCAATTGAGGGACACGCCAACAACCTCTCAAAAGTTTGTTTGGATTAGATTAGTATAGCAGGAGGATAACTGTGATCAAGGTCTTAAGATCAGATAGTTCAGTGATTAAAGTAGTATAACAACTACAAAGCCACAGACTGTGGTAGCCTAGCAGTTAAGGTACTGGACTCTGGACCAGAAGGCCCAGGGTTCAAATCCCACCATTGCCAAGCTGCCACTGTTGGGTCCTTGAGCAAGGCCCTTAACCCACAATGGCTTGGATTGTAAGACTGTACCAATGCTGTAAATGTAAATGTAATGCCAATGTTAAAGAATAATGCATCAGGCCAGTGATACATTTTCCCCAGAGCAGCAAGAGCCTAGTGGGTCGTGTTCGCCGACAAACCTGCATGTTTGGGTCACATTCAACTGACTGATACTACTGGTCATTCCTTCCACAAAACTAAAAGTACATATTAAAATATTATCAAGTAATGCTTTATTCCAGAAAGTGCCATGAAAATCACCTCTGTAACAAACCAGCAACAGCTGGCTCTTCTTTTTAAACATTTTTACAGTTTCTCCTCCTGTCACTGCTCTCTGAATGAGGAGAGAATGAATCTCTCTCAACATACAATCCAATTAAAGAAGCCAATGAGTTCTTAAATCCTCCATTTGTAGATTCAGGAAGGTCTCCGTGTCTTTGAGTTTGATTCACACAATAGTCGAGGCATGGCAGGTAGCCACAGTCAAACAATGTTTTCCCCCGAAAGCAAGGGGAAAGAGATGGGCATCCTAGCGATGATGGGACTAAAATGATCAGGGGACCACATGAATTAAAAGCAGGAGAAAATTGTGCCTGTAATTTTGTCAGGAGAAGAGTGGAAAAACACAGACATGGCCAATCTGGATGAGAAAAAAAACAAAACAAAGCAAACCCACAGAAAATGAATCTAGCCTGAAATGGGCTGCATGTTGGGCATTCATCACTTACGCTCATTAGGGAAAAAAACAAACATACGAAGCAGTGTTAAATTGTACTCACTCCTCCAAGGCTTTTGATATCGCTTTCCAAAGCCAGGCTCCGTTTATTACATGGTAAATCCAAATAGAATATTCGCCCAGCCAGGGGCTTCTTATGAACACGATCACATGCTGGCTGCTGTCGACTTTTAGATGCAGCTCTCTTGTGCCGGTCACCATCGATTTTCAAATCTGTTGACAGGTTCAGAGTTAAATGGTGACACACACACGGGCTTGGAAGTCTTTTAAAATGCCACATAAACGTGACCTAAATCCACATCGTTTTTTCTCCAAGTAGATCGAGAGAACCCAATTCAACAAACAAACCAAAAAATATCGTCTTTGATTACTTCTTTAAAGAAGAAAATGATCCGATATGACATGTGAACCTCTAGGATTGGCAGTTGATTTGAATGTGAAATTAATGCAAAGTGTTCCAATCAACTCCATGACAAACAGGTGTGAAGGGGCAGCCTGTTGTATTCAAAACACAGGGATCTATCAAGGCCTGATCTTCATAACAAGTTTTTCCCATGGTATCAGGCACAAACTAATGAGATTTCTAACGACCTCAGAAAGACAGCTGTTGATACTCATCAAGCTGGAATAGGTGAGGACAGTGTCAAAGTCTGGAATCCTCGCTAAACAAATGAAGTCCTTGAGCAAACAATTATTCTGAGGAAGCCCACCATAATCCCGGAGCTGAAGCTGTTCTGTACAGAGGCATGGGCTCATTTCTTCAAAACTGATCAACAGTTACTGGAAATGTTATTGGTTGCACTCAGTCTTGCCTTTCGCACTGAATATTGTTATCATTTGTTTACATGGGTTGTCTTGATCTACTTTTAAGATGCAGGCAGAAATATAGACAATTTTAAAGGATTCAAAAGCATTCAAATATTTACGCAAAATGGTGGAAACTATGTAGTATAAAACAATTTTACCTTGAGCTCTTGAATGTGAAGACCTTGTGAAGCTCTGTTGTTTCATCACACTGTAGGAGTGAAGGCTCAGTTCCTCGGTTGACTGTCGGTACTCTGAACTGAACCGGCTGGAAAATATGAAAACGCTTGTTTAAGTAGTTATAAAACAACACAAACTAATTCCACTGTCTGACAATAAGAAACACACTTACGTCTTTTGGTGAGATCGTTTGACCGAGGTTACATGTGTGAAATCGCAGGCTGCTTCTTCCTGCTCCGTTTAAATGAGTCCGGCTTTTAAACTGCAGAGACGTTAAACCCGCAAATTCAAACCGAGCTAACGGCTAACCAACAGCGTCACTCCAAATATTACACCAACTTTGAATAATCTCCTATCAGCACCATGTCTTCTTGTACATGTTCATTTTCCATTTGACATTTCCAAAGGGCGTGTCTGAAAGTCGTTCGTTTAGTTATTATTTAAAACAACGCAAACAAACATATTTCCAGTTTCCCGCTCACACCACCAACGCCACTCGCTGGCTGTGCTCTCAATCACAGCCGGCGTCCTCCCCCTATTCCCTACACACTGCAAAGAGGTGCACTCTGGGTGCTCACTTGTGACTGAAGACACAGACACATTCTGGGATTTTACAGATTTGTACACTACGTTGAAATTATAACGGTACAAGCCAGACACGTCCCAAAATCGCACGCTACTGTATTAATAATAGGGCGCTAATTTCACACACTGACTGTACTAGTTAGAAGCGGTTTGGGACGTGACCACAGCTCTTCAATTTGACCTGTTTGTGATTTACAGTTTCGTCATTCCTGTTATATTGTTTTCTTTTGTTAAAAACTTAAGTCGCTAAATTTATAACATTATAACATTTTGTTCACTTCAAGATTATAACTGTTAGTCGTGTTCGTAGCGTAAAATTTAAATGCCTCGACATCTACCTCAGTTGCTGACGAACGTGCCGGATCTGAATGGAATAAATACACGACAAGTAACGTGGTGGAGAGACTCCTACAAAATGGACTGTATATATTAGGGTCTGCGAACCGTCCTGTCCCGTATTGTCCGGGAACATCACGATTTATGCGCAATTTTGCTTTGTTAATGAAGCTTTGTTGATTTCAATTATTGTTGGTCAGCTGCTGGGGGGTTTGGAAGAAACACCACCTGCTGGAGAAAATGATTGGGGGTTGAAGAAGTTGGCAAACCCTAAACTGGTACCCTTCCAGACCATCCCCGTTGACGATTGTGGGTGAAATAGGATGCTTTGCTCAGCTTTGAACAGTGTTTTTCCACTCTTTAAATTAGATACAGTGGTGCTTGGAAAGTTTTGTGAACCCTTTCGAATTTTTCTATATTTCTGCATAAATATGACCTAAAACATCATCAATTTTCACACAAGTGCTAAAAGTAGATAAAGAGAACCCAGTTAAACAATGAGACAAAATATATTATACTTAGTCATTTATTTATTGAGGAAAATTATCTAATATTACATATTAGTGAGGTGGGCAAAAGTATGTGGACCTTTGCGTTCAGTATCTGGTGTGTGACCCCTCTGTGCAGCCAATAACTGCAACTAAATGTTTCCTTTAAACTGTTGATCAGTCCTGCACCACCGGCTTGGAGGAATTTTTACCCATTCCTCTGTACAGAACAGCTTCAGCTCTGGGATGTTGGTGGGGTTTTCCTCACATTAACTGCTCGCTTCAGGTCCTTCCCACAGCATTTCGATTGGATTAAGGTCAGGACTTTGACTTGCTATTCCAAAACAATGAACTTTATTCTTCTGTAACCATTCTTTGGTAGAGACGACTTGTGTGCTTAGGATAAGTTGTTCTTGCTGCATGACCCACCTTCTCTTGAGATTCAGTTCATGGACAGATGTCCTGACATTTTCCTTTACAATTCTCTGATATCCATTCAAAATTCATTGTTCCATCAATGAATGGCAAAGCTGTCCTGGCCAGATGCAGCAAAAACAGGCCCAATCCATGAAACTACCACCACTATGCTTCACATATGTGGATAAGGTTCTTATGCTGGAATGCAGTGTTTTTTCCTTTCTCCAAACAAAACGCTTTTCTTTTAAATCAAAAAGTTCTATTTTGGTCTCATCTGTCCACAAAACATTCTTCCAATAGCCTTCTGGCTTGTCCATGTGATCTTTAGCAAACTGCAGACGAGCAGCAATGTTCTTTTTGGAGAGCAGTGGCTTTCACGTTTCAACCCTGCCATGCACACCATTGTTGTTCAGTGTTCTTCTGATGGTGGACTCATGAACGTTAACATTAGCCAATGTAAGAGAGGCCTTCGGTTGCTTAGAAGTTACCCTGGGGTCCTTTGTGACCTCGCCAACTATTACACGCCTTGCACTTGGAGTGATCTTTGTTTTTCGGCCACTCCTGGAGAGGGTAACAATGGTCTTGAATTTCCTCCTCTCAGAAATCTCCTTTGTTCGTGCCATGATACACTTCAACAACGTGTTGCGAAGAGCAGACTTTGATAAAACAGGGTGCCCACTCGCATCTGGTTGTCATCCCATTGATTAAAAAAAACTGCCTCTAATTTCACCTACAAATTAACTGCTAATCCTAGAGGTTCACATACTTTTGCCACTCACTAATATGTAATATTGGATCATTTTCCTCACTAAATAAAGACCAAGTATAATATTTTTGTCTCATTTGTTTAACTGGGTTCTCTTTATCTACTTTTAGGACTTGTGTGAAAATCTGATGATGTTTTAGATCATATTTATGCTGAAATATAGCAAACTTTCAAGCATCACTGTAAAGGCAGTTTAACCTTATTTCTATATACATTTAACATTTTACCTAATGTAATGCCTGCCACTATTATTACAGAATCATACTTGTAATTTAATCTTTGAAAGTTAGTAAATATTTGATCATAATTACCAGTTAAACTCCAAAGTCTGCTGGGATAAAGGTAGAATTGATGGGGTTACTCATGCTGTATCCTCACTGTTTTTGAGCTGTATTAATATGCCAAATGCTGACTAAGCAATTGTTTTGTAACTTTTACAATGCATTTTTAGTTATTTAATAAAGTTAAATTATTCCATAATGTCTGCATGTGAAGTCTTGGATTTTGAGGTCATAACCAACCAAAGCGTTGCCATGGACAGGAGCTGTGATACCTGCTGGAGGACACAAGAACAATCAATGACTCTTACTGGACTAAAGGGTGCTAAAGACACTCACTCACATTCACCACTTTATAGTAGTAATTATTTAATTTATTATATATAATATTGTTTTACATTCCATATTTTATGTTCATGGTTTCATTATATTCCTCATTATATTGTATTCTTGCTTTAATTTATCATAGTCTATATTTTATTATATTACACAGTATTTGTAGGGATAGTGATCTCTTGTTTCATATTTCAAAGCTTACAACAGACGGTTTTACTAGACATGAACATGGAAAATGAGATCGTCTTGCTCGTATCTCTGCCACTTGCACTACAAGGGGAAAATTTTGGACAGGTAAAAATATGTATATTTACTTGCTGACCTGATTTCATTATATAAAAAATCTGCATTATATGGGGTCAGTACCTTATTTTCTGCTGTAAGAGTCTCCACTCTGTGTGAAGGCTTTACATTAGTGTCCATGGCAGTGTACTTTACACAATACTGAGCTTTGGGCATGGTGCTGCCACCAAGCATAGGTGATTTCTATGGGCTACATGCCTCTGGGCTCTGACCAGTGTGTCATACAGCTTCACGACTGAGCTGTTGTTGCTCCTAGATAGTCAATTTCACATAACAGTTGACAGGGAAAAATCTGGAAGGACAGATGAAATAAACTGACTGAAAAAAGGTGGCATACTTTGCAAGCATCAGGTTGAGCAGTAGTAGCCATGTTAGATGTTAGGGCTACAAATTGGATAACACTATAAGCAGAGTGTCAACCTGAAAGCCACATTTTAAAGTTGCACAAAATAACTCTGACATTCAATGTGGCATTGTCATACTATACTTTGTATAAATACTCACTGGCCATGTTCTCAGGTACACCTAAAATTTATGTGCATTTTGCAGGACTACAATTATAGTTACTAGCCATCTATTGATAGACCTTTGTCAGATGTTTGAAGTTACAGTCATTATAAAAATTCTCACCACACAAATCAAGCAACCAGCATAGTGTGTGCAGTATACATACATACATACAGTGGGGAAAAAGTATTTAGTCAGCCACTGATTGTGGAAGAAAGATGAGAGAGGTCTGTAATGTTCATCATAGGTACACTTCGACAAAGTGAGAAAAAAATCCAGGAAATCACATTGTAGAATGTTTAAAAAATGTTTATTGTAAATTATGGTGGAACATAAGTATTTGGTCAATAACAAAGTTCAGCTCAATGATGACCTGAGCTTCCTCCTCCACTTCCATCAATGGATCATCCAGCCGGATGTCCACAAATGCAGTGATAGCCTGAGCTTCCTCCTCCACCTCCACCTGAGGAGCATCCAGCTGGATGTCCTCCTCTTCCGCCTCAGGATTCTACAGCCGGATTTCCTCCTCTTCCATCTCAGGATCATCCAGCCGGATGTCCTCCTCCTCCACCTCAGGATCATCCAGCCGGATGTCCTCCCCCTCCACCTCAGGATCATCCAGTCGGGTGTCCTCCTCCTCCACTTCAGGATCATCCAGCCGGATGTCCGTGTGTGCTCTGATGACCTGAGCTTCCTCTTCTACCTCCATTAGTGGATCCTCTCGCCGGAGGTCCACAAATGCAGTAATGGCCTGAGCAACCTCCTCCTCATCAGAATCATCCAGCCGGATGTCCACGAATGCTCCAACGGCCTGCGCTTTGTCCTCCTCCTCCTCCTCCACCTCAGGATCATCCAGCTGGATGTCCTTACTTTCCACTTCAGGATCATCCAGCCGGATGTCCAATTGCGCTCTGATGACCTGAGCTTTGTCCTCGTCCTCCACCTGTGGATCATCCAGCCGGATGTCCACAAACGCTCCAGCGGCCTGAGCTATGTCCTCCCCCTCCAACTCAGGATCATCCAGACGGAGGTAATAGACCTCCACTCTGTCGACCACGTCTTCACACTCCCGAGGAAAGCTCTTCCAGCCCCCTTTTGGTGTTTTGGGCTTCTTTCCTCCATCCACCTTCCTCTTCTTCCTCCGTACTCGCTTCTTCTCCCCCCCTCTGGGTTCCTCTTTGCTGGGTTCTGAGTCGCTCTGGTGGGCCTTGGGCCAGCACCAGAATAAACAACTCATTTTTGGTACTGTTCTCTTCGACGCGTCGATCCACTCTGAGCTGAAAGGTGAGCACACGTGGACTCACCTGCAGCAGTTGCGTTTATGACATCACAATCAGCAGCCTGTACATTGTAACGTGTCACAGAGGCACCCTGTTGGGCTGCTAAAGCTACGGCATGTACATAAGCCCAGTGTTTCACAGACTTGCGTCCAATCACACCTTTCAGTGGCATTTATTGATCACATGTTTATCAATCAGATCAATATTTTACGTTAGCAGTACAAAAACCACACGCCTAATCATCAGATCATGAATTATCCTTAATTACTTATGTTTAAACAAATAAATTAATTGTATAATGCACCACAGAAATGCTTCAGTTCCTCAGTTTATTTGTTTATTTGTTAACATTTTTATATAAATTCTCCATAGACATTTTATCCGATATTAAGGTACATATTAAATACAAAATACAAACCATGTTAGTTAAAACAAAGCACGTTTATGATCTTTATTTGATGTGAGCATGTAAATAAACTCAGAAATAATAATATTAATAATAAAAATAATAATAATAATAATAATAATAATGTCTTTAAAGAATTATAACAATAATAATAAAAAATACTACAGTATTAAAAAATAATATCAATAATAAAAATACTACTACATATAATACAAATTTTAAATAACAACAATAAAAATAATATCAGTAACACAAATACTACTACATATAGTTCTAGTTTTAAATAATAATAATAATAATAATAATAATAATAATAATAATAATAATAATAATAATATCAGTAATAATATCAATAATAAAAATACAATTGTGTTTAAACATAACATTATCAATAACAGAAATACTGCTATTTATAATACATATATTAAATAATAACAACAACAACAATAATAATAATAATATAATAATAATAATAATAATAGTTTTTTTTACAATTTAACTCCATTTATCCTGGTCAGCATCACTGGATCTACTACACACACTGCACACTGCACTGCAGTTTGCACACACTGTAGCTGGTATTTTGGCCCATTCCTCCATGCAGATCTCCTCTAGAGCAGTGATGTTTTTGGGGACAACACGGACTTTCAACTCCTCCACACATTTTCTATGGGGTGAGGTTCTGAGGACTGGCTAGGTCACTCCAGGACCTTGAAATGCTTTTTACGGAGGCCACTCCTTCATTGCCTGAGCGGTGTGTTTGGGATCATTGTCATGCTGGAAGACCCAGCCACGTTCCATCTTCAATGCTCTCACTGATGGAAGGAGGTTTTTCTTAAAATCTCATGATACATGGCCCCGTTCATTCTTCTCTTAACATGGATCAGTCGTCCTATCCCCTTTGCAGAAAAACAGCCCAAAGCATGATGTTTTCACCCCCATGCTTCACAGTAGGGGTATGGGGTTCTGGGATGCGACTCAGCATTTCTTCTTCCTCCAAACACGACGAATTGAGTTTTTACCAAAAAGTTCTATTTTTATTTCATCTGACCACATGATATTCTCCCAATCATCTTCTGGATCGTCCATATGCTCTCTGGCAAACTTCAGACGGGCCTGGACATGTACTGGCTTAAGCAGGGGGCACACCTGGCACTGCAGGATCTGAGTTCCTCTCAGCATAGTGGTCTTACTGATGGTAGCCTTTGTTACTTTTGGTACTTTGGTTCTCTGCACGTCATTTATCAGGTCCTTCGTGTAGTTCTGGGATTTTTGGCTCACCAATCTCATTATCATTTGACCCCACGGGACGAGATCTTGCATGGGGCCCCAGATCGAGGGAGATTATCAGTGGGTCTTGAATGTCTTCCATTTTCTTACAATTGCTCCCACAGTTGATTTATTCACACCAGCCTGCTTGCCTATTGCAGATTCACTCTTCCCAGCCTGCTGCAGGTCTACAATTTTCTTCCTGGTGTCCTTCAACAGCTTCTTTGGTCTTGGCCATGGGTTGAGTTTGGAGTCTGACTGTTTGAGGCTGTGGACAGGTGTCTTTTATACAGATAATGAGATCACACAGGTGCCATTAATACAGGTAATGAGTGGAGGCCAGAAGAGCTCTTAAAGAAGAAGTTTTAACCAGGTCTGTGAGATCCAGAAATCTTGCTTGTTTGTGGGTGACCAAATACTTATTTTCCACGATGATTCACAATTAAATTCTTTAAAATGCGTACAATGTGATTTCCTGAATTCTTTTCTCATTTTGTCTCTCAAATTTGCAGTGTAGCTATGATGAAAATTACAGACCTCTCTCATCTTTCAAAGTAGGAGAAATTGCACAATCAGTGGCTGACTAAATACTTTTTTGCCCCACTGTAGGCCTACATCTCAAGGAGCATTACATCTGTATCCTGCTCTGTGCTTGTGTGGGGCTTATAGATGAATCATAAACTCACTCAGTTTGTATACTCACTCACTTTCCATACTCACATAATCCAATTCAGGAACATGAGGAGCCAGGGCCTATCCAGCGGCACTGGGAGCAAGGTGGGAACAGGGGTCTATCATGGATAGGGTTCACAACCGTCCGGTATTGTCCGGGACATCATGATTTAGGGGCAATTTTGATTTGTCAATTCCAATCACAGCCTTATTGGCCAATAACACTCCAAAACTGATACAAACTCCCGGGTGTAGTAGCTACGTTAGTGACAGACCAGTGTGTGTGTTGTGAGTGGAGCCTTATGCTGTCAAAATGAGGAGTGAACCTGTAAAGAAAAAAGACTTTGCAACTATAAAAAACACCAATTCATTTTCTGAAAATGCGTAAAATTAATAAATATTATATAAAAAAATAAAAATTAAAAAGTAAATAAATAAATAAATTTAAAAATAAATAAATATATAGATAGAAGTTGGAATGGGCAAAGGGTGTAGAGCATAGCCTAAATTGCGGTCTAAAGTTAATATAAAAAGATCAATCTTGGCTATGTTTTTTACTATGGGGAAGCAGAGGCTGTTTTACTTTTAGAAAGAAGGAAATAATCAGAAAACAGGGAGGAACTAGCTAAATTGGCAAAATGTGGATTAGCATTAAGTAAAGTTTAGCACCTTCAACAAAATATTGTGACATTTCTAAGAATGAGTACTCTTGCAAGTAGAATTGAATTTTAGTATCTAGACAGATATATAGAATTACAGTGTATATACAGCATGCTCCCAAATGTATTCACACCTCTGCTAGATGGCGGTAATGCACCAATCGAGAAAGCTGGCAACATACACAGAAGTAGAAGAGGAAGCACAAGACAACGTGAACTTCTAGGAGACTCCATTAATTAGTATAAAAGTGAAACTGCTTTATTAGATCTTGTAGGGCAGTGAGGATGTGTTTTTTCTGTCCGAGATAGGCTGCCTAAACGCCGATCTCCTGCTGTCATGGAGTTGTTCCTTCGTACTTCTGGACTACTCCATGGTCTGACCTGTTACCTAACCTTTTGAGCCGTACCCATGACATGAGAGTACAGATCTGGTATTGGGCTTGCGAAAAAAAAGAACAAAATTCCTTATCAACCAGAGCTGAATCAAGGTAAGTGATCTGTGCTCCTGATTGGATATCCAAGGGTTTGCTTGGTGGAACTGAGGTGGTGCCAACACTTTTGCAGGTTCTCTGCAGTCCAGTCAGTTGGAGATGGCTTCTCAGGGTAATCAGGGATCTAAGGAGAGCATAACACCAGTTCAGCAGATGGTGGCCTCGTGTTCTGGGGCTCTTCTCACATCACTGTTTGGTGAGTTCATTACAACACTATAATAAAAAAGTACAACGAGGTAACACATTCAGTTTACAGTTTCTATCTCTAAAAACAGTTCTTCATAATAATGTAGCTGTAATTACTTGGTCTTTAGAGTGTACCACTATACCGGTATTTCCTAACAATCCAAGATACTGCAGTGTTTCCTATACTTTGAGCTATTTAACCTCTTGACTGCCACATATTAATGTTCTTTTCTATTTAAGATAGGTAAAATCTTATCTCACTATAGAGCTGCGTGCAGTCCATTGATTCATTCACTCGTACATACTCGCATGCATTTACGGAATGAGAACCTGTCTTTTATGTGACAGCGCAACGCATTTCCTGTCGTATTCTCAGATAGTTCAGAAGAGATCAGCTGAGAAGTGGGCAGAAACTGAAATGGGCGACGCTTATAAGGAGTGCAATGCCAGCCAAACGTTGCTCAGCGTTCAGTCTGCTCATGCTGACACCGCATGTAGTTAATACAACTTTGTTTTTAAAAAACTTTCTGCGGCAGGTGCTGTGCATTACAACGGAATGCATCTGCTAAGGGTTAGATATGGGGTTAGTTTGCGTAAATAACCTTAATACATAAGGTTCCATCGAAGTGCATATGGATTGTGGACCTTTTTCTTATCAGTCAGAAGTAGCTACATTTCACCGATTTGTAAATTCTCATGCTTATACTAGTGTGGCCTTTTTTGTTTGTTTTTACAGTAACTCCTCTAGATGTTATAAAGATCAGACTCCAGGCGCAGAGAAATCCTTTCCCCAAAGGTAAGACACTACAACAAGGAGACCAGGGGCTGGCTCTGTGGTAAGAGCTGTCTTCTGACTTCGAATCATGAAGTCCTGATTAGACCAAGGAATTTGAAAAGTGCTGTGTGAGGGGAAAAAACTTGCGTCCAGTTTGACCCGCATTTCAAGATTTTAAATCATGAAACGCCCTCTTGTGGTACAAAAACATAAAATAGACCTTGTCAAGCTCTCATAGCCAATTTTATCAGCCTAGATTAAAAATATTTGCATTGCTGCATGAGTCAAGCAGAGACACATTCACATTGAAAATGTGTCTGCCGCACAGGTACATGTTTTGGTAGTATTGCAACGGCGATGGATCACATATGCGTGTAGCGAAACGGACAAACGCCGGAAAGCCTGTACAAAACCTCGAGAGCCGCTTCAACAGCACGCTGGTGAGCTCATGTATTTACCGCCTGCGATGCACATGGCTTGTGAGAAAACTTGTGTGTAACTTGTTTACAATGTGCTTTGTGATACAGGATGCCTTCATCAAGATTGTACGCATGGAAGGGCTCAAGGCGCTGTGGAGTGGCCTCCCGCCAACACTGTTAGTCATATTCTTTTTATCAACGCTTACTGAGGTACAGAAAGATTCAGACGTCTGTTGTAATGCGTTAGTCATCAAGTACAGGGCGAAATCCCCCAGCACAGACCTTATGGAGCATTGGCATCTTACGTTTGAACAAACTCCTCTATCATCTACCAGATGACTAAGCAGAAATGTCAAGCGCACCAAGATTGAATAGTGCTATAATAAATCATTTTTTGGTGATGATATAACCCAGTGTTTCTCAGTGCTGGTTCATGAGCCCCACTGCTCTGCACGTTTTAGTGCTTTTTCTGTTTAAACACACCCACTTTGTACTCGTTTTCAGTAATGGGCTTGTTATTGAGCTTAGTAATTGGATCAGGTGTGTTGGGAGTAAGGAAAACACTAAACTGTGCAGAGCAGTGGGGCTCCAGGACAAGGAGAAACACTGATATAACCTAATGAGGAGGTTTTTTTGTTTGTTTGTTTTTTCTTTGCAGAGTGATGGCAGTCCCGGCCACTGTCATATACTTTACCTCTTATGATCAGCTATGTGCTGCTCTCAGGCTCCGGATGGGCGAACGAGCCGACATGGCACCGCTATTGGCTGGAGCCATTGCTAGAGGTAACCTTTAACTTCGTTTGTTTAGAGCCGAAGAGAACTTTATAAGGATCGTCGTTTTAATACAAATTAGAGCCTCCCCGTTGTAGCCCATTCGCCTCAATGTTCTGTATTTGTGTTTTAGTGGGTTCTGTCACGCTGATCAGTCCGTTAGAGCTGATCCGCACGAAGCTGCAGTCTCAGAAGCAGTCGTACGGTGAGCTGAGCGCCATGATTCGCTCAGGCGTCCAGAATGAAGGCTGGCTTGCTCTTTGGAGGGGTTTGGGACCCACGCTGCTCAGGGACGTACCGTTTTCAGGTGAATGAAAAGAGGCAAGGCCTGCGCAGGTTAAGCAGTGCCAGTGGGGTGATGCCCTAATTACATCTACATCTAGGCATTTACCAGACGCCCTTATCCAGAGCAACAACAGATTGTGGGTTAAGGGTCTTGCTCAAGGACCCAACAGTGGCAGCTTGGCGGAGGTGGGATTTGAATCCTGGACCTTCTGGTCTACAATCCAGTACTATTACTGCTAGGCTGTCTAATTGTATAGCTCTAGCACTAAAATATTAATAAGACTATAATAGAAATAATCCCTATGCTGGAATCACTGTATGCCAGAGTAGATGAACACAATGTTTTTATTTTGTTGTTGCTAAAAATGTGCTAAAATTTTTCACTCCTGTGAAAGGCTGAACAGCAGCTACAAGAAATGTTACTCTGGCTATACTGGATTCTACCAGCAATCGAACACAAAGGGTTTGCAGACGTTTTCCTGCCAGAATACTAACACTGCTCTGTTCTCCCTCTTCAGCTATGTACTGGTACAACTATGAGAAAGGTAAAGCCTGGCTGTGTGACTACAACAAGACCAGTGAGCCGACCTTCAGCATCACCTTCATCTCTGGAGCAGTCTCAGGTTCTGTGAGTCTGTCCTCTCTATAGTATTGAAAACCCGTGTTGGTATAGCAGTCAGCATTTTCTGGAATATCCGATGAGAAAAAAGTCGTCGTTCTATAACAATAATATTCACCCATCTACATGAGAACAGCTGTCTAAGTGTTTCAGTCCCAGCCTGATGTCTCATCTGTGCCTGTTCCTGCCAGATTGCGTCCATCGCCACGCTGCCGTTCGACGTGGTGAAGACAAAGAGGCAGGTGGAACTGGGAGAACTACAAGCTAGGAACTGTAAGTCCATTAAAACCTCTGTCCCATATCAACAACCCTATCAGAGAACATGGCTGAGAACAGCCAAAAATGGCATGGTGCCTTTGTTCTTCGGTAATACATGTGTGCTGGATAGACCGGGCAAGCTTGACGTACTTACTTGTTTCTTTAGTGTCGGCTCAAGTCTCTTCTTCGACATATAACGTGATGAAAAGGATTGTGGCAGAGAGCGGCATCGGAGGGCTCTTTGCAGGTAAATGCTGAGCGACTACACACTACACGATTCATTTTAATTCGTATTTTATTAGTTTAATAGCCACATTTCGCTTTTTGGCCGCTGTTTGTGAGCAAACATTCGTGATTTCGTGAATAATTTGCATTGAACATAAATTGAAGCGAGAGAAAACTGACATGGCAGGCGAGGTACACAAGGTGGCGCAGTTCAGCTTCTGGGCTAAAGAGTGCCTCAGCTTGTTATGGTGTGTATGACTTTCCAAGACTAGGTTGTTTGGTACAGGATCAACGTACAGCCTGTGAAAAATCTGGGCACTGCTGATGAAGTTCTGAAATCTTAAAAACAGCTCTGGAACGGTTCCCAAACTTTCCTGTTTGTTTACCTGTTTGGGCTACCGAGTTGGCAAGGGTCAAGCTGTTTCTTGGGTCTGGTGAAGGAATTCTAGGATCAAAAAAGCGACTATTTCAAATGGTTTTCTATACCCAGTGCACATTTAAAGGATCGACGCTTAAATAGGTCTACATCCCTGTCATCGGCCCTAGTGCAGATACTTATAGGTCTCCACCAGCACTTTCGCAGCTGATGCCATGATGTCTTGAAATCCCAGATTGTGTGGTTTAATGTTCCATCCTGCTTTATTTCTTTCTCTCTGTCAGGTTTTATGCCCAGGCTGATAAAAGTGGCTCCAGCCTGCGCCATAATGATCAGCACCTACGAGTTCGGCAAGGCCTTCTTCTACAAACAGAACCAAGAGAAGACGCACGTGCTGGCACTGCAGACAGACAACACCTGATCAGTGCGTCTCACACAGCAACACGCTCCTCTGTACGTAAAAAGCATCACCCTTCATCCTGTTGCACTTAGTCTAGTTCTCAAAAGAATTGCTTGCGATGAATCACGAATATACAATTGTTGAGGCTGAAGTGCAGGATCCGTCTCGCTGATGACGTCTGCAGCTGAGTCACAGCACTGTAGATGCACAATCGCATCCCACACATGAAGAAATAAATGATCCTTCGGGTGAGAGAAGTGTAACACTGAATGAAACCGGCTCGAGCAATGTGAATGATGTGAACTCTTGGATCTGACGCTACAGTTAATTTTATGTCCACTTAGATATTCATGGTATTACTACATGTGTTTTTTAATTTCAAGTATTTCTTATTTAATTCCATTCCGTGCTGGCAAAGTGATCTGGGGGGGGGGAGGATAAGATGATTTTTATTGCATTTTATTTGATCAGTGATAGAACTTCTTTCTAATTTTCATATTTTAATGATATTAAAGATGTCAATATAAAACTGCACCGTCTGTCTGATTAGAAAACTTCACGTTTGATGCAACGTTATTGTATTACTATGTTGTTTGCAGTAAGTAATACTTTCATTAATAATTTGAGGTCGATTTGAGCAGTCTAATACACTGCCATGGTGACCCAGGTTCGATTCCTGGGGGTGCCTTCCAGACGGGTCGGTTCTCGCATCCAAGCATGTCTGGTTCCTCCACCATGAGAGAGATTGACGTCCCATCTAGGGCACACTTTCTATATGTGGCTGTTTAGAAGGTTTCTGAATGGAGTGGGTGTTCTGCAAAGATCATACCAATGGCACCACTTGCATTGTTGGAGAAGAAATAAAGCTCAATACTGTACTTACAACAAAAGACCTGAGGAAATCTCTAGAACTTTAAGTCCCTTTAAAGGGTTCTACCAGTTATTGAACACAAGGTTGCCAAGTTGGACTGTACAGGATTCACCACTGTGCCTCAGTCAACTTGTAATCGCCGACTTGGACGATCAGACCACATTGTATGAGCAGTTAATGCAGATACATGTACTTTAGATGTTATGGAAAGTATAACACAGTGTATGAATGTGGCAAAGCCAAATTTCAAGGGAAGCAAACTGAAAATGACTTGAATTATTATTGTAATGTATTAGGTTACGAAAATCACTTCCCATTTGAAAAAGTGCTGATAAAATCAAAACATTCAGGGCACGTATTTTCTAAAAATGTAATCTACCGCATGTCGTCGAGTAAACAATCACACGGTGAGTTTGCAAGGGAATTCTGTTTATTAAGAAAAACTGATGAACCACGTATAGAAAGGAAGGGCGGCAGCAGTATATGGAAAGTGCCAGCAGCAGAAAAAACTGCCTCAGCCTAAACATGACATTCAAGGTAGCAGCGATTAAAATTTCACGGTAAAAATCACAACATTAACATACAAACAAGTAAAGACAAAAAACCAAAACTGAAACAGACGGAGCGTCACAACACTTTTTACATTCTTTAATGGCACCTTGGTGTTTGGTGACTTCCAGAATATTAAAGCAAATTAAAATCAGAAGTAAAACATTATGGTGATTTGAACTTGTCTATTGTAAGCTACACAACTGAAAACAAATGTATAATTTCTCCTACAATACTGGACCCTGCTGATCCAGAAAGGTTAAGGTTTCCAAACAAATGTCTTGAAATTATAGCCAGTCTTCCACCAAACTTAGCTAGTCTGTGAATCTAGTTGATTCTTGAACTCGCACACCTCAGAGTTGGCGAACAAACAGACTTGTTTTATGCCTACATTAATTCAAGTTTCAAAAGTTACAGCTAATGCGATATGCGACCATATTTTAGAAGCAAAGCACTTTTGGTATATCGCTCTAAATACCAAATGTGAAATGTGCAAACTGTGGGAAAATGCCAGATAAAATGATAAACACCACATTATAAGAAGTAGCTTAATTGGAATAGTTTGACCCATGGGATGCGAGTTTAAAATCTAATAAAATCTTTAGGGAAAAAAAAAAAAAAAAAAAAGATTAGCCTCTTGTTGGACTCTTGGGCTGACCCCCTGATTTGGATCGACTTTCATTTGTGACTGCTGAAGGAATAAACCTATGTAATATACGAATAAATGTACCATGGTGGGCCATTTATATGCATACCCCCCAAACCTCCCTCCCCCCCCCCCTTAATAAAATGGGAATGGTTGGTGATATCAACTTCTGTTTCTGGCACATTAGTATATGGGAGGAGGGGAAAACTTTCAACATGGGTTTGACCATGGTGGCCATTTTGAAGTCGGCCATTTTGGATCCAACTTTATTATTTCCAATGGGAAGAGGGTTCATGTAACACAATCAAACGTATTGAGAATTTCACAAGAAAAAAACAATGGTGTGGCTTGGTTTTTACGGAAATTTATTTCTTTCATTGAGTTAATTTACACGTTTATGACCACTTATAAAAGTGTTTTCAAAGTGCTGCCATTGTGTTGGATTGTCAATGCAACCCTCTTCTCCCACTCTTGACACAGTGATAGCAAAAACCGCAGAAGAAATGCTCTCCCAGATCTGACCCCCTAAGACTTTAATCTTTGGGGTCACCTGAAGGCAATTGTCTATGCTGATGAAGATCGAGATGTGCAGCATCCTGAAACAAACGGATACTGGAAAGCCTGTGCTAGCATTTCTCAGCGGTGGTGCTATCAGTGTGTCAAGGGGGAGTGGGAGAGAAGAGGGTTGCATTGACAATCCAACACAATGGGCAGCACTTTGTTAACCTATATTAAATGGAGGTGTGTATTAGAAAAAGTTTTACTAACTTAGAAAGTCATACAGTAAGTATTAGACTAAACTTAGTGAATTGAGTGTCTTAACGAACTAACCTTTAACAGAGGAAGATGAGTAGGTCGTGTGTACACCCATAATTGGGTAAATCATGAATTGCAGAATGATGCTAGTTATAGACGTTTCTAATTCATATAAGGTAGTACTGAGCATTATATTGATTAGGCCTCATGTTGTTGACTAATTATGTAGCAGATCAAGCAATTAATACTGAATATATCCAGCGTAGATTAGTCTTGATTATTGACAAATGAGTGTAATATGCGTTAAAATTGTTTGATTCCCTAAAAACATAAGTTAGAAAGGTTGTGTGTGCAAATCAGTAACAGCAGAAGGCATTAAAGCGTTGTTATGAATTGTGTAAAACATTTGTGTGCAGATGAGGGATTCACCCCTCCCCATAGAGTTGAAGTTGAAAAATGCAAAAAGCAGAGTGGTCTTGGCCTTGGAAAAAAGACACCAGACAACACTGCAAGGAGGGTAATTGACCTTAAGCCAAGGGGCAGGGGTTGGGGCTAAACCTTTTGAAGGACGCAGATGAAAATACTAGCTGTGAAAAGAGAGGTTATATAAACTGAATGTTGTGATCAATACTTTGGAACTTGGCTGCACTGCGACGTGAGATTAACTTCCCAGATCTGCGAGAGAATAAAGGAGATAGAGCTGTACTATGACATGACCTTACTTCTCCACACATTCAACGAACACGCCAAGTCTGAGGGTGAACGACTTCCAACAAATATACTAAGATAAAAAATTTCAGCAACAAACTCAGTTTTACCGGAAGAAAATGTGGAAAAACAAAGTGGAAAGACATTGGCTCTAATTCACAATGTAGCTTTTCTATAGGTTTGACAGTAATGCTCGGTAGTAAACATTCACCTAAAAATACTGCTAAATGCATTTTAAAAACTATAATCTTGCTTTGTAATAGTTGCAAAGTCAAACTCCATCTGCTAACTGGTCGTTTCGGTTTAGCATGAATGAAACTGGTGCTTGTTAGCCATTGTAGCTTTGCAGAAACGAACTTTGTGAACTTCAGGGACACAACTTTAGGGGTATGGGGAAATCTATGCACTTTTTTGCCTGATTGCCAGCCACTGGAGCATGGTTTGATGAATGTTTATTGTGAGTTCCCCATGTCCAGCTAGAACGCTACCCTTGAGTGATTTATCTCTGGTGCTTATCAAATACATAACCCAGACCCCTGGTTCATGCATATGTAAATCCAAAATCATAAATATGTAGAGGAGCAGCAAGCCATCAAAATCAACGAAGTCAAAAAACCGGGAGTAAACGAGGAAACGCGCCGAGGGGATTTGTCATTAGTCAAATTAAACTCTGGGAGACGTGAAACAATTTAAGCAAACATTCATTCGCCATTTTCTCATAACAGCTACGTACAAGGCGGATCTGTAAGAATAAAAAAAAGTTTTGGAACTGAAATGACCACGGGCAGAATATAATGTATTATGACTCAACTGTATATGCAAATTAATAACATGGTCCAGCGATGCAGAGCTTCTCCAAATGTGTAAAGCTGCAATTTATCCAGAAAACGCAACCAAACTGTACATGTAAGACATTCTGGCTCAGAATCATGGAGCAGAAGCTTCAGAAGGTTTGTACAATATTACGCAAGAGGCTAATACTGATGTAGGTAGTTTTCTAGAGCTTTCATTTAACACAGTGCACTCAGATCTGGTCCATCTCTGACTGTACAAATGTACACTACATGGCCAAAAGAAAGTACACTGGTACCTCGGAACTTGTTGGTTCTTGACGCTTTATGCCTAGAAAAATTTGTCTTGGCTGTCGTCGTTTGCTCGGTACTTGGTGCACTTTTTCCCCCTAAACTTGTGTGAGTCAAGCCGCGTGAGTCGTTCGATTCACGATTCAGTACACAGTGATTCAGTTTCATAAGAGCCCATTACTCAGTGCAGATCTTCACTGTGCTTATCGCGTTGAACTTCATTTGTACATCTACAGTGCTGCATTCTTAGTGCAAATAAGTCTCCATGGGTCCGAAAAATATTAACAGGAATTGAACCTCCAGAACACCTTCAGGCTGCAGTTAGTTTAGCAGCTATGCTAGCGCCCTGAGTTCACCAATAGAGTAAGTGTTTTGCTTTTACTTTTCACTTTCAATCCATTGCTAAATGACATGAGATTTTTCGACACTTTATTATTACAATAAGCTTTGTGCTGATGGTTTTGGCCAACTGTAGGTTAATGTACGTATTTTCAACAATAAGGTCGGCTCCGCTATCAAACAATACAGACTATATTAAACGCTCCCGATACATTTCACTTATGATGGATTTGTTGGAACGTATTCCCACCGTAAATCAGGGAGCACCTGGACAATACAACTCCATTAATGCATATAATGCCTTATACAGGGGGGATTCATTCAATTTACTTCATTCATTATGGGAAATATTTTCTCGGTTCTCGATGATCCTGCCGGAACGAATTACGAGAACCGAGGTACCACTGTAGTTGTATGAACGATGCGTCCGTGGGCTTGCGAATATCCCACTCCAAAACTACTAAAAGCTATTTCTCTCAGAAGCCTTTCCAAAAAAATTTGGATTCACTCCCATTCAGCTACAAGAGCATTACCAAGATCAAAGAGAGACGCTCTGTGATAAAGCCTGGCTCACAGTTGGCGTTCCAGTTCCCCAAAGTCCTCAAAGCATTTCTTTGTGCATTGTCTTGTTGAAACTGGAGCAAGCCTTCCCCAAATATCTGCACAATTAGAAACACGAAATTTCTGTAGCATGCAAATGTACGCTGTAACTTTAATGTTTTCTTCACTGGAACCAAGTGGTTCAGCCTAAACCACCTAAAACTGGCCAATATCCCTCCACCTAACTGCCAGATGATGCAGCACTCGAGAGACTGAATGTCCACTCCTCCCACAATGGGTGGTGCTTTACATCATTCTACACAATGCTTGCCATTATGGATGGAGAGCTTCTTTGCGTGTCACTGCTCACGTTCCTCATGGACACCCAATCCATGGAGTTCTTGGTGAGCAGAACTTCCAGAAGCATTCCAGACCTCTGTAGACGCTCCTAGATGTTGGAACTTGGCACAAATCTGACATTTCTAGCAAATTAGGATCCCATGATGAAGGAATTCACTGAGTTTTCAAGTATAACCCATTCTACTTCCAGTGCTTGACTATGACTGGCAATAGACGAGACAGAAATAGCCAAACTATGTAATCAGAAGGAGTCCAAATACTTTTGGCCATGTAGCATATACGTGTAGACAGTATGTGTGCATGCGTTTAGGACGGTGTAAGCCCCGGGCTGGTCATGTCTGTCGTCGGACTCGCCAAATACTCGCTGGACTTCAGGCTGGCAAGAGATTTGTAGCTGGCGACTGAAGTAAGAGATCCACACAGGCCTCTCAGAGATGGTGTGTCCTCTTTACCTAAAAGACACACATACACTTTCACTCGATAATCTTCAAAGCACACACAGATAAAAATCTCTCATGTCTTGGTAGGAATTAATTCAGTGACATGAGCACAATTTTGGAGCCGCAATTTGTAGCACAGAGCTACACCGCGTCTGAGATCGTCGATACGATAAAGAATGTAATAAAGAGCATGATATTAAAAACAGCAATGCCGTCATCGATGCAGACAGAGAGTTTATGGATTCTGACTTCAGCTGGAGTGCAAAAATGAGGTCGAACAAGTGAAAGTATCTTAAATATAGACGCATGAATCAATGATACAGCCGTAACCTGCTACCTGAAAGTGTTTCCTTCTAAAAACGGGTCATTTCAATGGAAACGTTCAGATCCATTTCCATTATTTTTCTGAAAACTTCCTCCCTCAACTTCCTTCCTCTAGTTGCCTTAGTAACTAAGACCTACCTAATTTCAATGTGAGCATTATCCCGCAGCACCAAGTACTGCTGATTGGTTCTCCTAGCCTGTTATTTATATATTGGACAGGATTTAGCCTCTCTGCCTTGTTCGCCCTCTTCATGTGTCTCGTTTCTCACATCTACTACCCCTTGTGCATGTCAGTAGTTGTCTTCTCTAGCAAATTCTCCCTGCTGTATGTTTATAATTAGTCATTTGACTTAGAAAACTTGCAAACCCTTGAAGAAGCCACAATGCACAAGAGTTAGATTCAAATTGCACATAGATTTCATAGATTCAACTAGCAGATGCAATATTACAAGAGTGCAGAGGATAGATGCATCGTCCTAGATTTTGTTTGAAGAGCTGAGTCCTCAGACTTCTGTTGACCGGTGTGGGAAGCTCATTCATCCAACAAGAAGCCAAGACATCAAGATCTGTCCTGGAAATGTCCTCCATTATCTTACAGAGTTGTTTTCAAAGTTACTGATAGGTGGGGGACCTAAGTGGGCCAAGATGCCATTTGGAAATCCATCTACATTTGCTACACCAATACACCATAAATTTACAGGATGCTATAATGGTTTAGATAGGATGGAAGGGCATTAAAATACTACATACATCATAGTGGGAGTACGAAATACCCTGTGCCTACCCCTCAGTTCAACGGATGGGATGCCAGTCCATAGCAGGGCTTGGCAAGGGTCGCTGTTGCAGCACCACAGAGTGACAAAACCCCTTTACACACACACACACATAACCATCCTTCACCTCCCTCAGGCACAGCCAAGACCCGACAGGTAGTGGGCTGGCGATTAAAGTGCACCACCCGAGCATCCCTGAAGTAAAATTGTTATTAAATTATGTACCGGTCATCACAAAGACGCTTCACTAGACTAGACAATATTGCCTTCTCTGACAAAACTTGTTTCATGCCAGCTTATGATACCAATCTCATTATCCACGTCTTTCCAAACAGCTTTGTCACTGACACTGCCGGGGCTCGTCAAAATGACATCATCCTCTGTAACTGATATTGATTTCCGTCATAAAGACTGAGCTCGACTTAACAGCCTTGTTACACACACACACACACACAATACCTTCTCTGTGCCAGTGAGCGAGTCCTGCCTTGCCATCCAAGCTGTGCATGTGTGTGTTTCCTGGCTCTAGAGACGTCTGAGACAGGCTGATATCAGCAGACAGCTGGTCCAGACACGGAAAGCTCTTCCTTTGTGTACACATAAAAGACATACTTATGTGTGTTAGTTGATGAGGCTGCTCTCGCAGGGTCTTGTCCTGCTCTCAGGCCCTGCATTTCAGCTACAGCACCAAAATCAGCCCCTGATTATTATCTAGTGTAGGTATTACTGCAGAAACCAGTGGTGACTCTCCATTAGTGCTGGTTTACAGGATAACGATAAGGAATCGGTTAAATTCTGTCCACAATTCTGAATACCTGTGGTATGAAATCTTACGCAAAAGTCTGGATGGTCTGTAATGAAAAGTTAATGACGTAACATAATTGGCATGAACCATGTTCATACTCCAAGTAAAGACGTAGAGATATGTATACTCTTCCCATTAAATACAAAAAAACAATTTCAGACTGTTACATACTCTTCCCATCGTCCTGCACGTTTCTGGTACAGCAGCGTATCCAGAGCTACAGCGTTGGTGTCCATGGCCCCAGGTGAAGGCCACTGACTGGTCAGGTGGGAGGTGAGCTCCTGTCTGGATCTCATGTCTTGGTTCTTTAATACAGTTTTGCTGATGTTTCCAAAGGGAAATATAGAGAAGAAGAGAGATCTCAGTCAAAAATCACAGGATTCGAGAAGAAAGCTATCACAATGTAATAACTAGCCTGCAATGATTGCCACTTTTCCTGTCTCTGAGAAAGACATAAACGTCATAAAATGGCAACAAGATATTCCAGACACAACATACCTACCAATTATGATACATCCGCCCACCAAATGTCACGAAACAAAATGCTCTCGCACCCCACATGCCTTAGCAACTCGCAAAATGCTGGTCTGTGCAAGACAATGTGCAAGCTCTATTAATAATAATACAGACTGCTGCTGCTGGAAAATGTGTAATTGTAACTCTGCGAGCACATTTGGCTTCTGCAGACTGGGAGCTGAAGTACATTATCCTAATCAGTCAATGTCACATTTATTTCGGCGCATGCAGTTTCAAGTGCATCTCACAGAAGCTGTTCCCTGGTCAGGAAGTACAGAATAATACACTGTACATATGTGACCATATTACTTAGTTTAGTCATTCGTGTTTAGCTGGATTTGGATCGAGCCAGAGGCTGTTATAGTTCATAGTTAGTTCATAGTACAGTCACATTTTTGCCTTACAGTCTGAAACTCATTCAGAATGTTTTCCAGCTTTATTTACTTACACATTCTGCCTTGCAATATTCAAGAAACAAGAATAAGGATTGTGCAGCATCATAAACAACCGATCTCTCCATCGCTTCCCTATTCCATCCCTCTCTGCTTCATTTCTCCTCCATTAATTCTCCTCTCCCTCGACCTCTCTGTAAAGCTTGGCCGAGGCAGTTGGCTGATGAATGTTTGCTTACACGGCATTTTTACCTTAATGAGCTCAAAGCACGATGGGTCTACACCGCACACATTTCTGAAGAAGTAAGCTTGCTGACAAAAAAAAAAAACACATGGTATGAAACGTTGATCAATACAGAATCTTTTCCAGTTCCTTTCCTATATCCTCTCCTGAATGCTCTCCTCTTTAGCAGACATTGGGTATGACGGTATATACTGTGTGACTGTAGAAGAATGTCTACTGGACTATAGACCAGCAATTCGTCATCATGTCTGCGCTTGTAATTCGGGCAATACCAGCAAACCATTGCTCAGCATTCAGTCTCCTCACGCTGATGCTGCACGTGTTTCATAAAATGTTCTGCATCGTTATGTGTGTCATTACTAGTGCTGTACTGCAGCAGCTGATGTATATGGGTTAAACATATTAATAGCCTTAACAATGAGGATAATAAACGTAAGACTTATTTCGCTTCTTACAGGTTTATTTACATAGATCTGGAGCGGGATTCTCTGGTGGGATCTGGCAACCCTGGAGTTAAATGACTCTGAAAGCCAGTATATATATATGAGAAAATGAAGAATTTGATTATTTAATATCTAAGTCTGAAGTTTACTTCACATTTTTTCACTGTTGTTTCCCATTATCTGATTGCTTAAGTGCATATGAACTCATTGATCGGATTATGGACAAAATCTGATTATCTGCAGTTCTCAATGGAAAGTGAGTGAGTAATGTTATTTCTTCCCATTACAGACATATACCTTAAGTCACACAGAAAACAACAGCAAGATGTGTGTGCTCACAGCTGGTTCTGGAGCTCCAGTATGATAAACTCCAGCTGATCTTTCTCCACTTTGTGGCTGATGTCGGCCTCGGTGAAACGCTGCAGTAAAGCTTTGTTCTGGGAGACGGACTCAGAGAGCTGAGCCTCTCTCAGTCGCACCAGCTCCTCCAGATAACCCTGCATGCATGCACACACACACACACACACATACATAATATTAATGTAATCTGAAGTAGATTTCACCCACATGTCCGACGTAAGATATAGCTAATCAAGCACACCGCATGCACTTGCCTTCTGTTCCAGCACCTCCCTGTATTTCTGCTCCACTCTTTTGCACTTGCTGTACCAGCTGCTCAGGTCCATGCGAAGGCACGCGGCCATGTTGGACTCTGGCGTGCTGGCCTCACTGCCGCTGCTCCCCAGAGTCCTCATCTCTTCCTCGTCACTGCTGATGCTGTCCGAGCTGAGAAACACACCGACGCTCCCACTTTCTATTATGTAATTTCATGATTACAATCTGTATAAATGGTGTGTGTGTTTGTGTAGACCAGTTATTTGGACCTACGTTTGTGTGAACTTGAGGTATGGTGTGTAGTCGATGACTGCAGGACAGCTTCCGTCCAGACTCTCACCCTTTAAGCAGAAACTGTCGATCAAAGGAGTTAGGGTGATTCATTTGGATTCAACAACAATAATAAAAAATGCATAATAATCAATATAAATGGGTGGTGCAGCAGTGTGACACACTAGGCCACCATCGCAGAGACCCTGGTTCAAGTCCCAGTGGTGCTTTCCAAGTGCTCAAAAACTAAATGGGCTATACTGCTTTATGAGATCAGCAAGCTATGCCAAAGCCATTCAGTAGTTCATAAATCAATACCACAACTCTGTCATCAATACACTTACCCTAGTATTTAACAGGCATCCTGTATACTCTGAATAATTGAATAAAAACGACATTCTTTGCGAACTGGCGGAAGCTGTTCCAATCTTTTCACACGCCGACTGATTGGGAGGTCAGGTTGGGAGAGGATGTGCGTGTGATGTTCGGTAAGCTGCTTAAATTATCCATTTAATGTATCATTAACATCCTCTCCTGCTGAACGCAACATGGCTAAATGTCAATAACGCCCCACTGTGAGAGGGAGAGAGGGAGGAAGAAAGAGCGACCGATTTACCTGAAATCGATAGCGTTTAGACCAATAAGGGTATCCGCCAGCAGCCCGGCTTCCTCTCCGAGCAGAATTGCTCCATCTTCATAAAATCTCCTGAACAGCAACGCAAACACATATGCTTTTATGTAGCTATTCTCATTTTCCAGACACTTAGAACTGGGGTACACAGAGAAACCTGGGAAATTGGAGACAAACTACTAGAAGCTACACTTAACTAGCTTCGGGGCCATTCTGATAGTGTAGTGGCTATGTAGTAGCAGAGAAAATGACCCCCTAACTGTAGTTAAGTTCACTTCACTGTATTTGAATTGGGCTTACTAATAAAACACACAAAAAAAGAAAAGTGGACTCATAGATTGTAGTGTGTGTAACAAACCTTGTGGTTTTGAAGTCTCTCAGAGCAGAAGATATATATTCAGACAGCCGTTTCTCCATTAAAGCTACTCTTATCCATGCACGTCCCTGAGACAGAGATGAAAAAATTTAACGCAAATTGTAACAACCCTCCAGCGGCCAATCTACAAGTGATCCATCAGTTTTAGAAATTGCATGCACACCACGCCCAGCTTGCACTTTTAAGGCTCGCAATTTAAGAATTTGAGTATTGTTCCTGACCATGTGCGCCACTTCGTGGCCAAAATCTACCCATTAATATGTATGTGGACGTCGGCCCTCACCTTAGCTCTGGAACTGCGGACGTTCTCCATGCTCTCGATGCTGGGGACGCAGCCATGAGGGACTTTGCTACAGGCCACGCGAACATAGTCCCAAAAACTACGTGGGCTCTCGTAACCAAACCACGTGATTTGACCTGAACGGAGAGAAGTCAGATAAAGTAAAACCCAATCCATTTTTAACACTAGTTCTGCTGTTTGCCATTTATTTCCATACAGTCTCTTCCCTGAGATGTGGAATGAAAAAGGCGGGAAGAAAGGGAGCACAAGCAGTAATAGTGCTAAAACTCAACTCTGAAACAAATCAATACAAAGCTTTACATCACTGCTGACTGAAAGTATCTTGAGTAGATTAAGATGGAACTTGTAAAACTGGAAATGGTATTCCTCTATTAATAAATTTGCCTGACTGGCTGGACTCCAATATTTTAAATGACACATTCAGTCTATTCAGTGATGGGATAATGATTCAAATCACACCTCAAAGACCAAAAAAAGATCAAGGAAGATCACCTGACCTAAACCCCATCTAGCATTTATGGGGGCACCTGAAGACAGAAAAAGCCAAACACTCAGAAACATGCCCTATGGAATATTGTGAATTTTGAGCAAACTTGTGGAGTCCATGGCAGCTCTAATGCATGCTGGCACTTCTGCAAAAGTCCCCACTCTATGTACTGGTATGTACTGGACAGTGATATGAGGCAGGAGCTACATACATAACCTACAGAAACCAATAACAGCCACCATATTACATTAGCCTGTAACCTCGTGACATTTCTGCATTAATGTGTGTTGAGTTCTGCTTGCTACCAAAGTTTAACTCAAATAACCAGAGAAGTAAACTGCAACAGCGAGCCTGCATGGCCCTAATGGATTTCGGCGACAACCGTAGCTCAGGTGTCTAATGGCTTCTAATGGAACTTTCATTTTGTTTACACTGTCAGTGCAGAGAAAATGTTTTTTTCACCGAGAAAGCCTAGTCACTTAACATTCTGCGTCTTCAACAAATTGCGTGTGCTTGCCGAGTACGGAAATGAAGACAAATATACTTAATAGGGCTTCCTGCATAATAATATACAGCACTTTGCCTCTACTGTTTGGAATCAGAGAAGTGTGGTGTGAGTCTTAATGAGAGAATACAACGTCTGTATGCACTGGATTATGGTCTGTAATCATGAAATGATTCATGAGGTTGTGGCTGGGGTTCATTAACTTATGGCTTATGGCTGATCCAGTGGTAAAGCCTTTGGAAATGCAGATTTCTGGTCAGATTTCTACAAGAAATGCTATGTTTTTTTTGCCGAATGAATTACCAATCATTACCTATGATAGTTCAGAAACCTTTGCCTTTGAATAATTCATTAGTACACTGAATAAAGAAAAGAAAAGTATAACTGGGAGTTCGACTCAGCAAAATTTGCAGTATTTCTCTAATATTGCGACTGAACGAAGGTAAGGTCGTGTTTTATTAGTGAAAAACCCAGCTGCCACTAACAGGCCCTTTGATTAAACCAGGCTTAAATGTTAAAATCCAGGCATCCCAACCTTTTTCTCACTACAGATTGGTGTTTGGGTGTAATTTGTATTACACAGGGCAAATGTCCAATGTTTCCCTTTAGAAGTGACTTCAGTAGCATTTCACTGTGGTGGTGATTATGGTATTGGGCTATCTACCAGAAGGTTCAGGATTCACGTTAAGGCTCTACCAAAGCTGTCACTGCTGGGCCTGTGAGCTCTGCAGTTGTTTGGGTTGTACCTTGTAAGATTGTATTGGTTCAAATGACACCCAAAATAGTGACATCACTCTTAATACTGTGTGAAGATCAAAGACAATAACACAAGGAGTCTGGAAACTCTAGAAAAGAGTTCATCCCAAAAAGCAGCCCATGTCTGAAAGACTCCAGTTGGGCCTTGGGAACATATACCTGTGTATATTCATGCATGGTCGCAATTCTGTATTTCCATTTCCAGTATTTAGCGGCTGCCCTTACACAGAGGAACTTACAATTAAGCTAAGCAGTTGATGGATAAAGGACAAGCAGTGGCCCTCAAAACCATCTGATTAGGCCAGATGCCTACCCACCCGCCCCCACTGTCATCGGTCCTCAAACATGAGGCGGCATAATGGTGGAAAACACTATAATCTCTTAAAATAGTGCGTGAATGCAATTGGAAGTGACTACCTTTAAGCCGATGGCTGAGAATCTGCTCTAAAATGGAGACGAAATTGATGAATTCTGGAGACGTGTCATCTATGGTCTCAAAGCAGGAGCGATCGATCAGCGTTTTCACAGAGAACCTGTAGAAACACACAAAAATGCCTTTAAAACAGATTCCCAGACCCTTAGTGTTAGTGTTACGCACACTTTAATTTAATGCTGCAAGTCAAACAGCTATTGTATCGTGGCCTTGGTGTTATGTATGCAGGTGAAACGCACGAAGCTCTTTGAGAATCCCAGCTTTTTACCGGAATACACTCAGAGAACCCTTAAAATAAATAAGACACAACAAGCACTCTGTCACGCTCGCTTTCAGCTGAGCAGCTGGAGTTCATGAATCACTTCTGAACAGCCCCACTGCGCCTCGTTACCTTTTAGAGCTCAGGATCAGGATGAAGACGTGACTCAGATCTCTCTCTAAACACCAACACTTTATTTATTTCAAGGCTATGTCTGCTTTTTGTGCAGCGGTTTATCACAATTAGTCATATTTCCATTTATGACTTGGATCCAGTTCGTATCACAGCCATGCCTCCATCAAAATAAAGGAGCATATAGGAGCTGTGCCTTTCTAAAGAGCTATCAGTTGAAGGTTTCTAACGTTTCTAAAGGTTTTCTGCCAAGCTGCCACTCTTGACCAAGGTCCTAAATCACTTGGATTCAACCCTGCAAGAGTTGTACAAATAAGAACGTCTGCCAAATGACTAAATGGAAATGTGAATCTATGTTTAAAAAAAGGCACTGCACACTATCAGCAAACCTTATCCCAAGGGTGAAGCACACTGGAGGATTGTCCCATTTTGGGGCTGATTTGCTGACTCAGGGTTTGTCTAGCTTGAA
Source organism: Ancistrus triradiatus (assembly GCA_025084515.1). Taxonomy (NCBI): domain Eukaryota; kingdom Metazoa; phylum Chordata; class Actinopteri; order Siluriformes; family Loricariidae; genus Ancistrus; species Ancistrus triradiatus. The sequence goes on from JAJAGP010001265.1 coordinate 46,954, forward strand.
AACACTAAGGGAACAATACATTCAAATTGTATTCAGAAATTTGATGGGAGAACTCCAGGCTCCCTTAACTGACAGGGGAATCAAGGCAGCCAGTCAAAAAGGAACAAAATCCTATTAATCCAGAGAGAAGCAGGCTCAGTAATTTGCAGGTGGAAATAGCAAGCCAGCATCTGAAGTACTGCATTACACGATGTTCCCTACAAGCATTACAGTGCATTATCAGGATTGGAACCTGCTTTTGCAGGTCATTCGGACTTTAACCAAATGGCATGTCATTTCATAAATACACTGTATATTCTCCACTATACTTTCAGGCATGGAGCATTATAGAGTTTTTATATGTAAGGTCATTTATTTCTTCAGGGTTAGGACCAGATTATACACAAAAAAAAAAAACACAAGCAAAAAAACCCCAAAACCGCAGCAGATTGATGACCCAAACATGTTTGTTCAAGAAACATGATAAACCTATAATATAAACCTTGGGTTTCTGGGGTTTGTTGTAGGTGCAAAAGGTAACAACTGACAAATATTCTGTAATATGGGTCCAACACACAATATACAGAAATCGAAGAAAAGCTAAGCCATTTTCAAAGCTGCAAGATGGCATTCTCATACACATTACACTTTACAGTACTGTGCAAAAGTCTTAGGCTACCAGTAGTTATGTTGCGAATGACCATATCTAACATATTGTCCACGACTGGACCAAAAAGTTTCGTAGCTGGCTTCTTCACTCCATTATGCTTTTTTTACTTATCTTCAGTCCAGTCTTTGTGAGCTTTAGCAAATATTAGGCTTTTCGCCCTCTTACCCTTCTGAAAAAGTGGTTTCTTGGCTGCTACCCCTCCAATAAAGACATTCCTGATTAAGCATCTTCAAGATACTTATGGCATCCCAATGAAGCAGTGTAAGGAGAAGTCACACTAAATACTTGCCACTGTACCCTATAGAAGTTGATTTTTCAGATTTGTAATTACTGGATACCAATGTCCTGTATTTTCTGATTGTATTCTAATAAAGAGATTGATAAATAATTATATATGGTCATTATACCATTGCTGAAACAATGGCATATTGAATCTAACGTCTCAAGACTTTTGCACAGTACTGTACATATTCAATCACATCAGCTTTAGTGTAGTAGCTATAATAAGCTAACAACAACTGACAGCAGTTGTATCAGTCCCTGCACCGATCTGCAATATTCTACGCTGGACTGTTTTCTTCATCATTCATTATAAATCTGTCTGCCTCGCACACAAAAATCCACGCAATTCCATCCAACCAATGATACAAGCAACAATACAACAGCAGGACGGATGTACAGACAACCAAGAAAAGATTTTTCCATGACGTCTAACACGCATTAACTGATAGCGATGTCGGTGAGGCCTTCCTCCTATCTGAGCTAACTCAATTCCAGCGTTTGACTCATCGTAGGTTATAGAGAGAGAAAGATAATCATTCTTTGCCTTCGCTCTGCTAAGTGTAGGGCATAATTATAGGCGAGTAGCCCTGACATACAGTATGTAAGAATAATATTAAATATGTTTTTCTAATATACACCAATTTTAGCTAGTTAAAATGTTCTATATCAGCCTAAGACAGGAAAACAAACAGTGAAAGAAACAGTGTCAGAGAGGTAACCTGGCCAATTTTCAAACTGATATGCTAAAAGAACTAGCATACCTTTGTATTGGTCCAACCTTGTACTGGTTTCTATTTCAGCCCAGTAGTGCTTGTAGAGCTCTTGTTTATCTCTATGGTACTATTTGCACAATAAACTGGTTGACCACTATAATTACACCCACATAAACATCATCCAGTGTGTCCAATAGCATAATATATGCTAACCTGCAACCCTACAGCACTTCAAATTCACTTCCCTAAGGTATCCATGCATATACCATTTGGGAACATAAACAAAGCTCTTAATACTGGCTGGTAATCAACCAAAAGCATTTCTGGTCCTAGTTTGTAACCGTAAGCAACTTAAACAAAATGAATTGAGTTGAGGCTGTTTAAAAAAGTCTTAACAATAGGACAAAGACATTACTGTTAATAAAATAATGAACGCAAGCGTGCGCACACATATTGACATCTACTGAATTATTGAGTCAGTAACTCGCGCACGCGCACACAGAACGGCTCACACACACACACAGCTCCTCAAGGCAACACATGCACTTTTCCACGTACTCTTGCAAAGTCTGCGAGGAAATTAATGAGGAAATCACTTCAGACCTTTTGAACCATTTCTATCAGATGCCGCGCGAAATGAGCTTCGTCCTATAAACAAACCTGGCTCAGGTGCTCTCCGAGTGCTTTCCAGTCTTTAACATTTAGCAGGTGGGATGCAGAGTGGCATTTCACTGCTAATTTTTCTCACGGCATTTCGGTCGCCAGTGCCAACAGAACAGCCAAATCGATTACCAGGGAGCTGAAAATGGACCCTGAATCGTCGAAGCTCTCGAAAAGCACTATGATTATTCATGAAAACTATAATACACGAATGGAATAATAAGCAGCATTAAAACGAGATGAAAGAAAATGCACTTTAGTGGATAATTGCAAGATGTGAATGCAGATGATTTAGGACAGGATTATGAGATGCATTAAGGCTTTATATAGACAGTGGGGCAAAAAAAGTATTTAGTTAGCCACTGATTGTGCAAGTTCTCCTACTTAGAAAGATGAGAGAGGACTGTGGTTTCATCATAGGTACACTTCAACTATGAGAGACCAAAATGAGAGAAAAAAAAACAATCCTAGGAAATCACACTGTAGGATTTTTAAAGAATTTAATTGTAAATTATGGTGGAAAATAAGTATTTGGTCAATAACAAAAGTTTCAACTCAATACTTTGTAACATAACCTTTGTTGGCAATGACAGAGGTCAAACTTTTCCTGTAAGTCTTCAGCAGGTTGGCAACACACTGTAGCTGGTATTTTGGCCCATTCCTCCATGCAGATCTCCTCTAGAGTAGTGATGTTTTGGGGCTGTCGCTGGGCAACGTGGACTTTCAAACTCCCTCTACAAATTTTTTATGGGCTTGAGATCTGGAGACTGGCTAGGCCACTCCAGAACCTTGAAATGCTTTTTATGGAGCCAATCCTTCGTTGCCCGAGCGGTGTGTTTGGGATCATTGTCATGCTGGAAGACCCAGCCACGTTCCACCTTCAATGCTCTCACTGATGGAAGGAGGTTTTGGCTTAAAGTCTCACAATACATGGCCCCGTTCATTCTTCCCTTAACACGGATCAGTCGTCCTGTGCCCTATGCAGAAAACATGCCCCAAAGCATGATGTTTCCACTTCCATGCTTCAGAGTAGGCATGGTGTTCTTGGGATGCAACTCAGCAATCTTCTTCCTCCATTCTTCTTCCACGATGGGTTGAGTTTTTACCAAAAAGTTCTATTTTGGTTTCATCTGACCACATGATATTCTCCCAATCCTTTTCTGGATCATCCATATGCTCTCTGGCAAACTTCAGATGGGCCTGGACATACTGGCTTAAGCAGGGGGACATGCCTGGCACTGCAGGATGAGTCCCTCTCAGCGTAGTGTGTTACTGATGGTAGCCTTTGTTACTTTGGTCCCAGCTCTCTGCAGGTCATTCATCAGGTCCCTCCGTAGGTAGTTTTAGGGATTTTTTCACCGTTCTCATGATCATTTTGACCCCACGGGATGAGATCTTGCGTGGGGGCCCCAGATCGAGGGACATTATCAATGGTCTTGTATGTCTTTCCATTTTCTTACAGTTGCTCCCACAGTTGATTTATTCACACCAACCTGCTTGCATATTGTAGATTCACTCTTTCCAGCCTGGTGCAGATCTACAAATTTCTTCCTGGTGTCCCTCGACAGCTCTTTGGTCTTGGTCATATTTGAGTTTGGAGTCTGGACTGTTTGAGGCTGTGGACAGGTGTCTTTTATACAGATAATGAGATCAAACAGGTGCCATTAATACAGGTATCGAGTGCAGGACAGAAGAGTTTCTTAAAGAAGAAGATACAGGTCTGTGAGAGCCAGAAATCTTGCTTGTTTGTGGGTGACCAAATACTTATTGATTTACAATTAAATTCTTTAAAAATTCTACATTGTGATTTCCTGGATTTTTTTTTGTCTCTCATAGTTGAAGTGTACCTATGATGAAAATTACAGACCTCTCTCATCTTTCTAAGTAGGAGAACTTGCACAATCAGTGGCTGAATAAATACTTTTTTGCCCCACTGTGTGTGTGTGTATATATATATATATATATATATATATATATATATATATACATATATATATGCACACGAGAAAAACGCAGGCACTTACAGCTGTGTATGTGTGCAGACTCACATCTGTGCAGGTTGGCACGTGCGTGCGTGTGATCGATAGATGCAGTAATGGACTTTGAGCTGAAATGTTCAGGGCTGCACATCTAGCATGGTGATGAATGCTGCGCTAATCACACCATTCCCCTTTGGGACTGCATCACCACCTGACATATCACACACCCTCCTGGAGATCATTTTACGGAGCTTTAAATCCAAGCGGTACAGCTTGCTGAGCAGTTGGAATTAATCTGTGTGTGTGTTATGTGTACATGTTTATAGTACATAGTGAGGACCAAATGTCCCCACAAGGAGAGAAAGATCTTACATTTTTGGCATGGCGGGGACATTTTGCTTGTCCCCATGGGCACCAATGCTTTTTCTTAAAGAAACTCCAGCTTTCTTTTGAAAAGCAAAAGAGCCAAAAGTTTTCCTTTTAGTTACTGTGGTTAAGGTTAGAGTTTATGGCACAGCATCTACCACAATGCAACTCACAATACATGAATTTGGCATTTCCCTTCGTTCACGTACTTGCATTTATTCTGTCTATTTCAGCATAGAGCTTGGATGAAGTCGACTGTGATGCTGACAAGTGGCCTGTACAACGAAATGCTCCTGCTGAGTCTCCTAAGAGGGTCTGACACGAGCGGGCACCGTGCCATAATGACTTCTACTTCAAAGACACTCATCGGAGCGCTGCTTGACAAGGCCAAACCTCTAAATATAACAGAGCTACCAGATTCTACTCAATGTTTATCTTTTTTCTCTACATAAATATCTTTTTATTTCTAAAGATCCTGTTCCCTTTTACATGGCTTTACAGCTCAGGCAAACCAGCAGAAATTTCCACTGCGGTGACCTGAATCTGGAGTTACGGTGTTGCCTTCCAGCAGGGTCAGGCATCACATAGGCACAATTGGATGTGTCTGAGGGAGGGGTGACCATAAGGATCATTTCCCACTGCTTCAACAGTGAATGAATACAGTCTTCTAAACATGCTTTTTCAAGGGGAAGGTGCTTCCTGCTTTGCAAGTTGCCTTCAATTTTAATTACCATAAAATACCAATTACGCAGCGGCCTCATCCGATTTCATTAGCTATCTCAGTCGTCCTAATAACGTGTCTTAATTTGTTTTAATCAGCGCCTTATGAGGCGCTTCTAAAGTTTGACTGGAATGCAAACCCACAGCCACGGCAACTCTCTGCAGATACAATTAAAGATCACTGCCTGTGATAAATGCAGAAGGAATTACCAGTTTGTACCTGCACAGGCCGTACCAACAAGGTTTTACAAGTCTAGAAAAGTGTGACTATAATAGTGACTATTCAGAAAGCTGCTCCATCAGTATTACATCAAAACATGATCAGAATAACATGTTTAAAATGTTGGGCTGTCCAGTGGAGAGTCCAAATAGTTGTGTCAACCATGCAAATGAAAATGTACAAATAGCTACCCAAACACACAGCTTCCCCTTGATGGTACATTTGTGTTTTCCTTCTGCCAGACATCCATCCTAACCGCGAGTACACCTTGTGAAGAAGTTGAGTGTGGTGTGTTAGAGCAGAATAAACAACAGACTGCAGTGCATGGACAGGCCAGAGGGCAACTTCAGGTGAATCCAGTCAAGCAGAGGTCTGAGTACATGCCGTATGCTAAGAGCACATTAGCCCTTCTCAGAGAACATGGCACAGTGTTCAATATTGATTTCAGTAAAGCACAAAATAGCTATCATGCACGTATCAACTTATTACTAGACTTGTCTCTAAAGCTACCTCCATCAAGAGCTAAAGCTACCTTCAATACAGTTAAGGCGGTTACAGTTAAAAATTCAGGCATTGAATGGTCTGTTTGAATATTTTTTGCAAACAAAAATTCCGACTTTGATCATGGACATCCTGAATACACCTCTCATGGTGCGATCTTCCAACCACGATGCACGTAATCCAGTACAGCAGGTGGCGATAATGCACCAAAGCGGTATGCCAATCACCATAAAACCCAAAAGAACAAGAACTAGGGAGGATCAAAGTTATATTATATTATTTTATTATTGTTATTATTATTTTATGTATATGTATATGACTGTATGGGTGCGATTTCAGACACTCCCTCATTCTCAGCGCCGCTGTCCCAGTAAGACGTGCTGATGTTGTGTTCGCCCCCATGGCTATAAAGTTTCACTTTATTTTCACTCATTTCACTCTGACTCCATACTGCTTTTGGATGGGGTTAATTATGAATTGTATGCATAGTGTGGTATTTCAAACGCAGCAAAGGTTTAATCGCTGGCCCACATTTTATTGCCGTTCTGCCATCTTTTATATGGAAATACTCTTAACGCATTTGTGTTTCAACAAAAGCAAATCAGTGAGACAGGGTGGCAAAACTGCAAAATAGGTATTACTTAGAAATCTATACATGTAATCATATTCTGATTATCATCTCGTGCTGTGATTACACAGCTCTTACTGACAACATTATGTCCTTCTTCATTTGCAGAATTCAAATGAGAGCATCAAGGGGTCTCAGTTCCTGCGCCCAGCCTTTGTACTGATTTCCTTGTTCAGCAGTCACGCTGTGCTATAGAGCACGACCCTCAGGCTCAGACTAACATTTTGTGCCCAAGGATGTCAGGCTGATTAACAATCACCCAGCCTCTAGACACACACACACTTATATAGAATTATATAATATAGTCATTGCTAAAGTACATAAAACGAAGCATAAAGCCACGCACTCTCCACAGAAAAACATTTGCAGTTCATTAAGTAAAGTGCTTTTATTGTGACGTGTGAATATCTATGAGGAACAACAGCTCATTCGCACATTACTTGGCTGAAAACCCTGACATGGCATCCCAATTTGTTTTAACAACCAGATGATATTCAATTCACTAGTCCAGCTCACAATTTCCCTGCGAGACTGGTGCGATTTCATAAAACAATACAGAGCAAACAATGGTTGCTTGCAACACATATAAAAATAAGAACCCATTCAGGAAGATCCCCAAATAGTGCGCAGAAACTCAGGGACCACACGTGGGTGTAACAGCACTACAGCAAGACGCACAACTGAATCAAACAACGACAAATTCATTTGACAGATCAATCATGCCGTGAAATTTTACCTAGCCAAGGAGATGTAAACTTATAAAGAGTTGATCCATGTTACTACATAGCAAGTCACAAGGTTTTTCCACAAACATAACTCCACAGTTCTTGTCATGTATACAAAATGCAGAGACAATCAGGGCCAAATTGACATCCATTTATGCTCGATCCGTACTTGAGACTCATATTAAATGTTTTGTATTATTATAATTGTATTATTTGTGGAAACATAGAACATGGTGGTGATATTAACTGTCTGAAACTGTTTAGATTTTTTGAGAAGTGCACTTTATTACATACTACTAACTTTGTTTAAAACGATACTAGCATTTTGTGTAGTTAGATAAGTATTAGTAAAGAAATTTGTTTCAGTGTTGAGTTGAAAATAGCCTTAAAACCACCATGAAAAATATTAGTGATAATATAGTGGATGGTGGTTCATCTTAAAAAATGATACTTTGCCAGAGCATCCATGCTAAAGTGTGTAGCATGTAAAAAGCTTGACTGCAGCACTGGCTAAGAGGCTAATTTTCAGTGAAGGAAAATCTTAACGCTACAGCACACAACAATTACTTTGAGTAGAATAAAAAAGTCATAATCTTATTCCAAAATTCAGTTATTACTGAGATTCAGTATCTATTTTAAATACCTCGCATGTAATACTGAACTGCTAATGTACTCCATGTTGACACGTTTTATTATGTTCGATATGAAGCCTTTATATTGAATGTCCATTTGCTTAGCAAACAATGCCTTTCGGGGGAAAAACCGAGTTTTAATTTATGCGTCTCCAATCCAGACAATCAATTCAATTAGGCTACTTCATTAGCTCCATTAGCTGCAGAGCTCCAGCTAGGCTCAATCCATGCTAGGTGCGTTAGATTTGATTTAGACATAAACAGTCGGGTTTAACTGTGTGAATTCATACGTGTAAGTTTCTCAAAGTAACGGAGCAGCATGAGAAGTATCATTCTCCCCACCTGTCCTGGTGAATTTATATAAACATAGCGCAACGTTACAGCCAGTGTTGCCAGATTGAGCCTTTTTGGACTTCTTTGGTTTGGAATGGAAAACGTGCTTGCCTGATGCCTCTTTAAAACTATATAGGTACAAATCAGAAACTAGGTTGCGTGATTGGCAGCTCACCTCCGCCAGGTTTGAGTTCCAATGATAATATACAGCCAGGTCAGGCATTACAAGCAGACTCAATTGGCTGTGTCTGAGGGAGTGTGATGTCCAATGATCCTTCAGCATTTCGGCCCAACCCTGCAATGGCCTTTAATTCCATCTTTTCTCTGTGACAGGTGCTAGAGCTGATTCGTCCCTGACCAGGCAAACTCACTGACTTTAGCCTACCTGTTATTACAGGTGCTGAATGCACAAAGACTGCAATAAACCCATGGCACCAATAAACTACAAGGCACTTTCTGTGCATTTTGCTTGCCAGATGTGTGGCCGACGTCTTCGCTTTACAGCCATTAGCAGAAGCATCCATTTACATTTACAGCATTTAGCAGACGCCCTTATCCAGAGCAACTTACAATTGGTACAATCTTACAATCCAAGCAATTGTGGGTTAAGGACCCAACAAGGACCCAACAGTTGTAGCTTGGCAGAGGTGGGATTGAAACCTCGACCTTCTGGTCCAGAGTCCAGTACCTTAACCACTAGGCCACCACAGTCGCATTCCATTATTCCCTATTTATTAATACTGTATATTCCATTAATATATTTTCTCCACAGGTATTACCAAGTTACTGAATGAAAATATATAAAGGGTGCAACACTATGTAAGTTCAGTGTTGTGTAGGCTAATTCTATTCCATTGTTTAGCACTAAATGTGTTTTATTTTAAAATTCAAAAGTGTACCACGGCCATTAGGGGTGCTGCAAGGGTTGTACAGATAGATTTGCGTAGCTTGAGTTAATTGTATGCGACAAAAATGGGATTTGTCTTGATTTGGGCTTTTGTGCTAAATTACTCCACAGTCTACCAACCTGGCAACCGTGGCTGACAGTCTTCATGGGTGCACGAGTTAGCCTGAACCCACTCGCTCTGATCTTGCTTCTGTTAAACATATCTTAGAATATATAAAGAATACTTAAAACCGACCACCTGATCAGGATGGTCCTGCAAAATATAGTGCAATATTTGCAAAGATAGATGTGTAAGCATAACTACTAAGCAACCCGAACCAGCTGCAAGAGTGGACTTTTAATCTAAAGATTAATGGTAAATCCAGAAAAGATCAGTTATCAGTTTAAACCTATTTCCAGCAAGTAGATTGCAAGGCAGGTGTAAAGCTTAGGGCTGCACCTTGCAGAAGCCGCTGCAGAAAATTAAAATAACCCGATTAATAATAGCGCACTCCGGTTTCTCACCTGCACACGGTGATTAAATTCTTCCTCTCCACAGCTCCGTTTCTCGCAGCCACCTTCTTACGAGCCGCATTGAGCCCCAGATTATGAGAAGCCATGTCTGGTGCCTCTGAAAATGTGTTATGTGTCGGTTTTTCCTTTGTATTCCAGCTCCCGGCAGCAGGACTCACAGCATCGCCGCCGCACCTCTCGCTTGTTTACGCAGGACCGACAAGAGAAGCGCCTGAGTCAGGAGATCAGATCCAGGAGAAGTGAGTTTATTAAATAGTAAGCTCGAATACTACGGTACTACCCATTATAAGAAGTAAGCTGCAGTAGTTATCTCGTCATCTCAAGCATCTTTCTGTGCGGTTAGGGACGCAGCCCTGGTGTCACGTGTGGGATATGATGCTCCAAGCTAGATGATGTCCCACAAATGAAGAAAGGGAGTCCCCATTGAGTGAGTCTCCTTTATTCAGTTCCCACTTGCCATATTGCAGCGCTTTGTAGTTCTACAATTACAGACCTGATGTCTATCCGTTTCTCACCATACTTTGTTTCTCTAATGATCAGGACCCCCACAGGACCACCAGAGATCAGGTCCTCTTTGGGTTTTGGTTCATTCTCAGCCCTGCAACAACGACACTAACGTGATGGTGTAGCTGGTATGAGTGGATGAGACTCAACAGTGCTGAGATATAGTCCATCAACCAAAAATGTCCAGCACAAGCATCCTGTAAAACGCATCCTGTGAGCACTGATGAAAGATTAGAGGATGTCTAACACAAACTGTCCAACAACAGATGACCTATAGATGAGTTTAAAACTCTGGCAGCAGCAGTGGTGTGTCTGAGCCACTCATACCAGCACAACGCATGCTAAAAACCAACCAGACCACCACCGGTGGGGTCTGGTCGCACTCTGATAAGCACTTTGCACGAGTAAAACCTCTCATGTTCCCAAACAAATGCTAAGATTGTGACATTTTTCACTGTAAATATACAGTGTGCAATTTTGAAGAACCATTTTAAAACATCAAAGGGAAAATATATTGGGATCTTTGGTTCTCTACAAGGATTAAGTAAACATGGATGTTTTATTTGACCTTTGGTGGTCTTTGACCACTTTCAGAAACACGAATGTAGAGCTTGGCAGTATTCTCGTAGTACAAAATGAATAGACGGCGCCTGTGTGTGGACTAAAACTCAGTCTCATGATTCTCCAGTAGTGGGAGAAAATTAGATGCCATCGTTACAATATCTGTAGAGCAACGCCCTCTCGTGGCGAAAAGTACGTATTAAGAAACTCTTTTTATCGATTCAATGTAAAATAATTGAGCAAATGCAGTATAATTGTTTGTACATTTATATATTTAGTGTACTATACATACTACACTGGTGAGAGAGATCTAAAGCACTAGGCCACCACCACAGTGATCTGGGTCAGCTGCCGCTTGCAGGCACCTTGCAGGTATCTGAGGGTGGGGAGGACAGTCAGGGTTGGGGTTAGAGTGAAAAGAATCATTGAAAAAATAACAGACATACATTTTAGAATATATTAGGAAGTTTATTTATTTATTAGTCCTCTTTCTGCTGTAATTACAGAGTGCACTGAAACTGACGTTGACTCAAAAGTGCCACAATAAATGTTTGATGGGGTGTCAGATGACTGTTAGTCAAGTTCAGGTCTTGTTCTGAGTTGCTCTTAGTATTATATCTATATTCTATATCACTATGGTTCAGTGTCCTGTTTTTGTTCATTATTATCTTAGATGTTTATTTTTTGGTGTCCTGAATAAGTATAGCATTACAAAACTATATAATACGAATAGCCAACGTTGATCTACATTCGGTAGATTGCTCCCGCTAGGTGTCGCTCCAGCAGGTTATCTTGACTCTAATATTAGGTTTAGCACACATTACACCAGATGCCCTTCTTGACTCAGCCCTCCCTTGTGTCTGGAACTGGGAGTGGCCTGTGCAGAAGGTTGTTTTTTTTTTCTTACATAACTGCACTACCTGACCTTTCCATTTGAGATTTCAACCCAAGACTTTTTCCTACGTTGGATTTTTCAAAAGAATTAGCCAGTAATGCTCTGTGACAAATTACAATTTGCACATGTTAAAAAATTAAAATATCACTTTCACTGGAAAAAATGTATATAAAATGAATTAAAAAATAATTTTCACTCAAAAATAAAAAAAAGAAAAGAAACAAAAAGAAATGAAAAGAAGAAGCCAAAATGAGAAAAAGGGGGGGAAAAAAGTAACCAAAGAGGAAAAGGAAAAAGGTTATGCTTATGTATTAACACTGCCGTAGATAATGCTACAACGGACACGTAAATCAATCCCTAACCTTAACCTCACTAGCTTAAAGCAAATCTTTTAGCTGTTTTGTGTTTTTCAGATTCCTTTTTTCAAATTCCTCATTATTCCCATTATTCCTGTATGGGGACCAGCAAACAGATAAAAAATGTCTTTCTATCCTCATAAGGACATTTGGTCTTCACAATGATATATTAACCCCCCGACCCCCACCCACTATTTGTCCAGTACCTGTTATGTCCTTTCCCTCAAACGAATAGATTGGAATGAATAAAAACCTATTAATACTCCTTACTGCAAAAGTACAATGTTACTATGTCTGGAATTCATATAGAAATTGAAATGTTTTCTGAAACAATTTTCAAAAGGACAATAAGTACAAAAGGACAATAAGTACTGATCCTCACTGGAGTTTCAGCTTTATTGGATTTAAACCAATAAGATGCATGATGAGCTCATATTACAGTGACATCACATCCTGCTGCTGATGTGAGAACAGCAGCAGAATCACATTTCTTATGACTCTCGAACAACATGATGTCACGCAAGGTACCACCAGATATGGAAATATATTCAGGAATAATTCCATAAACAGATGTGTGTGTTAATGTCTTTGATTCAGTGATGTCCAACACATCTTATCTTACTGTACTACTACAGAGATTAACTGTCTCACGCTTTACCTACTGAGATAGTCAGGCTGACCACAGTAATAATGGAGTGTCACCTTTGCCTGTCATTTTTTATTATGCTTTGTACAGCACTGTCATTTATTAAACACTGTCCTTTGTACAGCAAGGCTTTATTATGCTTTATATAACGGGTGTAATGCAATGGCATTGACCTTTATTCAGTGGGATGAACTATAGATGAGCGGGATTGATTACTGTAACTTGTTGTATATCACATGTAATGTGACAAACAGTAAATCGCTTGCAGTACCAACTGGTGAGGCTGAGGATGCATTCGGGAAAAACAAAGGTGTAGGTCAAGTTTCATGTAGGCAGAGATCGACCAAAGGAGAGTTTATGTCTGAAGAAACCCCAAGGATTGAGTTTATGAGGACAGCCCTGATGATGGGACAGAATTACACCAAACCCTGTTTTGGATATGTCCACTTCTATGACAACGGGCAGCTGAGGGTCGGGATTTACAAGGATTGGGCTTGTGTGTAAGCTTCCTTGGGGGTCTGGAAAGTGGAATCAGCCACAGGAGACCAGCAACATTGGCAACAAAGAATAAATATTACCATTTTATGTTTTATTCAACTTTATCTGATTCCCATTACATTTACCTAAAACAACGTTTTCAATCGGTTGCTGTTAAACTGTTCTATGATAAATTGCCTGGACAAAAAAAAAACAAAACTCACACACGCTAATATTTCACTGGACCGCCAACAGTGTATTGACACATTTCTGTGACAGTGCTTCCTAATGACACAGAAATTGCACTCTCCTAACACAGTTTCCCCTACACATACTGAAAAAGTGAACCCACAAAACATAGTACACCCCTGAAATAAAGTAAATAACAGGACCTTCTGTTATTAAAATGCCGGAGAACACAGGGAACAGGTGTGAGCAGGTCCTGGTTGGGATGCCAGTCCATGGAGGGCTGGGAGAGATGATCCCCAAACTGGCCTAGCTCCCTCAGACATAGCCGGTTGTGTTTGCATGATGCCTGACCCTGCTGGAAGGCACTGGTGGGATTCAAATTTGGATCCTCATGCACCCTATGGCCTTAATCTAAATTCAAAGGTACTGGTTGTCTGGTGGTTACCAGAGTGGTCTAGTTATAGCTCTACAACATCTTGGGTCTAATTACAGCTGTCAGGTTTAAATAAACAAGCAACATTGACAATGACTTGTGTTTTGGTCCTAAACACAATATGAGGTGACAAAATGGACTTACAAACCATGACTAGTCTGGAAAATCACAATCAAACGGTTGTGTTGGATGAGATGTCAGAGTTGGTTGCAGTCAGAGTGGAAGTGGCGTACTGAAGAAAGACAAAACGGATTTGTTAAAGAAAGTTACAAGAAGATAAGCATTAGGTCAGAAAGAACGAACTTTTCAATTACTTTCAAACAAGTATTTGTCAAGATGGTGTGAGAAGATCACCAAGGCTAGAAGACCCACTAAATACAAATGGGCCACTCCTAACCAAACATTTTCTTATATTTTAGTGACAAAAATGTGTTCGAAAATGGCTGCTGGTGTACAATTGTCTTCAATGTCTGTCATAAATACAAGGGACGAGTAGATAACAGAGGGTGCAGCAGCAGACCTTCCTGTTGTAAATGATGCAATCAGGGCTTTTATAAATGAGCTCGCGCATTCTGGTCCAGAAGAAGTTCAGCACGCGCGGCGCCCAAGACCAGCCGCGAGCTCCCTTTGAAAAGTAACGGCTCGGCGTTATAGCACTATTTTCACTCGTTTATTTTGTATTTATTCCCTTCTTAGGCGATTTGCGTCGCCGTTTTCGTGTTGTACAGACTAATATTAACGTGAAATAAAGCTTAAATTAATATTTTATTGAAGCCCAGGAGGAAGAAGAAGAAGGTAAAATCAGCACGGTTACTGACATCAAGCGGATTCAGCAGTACAACAAACATGGGCAAACAATACAAAGTGAAAAGAGAGGAGCCAATCTACGAAAATGGAGACGTGAGGTAAATTGATGTATTTAATTGAAATATTTTTGTATTGTATTTATTTGCGTTTACGAGTTTTCCCAGTAGCCGGTAATGTCAGTGTGCTACGTTGAGGTCAGCGTTAGCATATGTTTGTTGTTTATCACTTACGTTTTTTTATGAATAATATTTCCAGGGCATTAACTCCTCTTTAAACGGTAACTTTTTATATTTAATGTAGCCCCCCAAATTTAAATATGTGTCTTTTTTGTCTTAATGTAATGTGAGTTAGTAGCTACTGACAGGTTGGAAGCTTCTGTGTTGAATGTATGGACAGACCAAACTGTATATCGTGTTCTAAAGTCTGATTACTGTTAAAACAGGCAGCACACCAGACACAGTCACAGGCTGTTTTAAACTTTTAATTTAAAAGTTTAAAATGTCCCGTCTAAACAATCCATTGCTGTAAATGTAGATCACACCTTATCTCAGCTTTCGACTGAGATTGTTACATTTACACGACCTGTTACATTCATGTATGTAATTATGACATCTTTAAAAATACATTTTGGATATATTCTGGATATACACTCAATATTCACAACAACCTCTGCAGGAAACTTGTACTTTGTTCCGTACAATTTATGAATTGATAATGGGTTAGATTTACCTCAATATCATTCATATAAAACTCTTTGAACTACTGTATGTAACACTGAAGTTACAGTACTGTACTCTTAAGCTACACACTCACAGGCCACTTCATCAGGTACACCTGTTCAACTGATTGTTAATGCATATATCTAATCAGCCATGCCCATGGCAAAACATTTAGGCAGGAAGAAATGGTCAGGAAGAGCTGCTGAAGTTCAAACCGAGCATCAGAATGGGGAAGAAAGGTGTTTTAAGTGACTTTGAACATGGCATGGTTGTTGGTGCTAGACGGGGTGAGATGAGTTTTTCAGAAGCTGCTGATCTACTGGGATTTCTCATACAGCGCCTTCTCTAGGGTTTACAGAGAGTGGTCAGAAAAAGAGAAACTGTCCAGTCAGCAGCAGTTGTCTGGGCGAAAATCAGAGCGTCATGGAATAGTTTTGGGTGTTTGGATGTATTTTGAAATGGCATTCTAAAATGTACTGACATGTATCCTTTGAACGAAAGCTTACACAGTCATGCAGTTCTATATGAGAATGCAGTTATGCAAAATGTGTGTTAAAAAAACATTTACTTGGAGAAAAACCTATTAAACGCCCGAGTGTGCAAAATGAAAGTTTGTAGACCATTGAAATTTTTGAGTGTGCATTTGTTTTACAGTGATGAAGAAATGAAAAAGAAAAAGAAAAAGAAAAAAGAGAAACCTCCCAAAGAGCCCATGGTGGGACCGCTACAAATAGTGAGTGCGACCTTATTGTTGAATAAATACATAGTGAATAAATGTCTTCCAATGGGAGGTTTTAGAACCCAGTGCGACCTACACTCACTCATTCACTGACTCACTCACACTGGGACGCTTTAGAGACGCCAGCTGACCTAGCGCATGTCTGTTGAATGTGGGGGGGTCAGGGCTGCGTTTGTGTGCAGGTGTGTATGGGCTAGTCCATCGCACCGCCTTGTAACCCCACCACCCGATCTTCAAGCTGCAAGCCCAGCGCATGGTTTGAACCCTGTTCTAAGGAAGTGCCGTTTCCCGCTGTTACCTCCAAGCCACAGTAGCTGTGTCAGTCAAGACCCCACCAAACTCAGCAGAACATTTAGTTGAGCATCTGGCACTGTGTAGAGGACACTGTCATGCTGAAACAGGAAGGGGCCTCGCTCAGATTGTAATCGCATAATTCTGTAAACTCTCATTGTATGCCATAGCATTAAGATTTCACTTACCTGGAACTAAAGGAAATTGGCCCTCACCTAGGAAACAGTCCCAGAACATTGGTCCTCAAGCTTTACAGTTGCACTATGCCTCTTTCGTTGACTCTAGAGCCAGTTGTGTACATGTATGACCCTGTGTAAGCTCCACGTTGTGTGTCTCAGTTTCGTTATGCAGATGGTCTGGATATTTTCTTGATGTTGTGCGGGACCTTCATGGCTCTTGCTAACGGAGCTGTGCTCCCTGCTATGGTGATCGTATTTGGAGACATGACGAACAGCTTTGTGGATGACTCGATGATAGACGGTCTCCTTGGAAACATCACTCTTCCCCCAAGTGAGTTGTATTGTGTGTGTGTGTGTGTGTGTGTGTGTGTGTGTGTGTGTGTGTGTGTATCAATTATGCATTGACCTATCTTAGTTTTGTGAGAATAACTTGCAAGAAGAACAGATATTTTTTCTGTGTGACCCTGAAATGCTACATTCTACATTTCTGATTACTAGATTTCTCCCTGCCCATATCCAATGAAACTCTTGGAGACCAGATGACCAGGTAACAGGCTGCTGTACATTTGTGCATCATTAAGTAAGCTTTCTATGGTGAAAAGTCAAGTTATAATCAAGACATCAAATATTACAAACCTTAAAACGTCTTACTAATTTGGTGTTTTAAATGGCTGACTTACGACTGTGTCTTCGCTCGTTCAGGCATGCCATTTACTACAGCATCATGGGAGGCATAGTCTTTTTTGCAGCCTACATGCAGGTGGCTTTCTGGTCTCTAGCTGGAGGCCGACAGGTCAACAGGCTCAGAAAGTTGTTTTTTCACTCCATCATCAAGCAGGACATCGGCTGGTTTGACGTCAATGAGACAGGGGAGCTCAACACGCGTCTCGCAGAGTAAGAGGGGTCTTTGAGTAAACGGAAGTGCGATTTATTTATTTTTTTGCCAAGCTTTAGGTACGCATAATAAGTAATACCCTCTGATATGCTTTAGTGATATCCTGAAGATAAGCGAAGGTATTGGGGACAAGCTGGGGACGTTACTTCAGTCCTGCTCTACTTTCATTACGGGCTTCGTCATCGGCTTCACCAAAGGTTGGAAGCTCACGCTCGTCATCATCGCCATAAGCCCCCTGCTGGGCGTCGCGGCTGCAATCATCACAAAGGTGAGAGACGGTTAATAAGTTACAGGGCAGCAGTAAGAGAGTCCGTGCTGCGTTTTAGTGTTTACATAAGCACGGGAGATGGACAGGAAGAAGCCCTCACACCAAAAAAGTGTTCCCCTTTTTGGCGAAATGTCGCTTTTTGTGATCTGTACAAAAAGCACAATCAGGACAGTCTTGCTTCCTGTTCAGGTCATGACCTCATTCACCTCGAGGGAGCAGACCGCATACGCGAAGGCTGGAGCTGTGGCCGAGGAGGTTCTGTCTGCCATCAGGACTGTCTTTGCCTTTGGAGGACAGAAGAAAGAACTACAGAGGTGTGTTTGTCTAAAGATGAGGTCTGAGGAATGTCAAACAAACGTAGCATGAGTGGGTGAATGGGAAACGGGGATACTCCTGCTTATAGCTCCCAAACCTGTCCACCTTAAACTTATTAAACACTGTTCGTCATTGGATATTTTCTCACACTAAGCGCCTGTCGCCCTTCCGTATGCTGTGTGTATATGCATTTGGTTATTACCTTATTTATTATTATCATTAAAAAATCAGTGTCACCTATGTCTGACTTGAGGCTCCTTTCTTACAGATATAAAACAAACCTGGAGGACGCTAAGAACGTGGGAATAAAGAAGGCCATGTCGGTGAACATCGCCATGGGTTTTACGTTCTTCATGATCTACATGTCCTATGCCTTGTCCTTCTGGTACGGCAGCACGCTCATTTTCGCCGGAGAATATACGATTGGAACACTTCTGACAGTGAGTCACTTGACTTTGAATAGTTTGAATAGTCCAGTACCTTAACCTCCACAGCACCACAGAAAAATGACAATTAATACATCATCAGTGCAGTGTTTAATATTGAACATGCATTTCGCAGTAGGATATTTGGGATGCCATTCGTGTGTTTCTTTCCAGTTCAGCGTCCGCCACTGTTTATAGATCGCCGAGTATTCCTAATGTTATGATAATACATAAACATTACATGCCTTCATAGTTTCGGGTCGTTCTCAGAAGTGCTTATGTTGAAACATGAACCATGTTTTGTGCAGCAGTGTGTAAAGTGTTGGTCGGCACCACTTATTGCAGGGAAGTTGTATATCAGAGTTTGACCGAGAAACTTGACTGAAGAAAGGCAGGTTGTGTTGAGTACAGTTACAGTACAAGTTTGCACGGCATGAAAATGAAAAATCCACATAAAGCAGGAGATGAAGCCGCGGCGCTCTCGGTTCCTCTTCTTTAGGTTTTCTTCGCTGTCGTGATCGGAGCGTTCTCCATCGGACAGACCTCTCCAAGCATGCAGGCGTTCTCCAGCGCACGAGGGGCTGCCCACAAGGTTTTTAGCATCATCGATCATGTGAGTGATATCGCAGTGACTTTGCAGTTTTCCTGGTTAGTTTAAAGTTTGCTGCTGTCCATGTTGGTGTTCTCTTTTTTTTTTGCATAATAAAGATCTTCTAATGTGTGAAATTCTGGGCACATTGTCTGGGACTGAAAGAGCAATATTTTTCAATATTAGTTCATTCTTATTTATGAACACTTGGCGAGTAGATGGGTTATATAATGTTATAAGGCCCATTTATTCACCTAAAGAAATCACAGAAGGAATCACTATTTTTCCTTTTGTGCTGGAGATGAGTTCTAATCCCAAAACAGAATCTGCAATAAGCCCCAAAACGGGAACAGACGGTTGTCAAACTGTGTAATTCCCCATTCCATATTTGTGCTTGTCAAAGTTTAGAATAGGTTAGAATACAACTTTAAAAAAAAAATTTATCGTGCAATGAATTGCTGGACTTCCTGACATGTCGTGCTTCCTGTCTCCTGCGTTTTCCTGAGACATGAATGTGAAGGCATGCACACACCTTTATTTAGATGACAGGTTCCAAACATTCTAGGGAGCAGATGGGGCCTTTGAGGAACAAATAATAAGCCAGAAACATCTGAATTCTGAGCCAAAATAAACCAGAACTTCCTTACATTGTTTCGGTGACAGCACGTGCATAACCAGGACACAGGAACAGAGCCGGCCTCCTACTGAGTTCTGAACAACAGTCGACTCAAACCTGTTTCCCTTCTTAAATGTCTTTTTTTTTATTTTTGGATCTTAAAACATTAAAAGTTTCATTAGTTATTAATTCCTTGCACTGACTTTTTAAACATCGGTCTTCTGTATCTTGCCACAGAAACCGACTATTGACAGTTTCTCAGATAAAGGCCACAAACCTGACATGGTTAAAGGAAACATTGAGTTCAGAGACATTCACTTCAGCTACCCCTCACGGCCGGATGTAAAAGTACGTTCAAGCTTCTACTTAACCGAACGCTAGCTTTATTCATGCTGTTTAAAGGAACACACTTTAAGCATTTTATCTTTTTTCTACAGGTTCTCAATGGCATGTGTCTGAAGGTCACGACTGGACAAACTCTTGCTCTTGTGGGTAACAGTGGGTGTGGTAAAAGTACCACGGTCCAGCTGCTGCAGCGCTTCTACGACCCCCAGGAAGGATCAGTAAGTTCGGTCTAAAGAAACAGAAGCATGGAGCGGTCAGTATAAAGAAAGACGCGCTCATTTTCGATATGTTCCTGTAGGTGCATATCGATGATCACGATATCCGCAGTCTGAATGTGCGCTGTCTGAGGGAGATGATCGGCGTCGTGAGTCAGGAACCCATTCTTTTCGCCACCACCATCGCTGAGAACATTCGCTACGGCCGCGAAGACGTCACCCAGCAGGAAATTGAGCAGGCCACACGCGAGGCCAATGCCTACGACTTCATCATGAAACTTCCAAACGTAAGAGCTCCTCCGAATACTCGTATCAAACGAAGCACAAGAGCGTAACGAAAGCTGCCAGTGATTGGAAAAGGACCTGAATTTTCACTCCTGTATAAGGTTTGGTCTAATCAAGGCTCATTTTCAGAAATTTGAGACCCTGGTTGGAGACAGGGGCACTCAGATGAGCGGTGGACAGAAACAGAGAATCGCCATTGCGAGAGCTCTTGTGCGCAATCCCAAGATCCTTTTGTTGGACGAGGCTACGTCGGCTTTGGACACAGAGAGCGAGGCGATTGTACAGGCAGCCCTGGATAAGGTAAATGTAGAACAAATTCCCACTGTATAACTTAGGAGGCATTTTAATCCCTTAACCCACCCTGATGGAAGTAGATGGTTATTTAACTCTGCCTACAGCTGCATTTGATGGAACACATGATATATAATGTGCATTCTCTACTGATTTGGTATAGGTGAGACTTGGCAGGACAACCATCATAGTGGCCCATCGTTTGTCCACCATTCGCAACGCTGATGTCATCGCTGGATTCCAGAACGGAGAAGTTGTAGAGCTTGGCTCACACGATGAGCTGATGGAGAAAAAGGGGGTCTACCACTCTCTTGTTACTTTGCAGGTCAGCCAAACTCTGATGAAGAAATGTATGTTTGAGAAACACTTATTACTGCACATGGCATCATTCATACAATTTTAGTTCCGTGAGTCACTTTTATAGTAGACTGTACAGAACAGATGTTTGGAAAGCTATAGTACCGCACCTTAATCTCCTGAGTCTGCTTGGTGTGGGGGTGAGTCTGGGTGCCATGGTGCCTCCACATAAGTGTCTGTACAGTTCAGTGACTCAATACTTTCTGCTATTATATGTTCAGTGAAAATCGGTAGTGGCTGATTTATTTCATCTATGAATTTGCGTATACGTACTGGACATAAACACCTTTTTGATGCTTTAGACATTTAACAGCCCAGCTAAGGAGGAGAAGGCTGAAGAGCCAGTGCTGGATGAGAAGAGTCCCTCGGTCAGCTCTTTGACTGAACAGACGCTGTTCAGACAGAAATCCAAGAGTTTCAATGGATCTGAAAAAGCCCAGAACGACGGAGACAAAGAGCCAGAACAGGCAAGAACTTCTGAAACATAAATTTCAGACCATACTAGTGATTCATATTCGCATCATTTCCTTTTCCTTACCTTATCGCCAATGATAGGGGGTCTAGAGATTCTCCACAGCCCTGCTAACGACTGGATTTTTAAATTTTCCTTTTAAATGTACCAACTTTCTTCTGTTCTCATGACCTACCTCTTACTGTTCTACTTCTTGTACACTCCAGTGTTCCAGTGTTTCTTTCTTTTTGTGCCACTCTGACAGAATAGAAGGAAATCGAATTGTTTCCTTCTTTTTCAGTCAGATATGAAACATTATCATTTGCAAGTGTTTATCCGTTTCTGTCCGTAGGAGGAGAAGGTCCCAGAAGTGTCATTCTTCAAAGTGCTGAGTCTGAATAAGACCGAATGGCCCTACATCGTAGTTGGTCTCATCTGCGCCACCATCAACGGAGCCTTGCAACCTGCTTTTGCTATTATCTTCTCCAAAGTTGTTGCTGTAGGTCACAACCAAATATAGATAATCCAAATATAAATAATCCAAAAAAAATGCACTCCTCCTTATATATTTCTTCTTTCTTCTTAGGGGTTTGCCGAGCCAGACGATGATGTTAAAAGGGAGAGGGCAAATTTCTTTTCGTTGATGTTTGTCGTCATTGGAGTCCTTTCCTTTTTCGCTATCTTCTTACAGGTGAAGTAATGCGATGAACCATGTCACTTTGCCCAAGGCAAACGTTCCTTTATTACGTTATTACATTATTTCATTAAGTCAAATGTTGTTGAAACTGTAGATCTTCTGCATGGTTTGTTATACAGCTGATCTCTCTCTCTCTCTCTCTCTCTCACTCTCACTCTCACTCTCTCTCTCTCTCTCTATCTATCTCTCTCTCTATCTCTCACTCTCCCCCCTCAGGGATTCACTTTTGGTAAAGCCGGAGAGATCCTGACCATGAGGCTGCGGTACAAGGCTTTCATGTCCATGATGAGACAGGTAAGAGTCAGACAGTGTAGCAGTGCTGGTAATGTACAAATTTAAGTGGGAGGATGGACCAGCCATAATAATATTGATTTGTGTGTGTGTGTACCTGCACCTGTTTGTTTTTTAGGACCTTGGCTGGTATGATAACCCCAAGAATAGTGTGGGGGCACTGACCACAAGACTGGCAACGGACACTGCTCAAGTGCAGGGCGTGAGTACCTTCTCCCTGCTCCTCTCTATCTGGATAGATTGATTATCACCAAAGAAAGTCAGATTATTTTTACTTCTCCACCTGTAGACAAATCTAGCTAGATTCCTCCTTCTCCAAAGCCAAGCAGGAGAAGACCATTGACTATTAATGGACCATTTTCTCTCATGTGGACCCTGTTCTTCAGCTAAGCCCACAGGTTTTCAGTAGCCTTTAGGTCAGGTGATGGTGAAACCCTTTTCTGTGACCGCATATTATGGGGAAAATACTGAATTCCACCAAGTCTAATGAATAAAATGGTCGCGGTAAACATTTCAGAAACACACTTTAAGGAAATTGCGGGTGGTGCCGGGTTTCTGATGTGGTCTTAAAGAACATGCCTGTGGTACGAACGGTTTAAGCCATTTTCCATGATTTCTGATTGAACCTACGTCACTACATGCGTTTTAATTGTTAGACACAAAAAGCAATGCTGTGCGTGGTAGCATTCACGTATTGCGATTGCTCTCTCTCAGGCGACAGGGGTGAGACTGGCAACACTGTGTCAGAACGTGGCCAACATGGGCACTGCCATCATCATCTCGTTTGTCTATGGCTGGCAGCTCACTCTGCTCATCCTTTCTATCGTGCCCATCATAGCTGTGGCAGGGGCGATCCAGATGAAGCTCTTCGCAGGACATGCCTCAAAGGACAAGACGGAGTTAGAGCAAGCTGGAAAGGTATGGCGTTTTGCAAAGTCACCTGAACACAGACAGTACACAGAACTGCTTTCGGTTTTGACAGCTTGGATTTTTCGTGCTTTTATTTTTCTTTCCTCCTCCTTTTTTTGGTGACGGTAAAACGAGCCACTCAAAATATGTAAGAAACTGTTTCAGAAATGTGACGACGAGCATATATTATCTTGTTGCTAGATCGCTACCGAGTCCATAGAGAACATACGCACTGTTGTATCACTGACCAGAGAGAAGAAATTTGAGATCCTGTACCAGGAGAACCTTGTTTTACCCTTCAAGTATGTTGTATCTATGTATACATTAGTGATATTTTATTACATCAAATATGAGGATACACCCATATATCAAAAAAATTTTTTTAATTATTTTGTGTTTCAGAAACTCTAAGAAGAAGGCACATATTTTTGGCCTGACATTCTCTTTCTCCCAAGCTATGATCTACTTTGCCTATGCGGGCTGTTTTAGATTCGGCGCATGGCTTATTGAGCAGAGGATGATGACTTTTGAGGGGGTATTTCTGTAAGTGATTGAGTACTGAGATCATTCCTGTTATTGTTAATACCAGTACTATCACTGTTTTAAGAGTCACTGGAGAAATGGCAAGTTCAGCAATCAAAATGAATGTTTGTGTTAGCCTAGAACAATTAAAGCGGATTTGACACAAATATGTAAACAGTCGACAGTGGGCTTGCATGTGGGAGACATACGAGTGCTACACGAAGCCGAGCTCATGGTATATTAGAGACTGCAGATGGCACATGCCATATAGAAGACGTTAGCAGGATATGGTGTTCAAAGGTTGCTGGTTCCCATGGTGTCTGTTAATTATTAGAAAAAGACAGAAGCAAGCCACAGGTTAAAGTAATCAAGGTGACAGGTGATAGATTCCGTTGACTGTAATGTCTGTAAATGTAAATGAGTCATGGGGAGTTAGTTGTGCTCATATTGATTAATAACTATTTCCTCCATTTGTTTGTATTAAGGCTGGATACATAGCTCTAGTCTTCTAGTTCCGATAGGTGTAAGAAAGAAACTCAATAACAGACCGTATTCAGAGTGTTCAGCAATAATTATTTTGTAGTATTTGGGGTATGAATGTGTGGTCAAGCTTGATTTGTTGTACTTACTGTGCCTCCATCTCAGAGATCATCTACATGCTGTCCTCTGTTCAAATATCCTTTATGGAGAGGCACAGGCTTATCATATTCCTGACGTGACGCAAGCAGGAATGTTTGTAAAAGCCTTATGTCTATGAGAATATGATGGCCAGCGCTACTCCTACGAACTTTAGCTAGAGAAGAGTAACTCGAGAAGTTAAATGGTTATTTGATTTGTCCTAGTTTTTGTTGTTGGCATTGCCTGCATGACCGCCGAATGTTTAAAGTAGGTATAATACATTTTTAGTTAGTCTGGTGTGAGCTTTTTTTTCTTTTTTTTCCCAGTGTGATCTCAGCTGTTATTTATGGAGCTATGGCAATGGGAGAAGCCAACTCCTTTGCTCCAAACTATGCCAAGGCCAAGATTTCTGCCACACACATCTTAATGCTCATCGACAGAGTGCCCGATATTGACAACGACTCCGAGGAGGGAGAGAAGCCGGTATGGTGCTGTCTTTTTGTGAAAACAATATGAAATTTAACACTCCTAGAAAGACACGTAGTGATGTTTTTACTAACAACACCCAAGACTGAAGTGAACTCGGTTAGGGCTGTCAAAATGAATATCACGTGAACGTTTTCGATGCTGGTTAAACACATTAGGCCACCACCCCTAGTCTGTATGACAATCTGTATTTGCCAGATGCCTATTGGAATTGTATCTGGTTTAATTGTTTTGGTAATATATAGTATAATATGCAGCCAAACCATATTGGGAAAATTGGCTTCATGTTCTGAGCATATATTTTTATTCACTATCATGTGGAATTATATTGAAATCCAATACTTAACCCATCAGTAATTCCATATCATGATTTCAGTGTAATGAATTCTTCTCCTCTGTATATTAAAGCAGATTTCTTTAGTAATGCTGTTCTGTGTATTCAGGATCACTTCGATGGAAATGTCAACTTCCAGGATGTGAGCTTTAAATACCCGTCACGGCCAGACGTGCCCGTGCTACAGGGCCTGCGACTCCGGGTGAAGAAGGGTCAGACCCTCGCTTTGGTGGGCAGCAGCGGCTGTGGCAAGAGCACCACCATTCAGCTGCTGGAGAGATTCTATGATCCGTTGCATGGCACAGTGGTAAGACACACACACACACAGAGAGTACATGATGAGGTTACAGGAAGTGTGTGTATGTATGTGTGTGTGTGTGTGTGTATGTATTAGTATGTGTATTTGTATGTGTGTGTGTATATATATATATAATATTATATATATATATATATATATATATATATATATATATATATATATATATAATATATATATATATATATATATATATATATACACACGTTGTTTGTGTGTGGTGTGTGTGTTGTGTGTGTGTTATAAATATCTATATATATATATATATCTATATATTATATATATATATATATACACACGTGTGTGTGTGTGTGTGTGTGTGTGTGTGGTGTGTGTGTATAATTTGTATATGTATATATATATATATATATATATATATATATATATATATATATATTATATATATATATATATATACACACGTGTGTGTGTGTGTGTGTGTGTGGGTGTGTGTGTGTGTGTGTATATATATATATATATATATATATATATATATATATATATATATATATATATATATATATATATATATATATATATGTATATATGTATATATGTATGTGTGTGTGTGTATATGCGTGTGTGTGTGTAGAAATTTACAAGGATCCTTGGATTCTTTCTGGGAATAGAGATGTTGGATTATCTCTACAAGGGTCTTTTTATTAACCGCCAAAATGCGTTGCCAGCTATACTGTAGTATCTGAAAGAACATTCTTCAGCTATCGGTTTTATTAAACCATATTGTAAAAACATTAAAGTCTAAACTAACACTAGACTCAGGAACGTTCACCCTCCATACCAAGGCCAGTATCGCTCATAACTCATGATCAGCTAACAAAAATGTGCCTCATAAAATTGCTATCACCTTTTCACCTAGCTCTCTTTCTTTGAACAGACTACGGCTGCACCATAAACCCAATAGGTCCACAAGGTGAAAGGGGAGCAAAGTTGGCTTGTGACGCAGTTCTGCATAAATCCCTCCCCTCTAGTGCTTCCCGCAGGCCAATAAGTGTAGTGCAGCTTACTGAACCCATCTGAATCCTTGTACCATTCACTTATTAGTCATTTGTTTTGAACGTTTCAGTAATGGAGATTATAGTGACCTGTCTTTCCGTTGCCAGATGCTTGATAAAAATGATGTGAAAAGACTGAATATCTACTGGCTGCGCTCCCAGATGGGCATCGTCTCTCAGGAGCCCGTGCTGTTCGACTGCAGCCTGGCCGAGAACATTGCGTACGGAGACAACAGCAGGCAGGTCACTCAGGATGAGATCGAACAGGCCGCCAAGGCTGCTAACATCCACTCGTTTATCGATGGGCTGCCTCAGGTACGCTTCCAGGACTTCATACGAGAGGCTTTTTGAACCATAAACTGCTTATGCTGCAGCTGATGGGGTCGTGTAAACCCGTACTAAAATTTGAAAAATTATGATGGGATGTATTCTCACTTGCAGAAGTACCAGACTCAGGCAGGTGATAAAGGAGCTCAGCTCTCAGGTGGTCAGAAGCAGCGTATC
The DNA here is from genome assembly GCA_025084515.1 of Ancistrus triradiatus. NCBI lineage: Eukaryota > Metazoa > Chordata > Actinopteri > Siluriformes > Loricariidae > Ancistrus > Ancistrus triradiatus. The sequence goes on from JAJAGP010001265.1 coordinate 74,320, forward strand.
GCCATTGCGAGGGCCATCATCCGTAACCCCAAACTGCTGCTGCTGGACGAGGCCACGTCTGCTCTGGACACGGAGAGTGAAAAGGTACAGCAAAGTAATACAGTCACTGACGCATGTCATGGTTCGAGTCAGGAATCCTTGGATTGAACCCAGGGAGACTGAACTCCCGAATCTGCTAGATAGGGTGCCAAATAGTGTCCTGATAGAAAGGGTCTTGTGTGTATTAACATAAGTCCATGGTTCCCAAACATCATAGTGACGATTTGTCTGCTCTGAGGTGCTCTGAGTTTGTCAAAATCCGCAATAGATGTTAAATAAAGTTAAAATGGCACTTAAAGTACTTAAAACATATAATTATTCTGTGAATCATTATCTTTTGCAGGTACGCGTGTGTGCAGGTCTACTCTCGCCTCTGTTGGGATGTTAAAAGAAAAATGCCCAGCTTATGTTTGATTAACTAAATGTTTAGCCAAAAATGGAAAAAGGGGGGAAAAAAGCTATAAAATGACTCCAAGGGAAAAGGAAAAGGGCTGTAATTAGTCTTTTAATGCCCCGAAAGATTTACAATGAGCCGCTTTATTCTTTTGGTCGGTGTTTTGGCCTGTGCGGGCCAGGAGACGGGGGCGCATCTTTTCTTAGATACTAGTAGGGGGGGGCTTTAAGGGAAAGGTCGGGAATCACTGAAAAGTCACATTTGGCATTGTCAGAACAGATAATCACCATGCCAGGAAAAGTGGGATTAAAGTCAAAACCAAGACGTCTTGTCTTTCCGTGCAGATCGTGCAGGAAGCTCTGGATAAGGCTCGTGAGGGCCGGACCTGCATCGTAGTGGCTCACCGGCTGTCCACCATCCAGAACGCCAACGTCATCGCGGTGCTGCAGAACGGCGTGGTGGTGGAAGAGGGCACACATCATGAACTCCTGAGCAAGAAAGGGATATATTATACCCTCGTCAACACCCAGATGGGTCACGGGAAATAGGAAGACGAGGGCAGGTTCTTTTCTGAAACATTCCAGTTCCTGTAACTGTAAGAGGGTCAAATGTAGATAATGCCATTAAGCAGACCTGTCATGTACGGCAGGAGGGGAAGGGTGAGGCCCTGGATCGACCACAGACGTGGGCACGCACCGTCCTGACAATCACAGGTAGTGCGGTTATTGACAATGCCAGTAGATGTTCGCACGTTATGCAGTTTTCACTCCTTTTTCATGTTAAGAGATTTTCGTTGTTACAATCATAGGTGTTGTAGGTGCTACTGGAATGACTGTTCTGCTTCCAGACAAAGGAAGACTAAATACGTTGAGACACGTGTTTTAACACGTTATATTTGCCAGCTTGCCCTCTAGCCTACACACATTCATCCATTCTATTTTTGTCGTAATAAATCTAACTGCTGCGATAAGATAACACAGCGTGCGCATGTGACTGGTTTTGGTGATGGTTAGGACTCTCCTGTACACTGGACTTGACTTTTTACACTCTAATCACATTCTGCAATTCCACTTACTCCAAATTTCCTGTGGGTCGATTTACAATCATTGATACCTGCGTGAGAATGTCTTACAATCACCTTTAACGAAGCACTTCCAGCCATATATTATGGTTGTTTATATATATTTCTATTTTCCAATTTATTCATGTTAATTTGCTGATTTATGTGCAGTATGTTGCTTTGTAGTTGTGTTTTTTTTTTAATCCAGCACTGCCACCCATGGTGGCTGAATTATATAACATATACCACAACAGATGGGTTATAATACTAACCTAATGGCCAAAAAGTGTGGCTAATTAGTGATGTGCAAGGTAAGTGATGCTTATAAACCGGAAAAGGTGCGGTATTTGCACATGATTGGCTTGGAGGTTTGGGAAAATGTAAAAAAACAACAACAACAAAAAAGCTAATTTGGTGAATGGGTATAGCATGAAACAGCTCTAGCATATGTAATCATTGCTGTATGTGATACTATAGCAGGAATATTTATTGTCTGTCTGCCTTTTTTATGTATGTGTTCCCACTCAGCATCTGATGTTCCATAATTTTGTTCTTTATCCAATTGTAAATGTATCTGCTTAACCAAATATCTATTGGCAATACAGTGAAACCTGCAGTGTGTTTTATAATAAAGCTGCACTGTAAGCATACCTGAATAAAGTTAATATTATTTTCTAGTACCATTTATTGTTCTAGGGTTATTATCGCTCACCCCGGCAATCTCAAAACAAATTATAAGGAAGTTCAAGTTATTTGGACTTAGTACTTTTCTCCTTTATACAGAGACAGCCATTTTGTTCATTAAGCTTTATTACCTGCGTTAGTTACCGAAACATTCACTTACAGTCAGTCATTTTAAAAAGCATATTAATATATCAGTAAGGCAGAATGTAAGTGCTTTATCTTTCTTTAACCCTAAGCAGCACAAGAAATAAACCACAATTAAATTCCTGCACTAATGACAGAAAAGCCCTTGATAAACAATCATCTGTCACACAAAGAACCGAGTACATACGATACACGAAATCACAAAACTCATCTTAGTAGAAATATAACTAGTAAATTAAACAAAGTGCAGAGGAATTCAGACGAAACAGATTACTGACATGACGTAGGCTGATTGCATTGTTTCTGTTCACTTGCATTGATTTTTGCATAAACAAATCTCGTAGGAATGCGGTCCACATAAGCAAAAAAAAAGGTTCAGTTGAAAAATTGGCCTGGATACACACTGGTTGGACAGAAGTGTGGTGAGACACTCATGTTTCGGGTGCATTTCCATCAGAGCATGATCTACTTTAAATCAGAATATGAAACAATCTGAACTGTGCAAGAGTTTGGGCACCTTTACAAATGATCCATTAATGTTTTGTAGTCATTCATACATTCATTTTCACACCCGCTCAATCCAATTTAGGGAAGGCGGGAACTGACCCTAGACAGGGCGCCAATTAATCCATGTCTTCGGAATGTGGGAGGAAACCCTTGCTGAGAGAACATACCCAACGCAGATGGAGTCTGTGCTGGGAATCGAACCGGGGATCTCAGGAGACAGAGCCATCTTAGTACCCCTATTTTTGTACTCGTGAAACCTAACTTGACTCGATACTGGTTCGTCACGAAGCTTCCTTCTTGTCATCGGTTCCGCTACAAATTTAGACCGAATCTAAAGCATCAAGGACCCTAGAGTTAAACCAGCTTATCTGCAGTATGGCTCGTTAAGGCGGCGTAATAGTGAAATCCCTACTTCTGTACCGAAAAAGACTCCATTTCCCATCTCTACAGGTGGGACAGAGTGGTGACCTGCATGATGTCATGGAGCGAAGTGCACATGTTGTGGAAGAACGTCTCGGCGTCCGTCTCTGGACAAGATTTCCAGGCCGAACAGGAGGCAACGATTCTGGCGTGTCGCAAGGGAAGTACGAATTAATGTTCAGTTTGGAAAAAAGGTTGCAAGAGCTGCACTTAACACCATGTACTGGAGATATGTCATATTTAAGCTTGTTTATATATTTCTGAGCCCACCTGTCGTCACGAATGCGATAGAAAAAGCCATAGCCGTGATGCACCATGGGAGCAACGGCCCCCAGGACAGTCGTGTAGCCGACGAGGCTGGAGGAAAGCACGAAATTCCCTCCTCCACCACTGTTCAGAGAGAGAGAAAAAAATCAAACAGCAATCAAACTATTAAAATGGTAACCCCCTTCTCTGGGGATCTAAGAAAGATTTGGTAAGGCAAACCTCTTAGCGTAGAGAGGATCTGAGTAAAGCTCAGGCACAGGAAGACCCTCCTCCTTAGCAATCAGGTACAGACCCAAGAGATGTCTGTCGAAGCCTGAAATACAGAATCATCACAGTCTGGTGCCTAAACGCTGAATGCTCAGTAAATAAGACCGAGTAAAAGCCACCGGACCTTTTCCTTTTTGAGCCTCGCCCATCAGGCTGTTGTGCTTGTCGAAGGCACGGAGCAGGGCTTGCCTCTTCTCATCAGCCTGTGAATAACAACTACAAGCTCAAACACCGGACAAACCATGAGGACGTAAGCGGTTAGTACAAGCTCAGGTTGCTTACAGTTGCCGTGCTGTCGAGCATAACTTTGCACCAGCGCTGAGCCTCCACTGTGCACGGCCTCATAGTCTCGGTGCGGCCGTGGTAAAAACGTCGCGTGGTGGCCGTCTCGTAACAGCTTCCAGGCCTGAGAGTCAGAAAGGTGACAAATAAATAACCCGTCCTGCGTGTCACTGAAAGAATTTCGGGGGATTCATGCAGCGTTCGCACAGGATCCTCACTTTCCGTGCATCCGGTAGTAAGCCATCTGCATGGCCAGCTGCACGAACGTGTCGGGGTGAAGTCTCCTTTTCTTGATTGCCGCCTTCCCAAAGGCGGTGAAGGCGTAGCAGACCACCTGCAGGTCCTGCGCCTGGAAACAAAAATGGTTTTGTGGTTTTCTACTGCGAAAATACGAACTGCCTTTAACAGCAAGGCGATATGTTCACATTTCTTTGAATTGCAGTCCCATTTTACCCTCGGGGTGTGATGCCAAGGCAATGCCAGGACTCGAACTAAGGTCGTACTTAGACCGACACTCCAATACATATCAAAGTGTGTTGCTATAGATTGTGTTAACTTTTCCTGGGGTCTCAAAACAGCTTTACCATTTTAGATTATCTTCTGATATCTAGGGCCAATCCCAAATTGAGCAAGCTTAGGGCGACGAAGGAAAAACTCCCTAAATGTTTTAAGGAAGAAACCTTGGGAGGACCGAGCCTCAAAAAACGGGCCTGACCTTGGGTGGCGTAGATGATAAATGTAGAATGAAACTCATTTATCTAGTCAAATAACTATAGTAGGCACTATAGAAGTAAATATTACCAGATAAATAAAAGACTGTATACCCTTCCCAAATAACCTCACTTCTCATAATTTACGCCATAAGGGTTCGACTTACAGTTTTGCTGTACTGCTCTTTAGCAAGTGCGATGTCTCTCCTCACTCGCTCGTCCACTCTGAACACCAGCTCTTCTGGGTCAGGAAGGTTACGCACCACCTCCGTTCCCTACACGCATGACAAAATCGTTAACCCACGCACCCACTCGCACACACACACAGCATTTCCTTACCTTCCATTTCCCACCCATGGCCTTCACTTTATGATCCAAGTAGTAACAGACAGACACCAGCACCATGGCATCGTAGGGCGCGTGCTATAACATATAAATGATACTTAAGCATATAAATACTTAAGCATGATGGTGATACTAATCGAGATGGTACACCAGCGGGGTACTTACATCACAGTTTGAAACAAAGGTGCCATTTTTGAAGCATATACTGTTGTAGGATTTGTCGCCCCACCGGATAGTGGGGTCCCCAGTCAGAGACAAGAGCGTCATCTGTTACAGCGAGAGATCGATTTAATTAAGAAACACTGAATATCACACTAAAATAACACTTCACACAGATGGGTTGGACGTCACAAATGCCAGTGTATGAGAGTAGAAATTAGGCTCGTGTATACCGTTGTGTTTTGGGTGTACCTGTGTGTAGTTCTCTGGGGTGGAATATGGCTTGGCATCATCCAGTGAAATAACGAATAGAGAGCTCTGGATGGTCTCCAGTACAGTCTTATTTACAGGATCAATAGAGATCAGATACTCTCTGGCCTGAAGAGGACAAAGCAGAGGGAACGTGAACCAGTCCAGTAAGCATCAGGGTTGATTCGGTGTCGACTGCACTACGACCACACCATAAATATAACCAAATAATATGATCATTTTAATGGTGTAAATCTTGAAAGTAGGTTCAGGTCAGACCTTAGCCCATCGTGTCCTCTCCTCAGTGGTCAGAGCAGCCACTCCTTCTCCCCAAATATCTCCATCACAAATGTTTTTAATGATGGTCATCTGCCTGAAATATCACATGCCAGAGCAAAGTGGTCAGACACTCCCCCGAAAGAAAGCTTATCCTTTTGAGTACCGATATCGGGTCTGGAGATTCTGACAGGGTGAACACAGGAAGACAAACCACGAAAACAGGTGGATGGAAGCTGGATTCAAAGAAGGCTGCAACAAAACAGACAGCAACAAAACATCCTTCCTTGACCCCAGGTTCTCTCACATCATACTTGCTTAAAAATAGTTTTGCGTCTTACGTGGGTTTCCTGTCACAATATTATACTCAAGTCCTGCATGAATAAATCACAGGTATCTGGGTGACGTTTTGATTGGGTATCCGATTGGTACCTCAGCAGTTCAGGAGGAGTGAGGATGGTTCCGTCGCACAGCGCATCGAATGTAAAGATTCGGCCACGACACATCACCACGAGGTGAGAAGGACAAGGGCCTTCACTCTCTATAAAAGAGACCACACAGACACTCAGGTTCTTGTCTGTCCATCAAACAAGGGTAGTAACAGGGCGGGGTGGTAGAATGGCTAAGGCTTGGGCCTATTAAAGAGAAGGTTGTGAGCTCACAGCTCACACACAATGCCTTACCCGTCTTGAAGTAGTTGTGAAGGGAATCCTTGGTAACGCCAGGCACTTTGCAGCTGCAGAACAGCATGCGGAACTGGTCCATGTCTAAGGGCACGTTTCCTGCTTTATGGACGGCCAGCTTCTCCCTGGTCAACGTTCACACCACGGCACTGAACAGTCAGACCTTCTAACAACCTCACAACTGGATGAGCAAATCTGCGAGTACTCACGTGCGAATAACATCCCAGAACTGCAGCGTGAGCCACGTGATCACACTAGTCCTCTCCAACTGGGAACCCTCACACGGGGGCCAGCAGTGCTCCAAATACGGAGCAGGCCCTGCGAAGTTCACATTGAGCTGAGATGGTGTACGGACTTCCAAATACGCAGAGTCCAACCACCAGTCCTCCAGCTATGCAAGGAAACAAGAAAGAAGCTCTTCAGGCATCCTGGTGTTTCTTTATGTGTAATATTTTTGACCAAAAATCAGAAACTTAGGTAAAGCCATCACTGGCACTGCCTATTCTAGTTTAACCTAGGGATTTTTTTTTTATTAGTTTGATGTTTATGAAAAAGTATGAGGACTGGACGGGTAACTGTTACCCAGTTACGCCGATTCTTGGCTCGTTGGAGAAGTTTCCGGTGAAGATCCTCGCCAATGCCCTCGTAGAAGCGCTTCACAATGGCTTCTGTGTTCCGAAAGTCGTCCTCTGAAGCGAAAGGCTTCACTACAAGGAGAAGCAAAAATATGTCATGAAAGCTTGTTTGTGCTTCTAGGATCCAGTAATCAAACATTCTTCCCCAAGGGCTTATTGTGCAACCCCAACTGGTCATTTCTGGCCTATTGGCTGCAGTACTAGACTATGGCCCAGAAGATCCTGGGTTCAAATCCCAAGATGCCACTGTTGGGTCCTTGAGTAGGGACATTTACCCCACAATTGCTTGGATTTTAAGATTGTATTAGTTGTAAATCTGGTTAAGGGAGTCTGCTAAATGACTAAACAGCAGTTAGAGACATTTCTCAGGCTACTTAAATTCACAACACCAGAACTTCCAGCCAACAAAGCCAGCTTCATGCACCTGACAGCAATTGCTGTGGATAAACTTGACATATCTTGCAATTATGAAGGGTGTCCAGATCTTTTTACATTCAGATAAAGAAAACAATCGTAACTCCATTTGGTCTCCAGTACATTCAAATCAGACTTGAATGTGGCTCGCTACACATCAAATCACCGACCTGCATCCAGATATTTACTCAGGCTCTCCTCTAAAGAAGGCACAGGCAGTCGTGGCAGGGTGTCCTGGTACTGGAAGGTTCTCTCAGCTACGGATTCAAACACGGTATTATCCATTATCAAACCTGTAATCCACAAAAACAACCCTGTCACGAACAAATACACGCGTTTCCCGAACTACACGAGAACTCTTGAACTTAATAATTAATATAAGGATTTATCTTGTTAACAGGATGGGGTTGGCACACTGAGGCGTATTTTTCGGTTATCAGTGGGGTTATCTCTTAGATGTTTGTGTTGAAGTGGGTAATGTCACTGATGAACGCACAGTTATCTATCGAAATGGACAAAGTGCAGAACACAGCCGCTATAAACGCTATATTTGTTTTTCTAAACAGCCTATCGTTTAGAATCACTTCACACAAGTATCAGCCAAAAGGTGTGGATTTATCGTTTAAGGTTAAATGGTACACTGCATGATTTAAATTAGCATAGTCCCAAGGAGGGGTGGGCAATAAAAGAACATTTTATTGTATCGTGATCAATTTGGACAATCGTTTTCTGTGCATATCGAGGATATCGTCAGTGCTTAAACAACACTGAACAACTGCACATTTCATTATAAAGAGTGTAATTAGTGCTGTTTAACTGACGACATATTTTGAACAAAAACAAATACTTTTACTAAGTATGGGATAATATTTGAGTAGTATTTTTTACTACGTATCCGTCGCTACTGATACATTATGTCTGCAATCACGTGTATGGTGATAAATATCGTGTATCGCGAAAATGTCTTTAAACACTGTGATATGCTAGTTTTAACATTTAGTCCCAGGGTATATTGTTTTACGGGTAATTTCCTATTTTCTTAAAGTTAAGAGTAACACTATACTACAGTTTCACTGTTCATGTACGAATAGGAGACTGACATTCTGAGGTAACCATGAACCAGCAACATTAGCCGAGTATGTTCGTGAATTTCACACCGCACAAAATGTACACGTTAGCCGAGAAAAATATAGTTATAAAGAAGTTATAACTGTAAACACTGACAGCTGTTAGGCAACTACACAACGTCTAATGGTATGGACTTTATGGTGCAATTACATAGCGGGCAGAAATATGCTGTTTTTAAGTTAACGTATTATAATTATGGAAATCAACAGAACATTTGAGCAGGTACGTCCACTTAATGTTTCCTATGGTAAGCGAGTTTACTTAAACATGACAGATTATAAAGCTATTGCCTGGCTTGTCCGAAACACAGGTGGTCGTCTTCCTACACGTCTGTTTATGAAATAGCTTGAAAGGATTGTTGCAAGCTGAAATACATGAATCACTTCCAGCCAAAGGCTCTTGGGTATCTGCTTATTTGTATCCAAATATCCAAACAGCCACGTTTTCAGCCAGGCAGTATAGTCTGTATTAATCACACATATGTGAAAAGGAAAGGAAAAGGAAAATAAACACTGGAGTATTCATTTAACTTAATGAATTGTTGCTTGAATTCCAGCTGGACCTGAAGTCTCCAATGAGGTAAACAAAAAGTAAACAAGCAGCAGGAAGTAATTTAGGATTGATCTGTAAGTTAACCCTACCTGTTCTCCCTTGCCGTCAGATGGTATGTCCAGCTCAGCGATGTCCAGTGTCCTAAAAAATCTAGGGTTCTGCAGGATACTAATTGATCATAATATTCTAAGTACTACAGTAGTACAGGTCTGTGTCCATAAACAGAGTTCAGTGTAACATAAGATCTGCACGGATTATAACCACTGTGTGTTCAAAAGGAGTCCTGGCATAGAGTTTTCTGCTGTTATTGTTGATGTAACATGAACGCTGTGTCTAAGCTTATGGAGATTTCACTGGCTCGGATTCTGGCTCTGCTCCCGTTACCTTTATCCCACTTTCTGTGGACACAAACGAGCCAGTGCATCATGGCAGCACGATTTCAAAATATGGGTTCCACAAGTACCAGCGAGAGGAGCGCAACCATAGTAGCCAAATCTTAGCTGTTCAGTTTTTAAACCGAATAAGGTGGTTTGTCAGCACCTGTAGTCATTGATTTACCTTATTTTATTTCATTTTATTTAGGCTATTTATTTATGTAACGTTAAAGTTATGTATCTGTTAGTATAGAATCGTAATGGAGCTAATTCTGCTAACAAGTATGGGAAACAGCGCTATGGACACACACACACACACACACACACACACACACACACACTGAGGCGCATTGTTCAGTTATCAGAGACATTCTTGGTAATATTTTTTTGATAAAATGTGGATTTTGTCACTGCGGAACACACCTCATCTATCAAAATGGACAAAGTGCACCGCTGTAAGCAGTAGCTGTAGTAGCGCTATCATTTAACGGGACTCGTTTTCTCCACAGCATGTCGTTTGGAATCATTTCACACAAGTATCAGCCAGAAATAAAAGGTGTGGAGTAAACGCTGTAGGTTAAATGTTACACTTCACATGGTTTAGGTTACAGTAGTCCTAAGCTATGTTACATTTATTAGTAATTTCCTGTTGTTTTTAGTAAAGTACAATAAGCTGAGGTAACTGAGGAAGGTATGAACTTCAATGAACTGAGGTAATTATGAACCTCAATTTAGCAACATTAGCGCTGTAAATCCAGCAAACGTATTATTCAATAGTTTTTATTTATTTAAAGCTGCAAAACAGTAGTTATAAAGTTGTAACAATTGTAAACACTGAACGCTGGCATACTACTACTACTACTACTACTACTACGTAACAGTAGTACAGACTGTAAGGGCATAATACATTCTAGTTGGATCAAAATGGGGATGTACAGTGGGGTAAAAAAGTATTTAGTCAGCGACTGATTGTGCAAGTTCTCCTACTTAGAAAGATGAGAGAGGTCTGTCATAGGTACACTTCAACTATAAGAGACAAAATGATAAAAAAAAATCCAGGAAATCATATTGTAGGATTTTTTAAGATTTTAATTGTAAATCAAGGCTGGAAAATAAGTATTTGGTCACCCACAAACAAGCAAGATTTCTGGCTCTCACAGACCTGTAACTTCTTCTTGAAGAAGCTCTTCTGTCCTCCACTCGTTACCTGTATTAATGGCACCTGTTTGTTCTCGTTATCTGTTTAAAAGACACCTGTCCACTGCCTCAAACAGTCAGACTCCAAACTCAACCATGGCCAAGACCAAAGAGCTGTCGAAGGACACCACGAAGAAAATTGTAGACCTGCACCAGGCTGCGAAGAGTGAATCTATAATAGGCAAGCAGGTTGGTGTGAATAAATCAACTCTGGAAGCAATTGTAAGACATACAAGACCATTGCTAATCTCCCTCGATCTGGGGCTCCACGCAAGATCTCATCCCATGGGGTCAAAATGATCATAAGAACGGTGAGCAAAAATCCCAGAACTACACGGAGGGACCTGATGAATGACCTGCAGAGAGATGGGACTAAAATAACAAGGCTATCAGTAACACACTACGCCGAGTGGGACTCAGATCCTGCAGTGCCAGGCGTGTCCCCCTGCTTAAGCCAGTACACAAAGGGGCCCGTCTGAAGATTGCCAGAGCGCATATGGATGATCCAGAAGAGGATTGGGAGAATATCATGTGGTTAGATGAAACCAAAATAGAACTTTTTGGAAAAAACTCGACTGGAGGAAGAAGTTGCATCACAAGAACACCATACCTACTGTGAAGCATGGGGGTGGAAACATCATACTTAGGGGCTGTTTTTCTACAAAGGGGACAGGACGACTGATCCGTGTTAAGGGAAGAATGAACGGGGCCATGTATTGTGAGATTTTAAGCCAAAACCTCCTTCCATCAGTGAGAGCATTGAAGATGGAACGTGGCTGGGTCTTCCAGCATGACAATGATTAGAAACACACCGCTCGGGCAACGAAGGAGTGGCTCCGTAAAAAAGCATTTCAAGGTCCTGGAGTGGCCCAGCCAGTCTCCAGACCTCAGCCCCATAGAAAATTTGTGGAGGGAGTTGAAAGTCCGTGTTGCCCCAAAACATCACTGCTCTAGAGGAGATCTGCATGGAGGAATGGGCCAAAATACCAGCTACAGTGTGTGCCAACCTGGTGAAGACATACAGGAAACATTTGACCTCTGTCATTGGTAACAAAGGTTATGTTACAAAGTATTGAGTTGAACTTTTATTATTGACCAAATACTTATTTTTCATCATAAGTTACAATTAAATTGTTTAAAAATCCTACAATATGATTTCCTGGATTTTTTTCCCATTCTGTTTCTCATAGTTGAAGTGTACCTATGATGAAAATTACAGACCTCTCTCATCTTTCTAAGTAGGAGAACTTGCACAATCAGTGGCTGACTAAATACTTTTTTTGCCCCACTGTAGGTGGGTTTCCACATGAGAACTGCTCACTTCAGGTCCATCCACAACATTTCTATTGGATTAAGGTCAGGACTTTGACTTGGGCATTCCATACCATTAACGTGATTAATTTATTTAATTTATACATACAGTGAAAAATGCCTACAAATATGAAGTTCTTATTCCGTTAGCCTTTCATCATGTCACGGGAAACAGTGGTTATAGAAGGTCAATTATTAATTTCTTTATTTTAGACTTGCATTTGACTAATTTCACAAAAGAGTCTCCATAATGTGTTATAATATTTATTATTTATTGACAAAAAGAAACAAAAAATATCCAGTCAGTGTAATCCTTACTTGGTAGTTACTACCTAAATCAGGCATTCTGAACTCCTCCATTTGTAAGGAGTTGGCTAGGCTTTTGTTGGGAGACACAAATAGATCCTTGTTTTGTACCCTGTGCTCACATTCCCTACTGACTCTGCGTTTCAGACCAGACTACTGATTAAGGGCCTTTCATGACTACTCTTTGTTTTGTCCTTTTAAGTGTGGTGCCTCACTGTGGTTCTCCTAATCTGCTGAGGCCAAATTTTACCCATTCTTAATTCACCCTAGATATTTTGCCATGTTCTAAACATGGTTAAACTTGCTTCTAACTGTTCAAAAGTTTCATCGTTAGCAAATAATTAGTGATAATAGCGTGCATCTCCAACTCTTTTTGTTGGCACAGGTGCAATTCTGTTAAATTACTATCGTTACATCCCATATTTATTGATGACTTCCTTGGCCAAGGTGATGTATGCAGCCATGGCATCTTCTTTGGACATGCCTGTTAAAAAAAAGGGTTCAAAATGTTAACTCAGACTTGCAGGGTCAGAACGAACTTCATATAGTGAGAGCTGTCATGCACGGGCAACCCTGGTTTGCTTATCCCACCACAGACCCATCGACCATGACCTGAAGCAACTCTGTAACTCAGAGGTGGGACACAGACATAGATGAACAGAGGGCTGTGGAACACATCCCTGGTCTGGGATGCTACTGACGTGGTGTTGACTGCAGTCCAGTGGAATGCAGACATGGTTGGAAACTGCTGTCCAGTGGAACAGGGTGGCATTGCTCTTACATGGGGGAACACCTCACACCCTGTGATATGCAATACCTGTCAGTGTTTGATGACCAAGGGTATAGGGTTGAGTTCCGATACCATCCTTCTTGTCTATGCCTATGTTCTGCCTTGCCAGAGGCTTCCACAATTTCAGTTCCAGAGTTCCTCCAGGTCAAGGTGGCTGGGCCTGTGGTAGTACAAGCAGTCCAGGGGTGCCTCTGCCAGAGCTCTCAAAAAGTTACATCAACAACTCAAGCCAAATAAATAAATCTTACAAATTGCACTGTACCTTTCCTGGAATTCCAGACCTCCCATTTAGCTTTTCCTTTTAAATCCAACATTCCAGGTGCATCTGTATAAAGTAGATCATGATTTATAACCATCAAGCACTCCTAACCATACAGGATCAATACTGAAGCACTTAATGCAGAATTACCAATATTAACGTTCCCAACGGTCGCCTGCTTGTAGAGGCCATACAGGTCCAGAAGCTCCTGATCTGACGGCCTGCTCTTCACTTTCTTTACATCCTCTGCAATTTTCTGAAATTCTGCCTGCAGAAACAACACAGCATTGATATGTGCAGCTGGAATTTTCTACCTGGTAAGAGACATTTTGGACATGCACTGTGAAATCCAAAGCCCCACTTTGCCCACAAAATGATTCAAAAACACTTAACAGATTAGGACCCTAAATTTAGAAACAGACCCCCTTATTTTACAGTTAACTGTCAGATTTGTTTTGTTTTGCACTGCTGACATTATGCATAGTACATGCAGTGGTAAGTTCTAAAATGTTTTAATGATCAACTGAAAGCGCTGCATACCTGACCCATTTTCTTCACGCATTTGGCCGAGCTAAGCCTCTCTTAATCACCGCCACGGTTATTATTCACCTACTGCACACAGCCTATTGTTCAGCTGACAACTAATGACTAGCATTGTGTGCCGACATGAATGCTCGTACTTACCATGTGGTCTTGCAGTTAATTACAATGCAAGATGAACCCGTTGCTCTTCAAGACTGGCCAGTTAAGACTGACTTAAAAAGAAGCTGGGCTCAATAATGAATGAAAACGTGTTGTTTTGAAGTGCAGAGCAATGCACTCTGCTTACTGGATAATATTGAGATTGGAGTGTGTAAATGCACCTCTACCACTGGGTGGCGCAGGAATTGGGCAGGGCGATCACCCCTGTATAGTAGAGCAGTAGCACAAATATCAAACAAATAAGGTGCCAACAAAGGAATCCTCAAACAAAACAACTACTTCTAAACCGAAAATTCATAAATGACCAAGAGGACTTTGTACTGAAACATAAATAGTCTTCTCTAACAAACAGTGCCCTAGCATACCGTACCAGCCTCACCTATACAAAGGCAATGCACAGAACAATGACAGGCTTAGATATCCCTAGCCACATAGTGAGGTAGTGAACTATGGACCAGCACTGCCAAGCTGTCACTGTTGGGTTCGTGAGCATGAACCTTGTCCCACAAATGATTGGGATGTGTGTTGTAAAATCGTATCAGTTGTTAGACGCTCAGGATCAGAGCATCTGCCAAACGACTAAATGTAAGAAATGTATCCAAGTTCTCACGATTTATTTGTAGTGTACTTATTACTTAATATACTGATATGTCAATTTCGGGTTGAGCCCATTCGTTGCAGATCGTTGCACCCTCTTGTGGATAAATAATACATTTACATTATATTACAGTCTTACAATCCAAGCATTTTTGGGTTAAGTGTCTTCCTCAAGGACCCAACAGTGGCAGCACGGCAGAGGTGGGAGTTGAACCCTGGACCTTCTGGTCCATATTCCAGTACCATAACCGCTGTAAGCTTGTAGACATGCATGTTTGAATTAACTGGTCATTTTGAACCTCCTCCCACCGGTTGCTCCTTGCATGTTTTAGGTGGAACCCCATCCAGACATAAAGAGAACAAGGAAACGCCGCACAGACAGGTAGGACTGACTCTGGACTCACAGTGGAAGCTTGACAGAGGTGGGATTTGAACCCTGGACTCTTTGGCAGCCCCAGTTAAATTCATAATAATATATCAGCACATATATTTTATGTTAGCACAACTAATGTTTTTTTTCTTTCTTTATGACATAGAATGCCAAATCAACAGAAGTACTGAATGCTTTTAAGGGTCTTCCTGAGGTATGACGTAAGAACGCACGATCCGTAATCATCAAGCCCGACTTTAAATGCGAGAATGCATTGATGCATAAATCATTAACCTCATACAATCGAGAGAAAGCAAAAATACGACGAAACAAAAGAGGCCTCGGAGTTTAAAAAGCTCCAATGAAATCCAGCTGCAACATCCAGCTATTTGCAAGACGTATAAATTCATGCAATTCAACAATAATCACAGACCGCACCTGTAATCGGATCAGAGTTGCATTGCTGTATTAATATATTAGTATAAGTCTGTAGGAAGCATAAACTGTTACCTGCGACATTTTCCTAGCTGTGTGTGGCTATTATTGCTGTCTGTACGCTGTGGATCTGCTGATGAATGACGCGCTGCGCTCAGGTTTTGGAGAACCGCAGTCAGCGCTGATTCTCTTTCAGCCAATCAGCGGAGACTGCAATAGACGAATTTAAAAAGTACCCCAAACAATATTTAGGCTACTGACGTTGCTCAGGTTTATTTTGATAAACAACAGAAAATCCACAGCGTATAAATAATCAACACTTTATCCTATTTTGACCCAAACAAGAGCTTTTATTATCCTTAATATTCTGTGATGCAGATTCATACTTTACGGCTGGACAGTGAAAGTGAATAAGCGCTTCTGCACGGAGGCATTTCAAAATAAAAGTCACGCCACTTTTGCAAGTGCCCAGCGTCGTATGGTTAACGTATCGTAAGTGCTGTCAAAGTATGATAAGATTTAATAGATTTAACTGGCGATTCAGATAAGTGGTCAGCAAAAAAACTCAGTTAGAATCAGTCCTGTTAGCTGTGGTGGTACTGTGGTTCAAATCCCACCTGTGCCAAGCTGCCACTGTTGGGTCCTTGAGCATGTCCCTTAACCCACAATTGCTTTGATTGTAAGACTGTATCAATTGTAAGTCGCTCTGGATGAGGGCGTCTAAATGCTGTAAATGTAAATGTGGTCAAACTTGGCCTGGCACCTAAAAACCTATGTTATCGCCACAACCCTTTTCCTAGTTATTATGACAAGATGTAATAACTTTCCTTTTGATCAATATCAGTATCAATACTGACTGTGTGTTGATATGCATTATCTGGCAAAAGTCATGAAGCCTTATGTCAATTAGCTGTCAGAAATCATAGTTATGATTGTTTTGGTTGAAATATACCAAAACAATTCAACAAAATGCACTGTGCCAACATTTAAGTACTTCTTATTGCTGCACTGAACTGTTGGGGTGGGGGCGGAAACAGGGAAGTTCACTTACATACTATTTTTGTACGCAGATATAATCATGAAACTATTTAAATGACTGATATAAAACTCACACTAACACACAGCCAAATTCCAGCCTAATTATTTAAGTCCCAAAGAGAAGATGAGCTCAGGAAAATGGCATAATGTCACCCTGTGTTATCTGACGTGCCAAACATTTTGTTAATGCATGTGGTGACACTAGATGTTTGTGTGGTTATGTAACAAAATTTGCTGTTGCACATTAATGAGCAAAGAAATATTAATAAGTCCAAGAAGTTGAATCTGTTCATCTGAACATAGATTTTATTGGAGAAACGTTTCTCCAATAAAATCTATGTCCAGATGAACAGATTCAATTTCTTGAATTTTCTTACCTGGATCATTGAGCATGCATCAAGACATATAAATAAGTGTCTGTTTTTTTTTATTATTTTTTTTACAGTTTTGTTCTCTATATGTATGAATGCATGCGATAGTCATGAGGTGACCATTCAAGTAACAAATGCGTGTTAATAGATCTCTTGAACGGTGGGTGGCGGTGTGTATTGAACACAGCACGGCGTTAAAGCGCCGAAGACGAGCCCCAAAACAAAAATGGCAGCTTCGGGTAAATGCATCGCAGTTTGCACACGTGAGGATTTGAGGTAGGAATGGACAAAGTTGCATTAATGTTGTAGCGATTAAATTACAAACGCCTTTCATTCCGTTGTATCGCTGGTTAACGCGACGCTCGTGTTCTTCGAGCAGAATGGCTACACCGGGGAAAACGGCCAAGAAGGAGAAGAAGAAGCCGGTCATAGTGAAGACCTCTCTGAATAACCCGTACGACCTGAAATGGGCGCCGTTAGAAAAAGGACAAGCGCGGTTTATTCTCAAAACGGTGACGGAGAAACTGGACACGGTCGGGCTGCGGAAAAACCAAGTGAGAGTTTTCCGCAAATGGGGAAACAACAAGCGGAGCAAGAAAGCCGCCAAGTCTGCTAAACCGATTCAGCTCGACACACAGGAGTCGAAACAGGCTGAAACGATTCAGACAGATACGGGAGAATTGAAGCGAGATAAAACGATTCATCTGGACAGTCAGGAATCGACACCGAACGAATCAGTTCAGCCAGACAGGCAAGACTCGAAACAAGCGGAATCGACTCAGCTGGATCTACACGAATCGAAACCAGTGGAGGGAGGCTGGAGCGTGAAGGACTTGAGGAAGCAGCTCGCCATCGGTGTTAACGAAGTGACTAATGGTCTGGAGCGGAACGAATTGAGTCTGGTGCTCGTCTGTGACTCCGTGAGACCCCCTCACGTGATCGCTCACCTCGTCCCGCTTAGTATTAGCCGCGCGGTTCCCGCCTGCCAAGTTCCCGGGCTGAGCTCGAGCCTCGCTCCGTCGCTCGGTATCGGCAGCGTGCTTGCACTCGGCTTTAAACACGCCGCAGCCGACTTTGCGGATACAGTAAGCGCGCTGGCGCCCAGAATACCCGCGCTGGGTGTGGCCTGGGTACCCACCAACACCCCCAAACTGGAGCCGGGGGTGCAAACGCCCTCCCAGGTTCAGCAGCCAGGAGGAAGCGAAGAGGCGGGAAAGCGAAAAAGAAAACTGGAGAGTTCACCTGAGGAAAAGCAGAAATCTCCCGTGCTGCAGCCTTTGAAAGTGAAGAAAATAGTGCCAAATCCTTCCAAAAAACGCAAGCCAAAGAAAACCAAAACCAAGAAATGATTACTTATTATTTAAAACATTTACTGTTTTTGATTAACACTGAACATAACGAGCAGTTTCTTCAGTTTAGTTTGATTTTACATGGTCAGTACAGGTGTTTAGACAACGCTGAAATTAGGTAATTAGGAATTAATTCATTTAAAATTCAACCGTCGACCAGTAAGCTCATGTACAACCAATAAACGCCATTTCGCGTGGATATCCTGTAGTGCATGGCAGTTCCTTCTAATGGAGTGGACTGGAGTGTGGCTCTCTTTCCGCAGCGACTTCTTTCAGCTCTGCGTGACCTGAAGGTGGAGGATTCAAATACGAATGTAAAAGGTTACTCAACGACTTGGAAGAAACAAAAGCCAGAACTGAGCCACCTTCTGGAGATTCAGATGGTTTTTATTTAGATATATCCATGCTGGTATTCACTGATGTATCTTTTAACAATCATATTTTTGGGCGGCCACCGTGTTTGACAAGGTGCTGGTACGATTTCCTTTCAGTTCGTTAAACAACCTGCAGTGGAGTTCAATAAAAAAATTTTCCAGAAAGAGAAAGCTGAGCATCATTTCAAAACTACTTCAGCTGTTTAAAAAAAGATCTCGCAAATAAGGCAAGTACTTTGGGTGACCTTTTGAGTTCTCGGACCATACACATCGGAAAAGATTCATGCTTCAATTCATACAGCAAGCTTCAGGACTGCATACACAAACTGACATTCATAAAGCTTCCTGGACTGTAGGAAAGTTAAAAATGACAAAATTGGGAAAGGATGGTACCAGGTCGTAGGCAGCGAGAAGCAGGAACGCAAAGGCGTACGACTGTAGAAAAATGTTTCGTAACGACATAACGATTTCTGTTTTCGATCCGGCGCGAGCAGATTCTTTAACCGAAAGCACGAGCTATAAAGTGTGATTGTTCTGCTTCTTTGTGCTTAGAGAGTTCCCGCATCGTGCTAGCGTGTTTTTCCTTTAACAACCGATTCGTGGTTTGAATGAATGCCAAACGAATGCTTGTAACGTAACCACAATTCTAAATATCAGAATTGTTTGAAAGCAAAGACGAAACCGCCGAAGAACCGGAAGAAAAACGAAATACTATAATAAAACTAGAACAAGGCTTCACACTCGGCTTTCTACACTCACACCGATACAAAATACAAACGAAGAGGAAGGAGAAAGCATACTGAAATAATTCTGCTCGTACAAGAACGTGTTGTGCTTCAAAAAACGTGATACATTCTTTACATGTACCCAGCAATACTCAACCAGCTGCAGCTCCACTTGAGCGCTTTTCCACTCAGCGGGTGCCGGTGCTGGTTCTGGAACCGTTCCCCTGCAGAAGGGCTGGTTTGGAATGAAGCATTTAAACAAGGTTTCAGCTTCAGGTGTAGGATACGTGGAAAATTTCATGATATACAGGAATGATCAAGGTAGAGGTCAGATTAGTTTATTCACAGTCATTTTAGTCTTACTAGGTCTCATCTTAGCACAATGTATCAATTTATGGCCAAAAAAAAAATCGTTTGTGTGGGGTTTTTGGGTGTTTTAGTATTATTCCACTAATAAAAAAATATTGGTTACCTCCCCCTGAACAGGCCTTCAGATCGCTGGTGTAATGTTTGCAGGATGTATCTTTCAACTGACCTGTCTGTGAGGAATTACTTTTAATTGTATTACCATTACATTGTGCCCTTTGTTTGAGGTGATTTTCCCCCTCCTTCCCTTGCCCCAGACTGATGTGAGGACCTGCATCTTCACTTAAGCTGATTTCTGAAACGTTTAATAGGTATGAATTAACTAATGAACAACCAGAAAGGGTCGAACCAGCAGCTTCTGTGCCCTGGCACACCATTATGGATTATTTCCAATACTAATCCAAAAATTATTACAAAAAGTTCAAAAAGGAGTGAGAGCAGGCAATAGTGAGCGAGGAACCGCTGCCCTGGAGCTGTTGCCAGTTCTTATTGAGCACTATAAAAAAACGTACGTTTGATATTTTTAGGTTCATCCGGTTCAGAGGCAACCCAGCGCTTGTGCAGTTCACCGGGCTCACGAAGCAGCGCGAAATCCGATCAGTAGATAAGGTTGTAACAAGTAAATCCTCACGCCTTCCAAGCCCATGTAAACAACCACATAGCATAATAATATCATCAACTAGAAAGGCTGTAATTATTTCACATATAATCAACGCACTTCGTAGGGCCAGAAAAGAAAGGGGGGAAAGGATCTGGGGGTTTGAACCAAAGCGTACGCGTGTACCGTGTGTCTGTGTGCCCTTTATAAAACCACATGAACAGTTGATGCACCTCTTACAAACTCTAAATGCTTGGGTTTGGGGTATGAAGGGGTCGGTCCGTAGCCGACGCTGATCACATTCAGGCGATACAGAGAGGGGAAAAAACAAACTCTCATAACAAAAATGAGACCTAGAGCTGCACGATGGAACTCATTCACTGAATGGATTTTCTTCATGACTTCTGAACGTAAGCGCACTACCTCCTGTTGTCCCCGCAGACCCGCCAGTTACTGGAGCACCAGGCCAACCTGAAACAAAAAAGCCGGCACATAAGTGACGTCTATGTACACACATCTTTCATTCCCAAAGTAACCAAGTTCCTACTTCTGTCACCAAAAGGTTGGACAGGGGAACCTTGGAATTCAAACATAAGCACCCTAAATAAAACACGCAATGGTGCGATCTTCCAAAGACACTGCACATACTCCAGTCCAGTCAGGGGCGATAATGCACCAAAGTGGTATGCAAATACCCAAAAGAAGGCGACGACCAGGGCGCGAACACAGGCATATTATATTATTAGTGGTATTTTATATTATGCATATGCACATTACCAGTCTATGGTGTGATTTGAGACACCCCCTCAGTTTCAGTTTCACTGTCTTTATATTTAAATTGTTTCGTGTAATCATCTGAGAGTCAGGAACGGATTAATCCGAATTCCATTACTTCTTATGGGGAAGTTTGGACAGATTTCCGGAACCAATTAAGTTTGAATTGAGGTTCCATTGTTTGTTTTAGCACGTTCCTGAACAAAATGGTTTTTAAAAAAAAAAAAAAGGTCTCGCTCACCTTCTCAGGCTCCATGCCGGGACATTTCCAGTTGTAAAGGTAATACTGAAGGTTTCCATCTCCAATTCCAAACTTGAGCTTTTCCAAGAAAGTCTTATTCTCCATTAAATCCAGAGCGTTAAAAACGTCAAAGCCTTTCTGTTATAAGGACAAACCAGAGATATGACTGCAGTAATCACACCGAAGGCAAAATAGTTACTTGTTTCGATAGAGAGCTGATACTGGATTAACATGCATTCTGTTCAACACCAGAATTCAATGTAAGATAAGACAGCCTTCATTGTCATTGAACAGACATCTATATAACAAAACTGAGAGCGCTTCGGCCTTCAAGTGAATTTAAATATACAACCAACCAGCTAAACACCTACAGTGGCGCTTGAAAGTTTGTGAACCCTTTAGAATTCTCTCTATAAATATGACCTAAAACATCATCAAATTTTCACATAAGTCCTACAAGTAGATAAAAAGAACCCAGTTAAACAAATGAGACAAATATTATACTTTGTCATTTATTTATTGAGGAAAATGATCCAATATTACATATCAGTGAGTGGCAAAAGTATGTGAACCTCTAGGATTATCAGTTAATTTGAAGGTGAAATTAGAGTCAGGTGTTTTCAATCAATATGATGACAATCAGGTGTGAGTAGGAACAGGGATCTATCAAAAGCTGCTCTTCACAACCACGTTGGGGAAAGTGCATCATGGCCGAACAAAGGAGGATTCTGAGACCTCAGAAAAAGACGTTGTTGATGCTCATCATGGCTGAAAAGGTACAAAACCATCTCGAAAGAGTTTGGACTCCACCAATCCACAGTCAGACAGATTGTGTACAAATCTTGAGGAGGGAGGAAATTCAGGACCATTGTTACGCTCCCCAGGATGGTTGACCAACCAAAGATCACCTCCAAGTGCAAGCGTTTTGGTATTTGTATAGTTGGCAGGTCACAAGGGACCCCAGGGTACTTCTAACAAACTGAAGGGCCTCTCTCACATTGGATACAATGTTAAATGTTCATGATCCACCATCAGAAGAACACTGAACAAAATGGTGTGCATGGCAGCGTTGCAAGGAGAAAGCCACTGCTCTCCAAAAAAGAACATTGCTGCTCGTCTTGCCAGTGATTTAAAAATTCATGTGGACGAGCCAAAGGCTACTGGAAAGAATGTTTTATGGATGGATGATTGAAACCAAGATGGAACTTTTTGGTTTAAAAGAAAAGCGCTATGTTTGGAGAAAGGAAAACACTTGCATCCAGCATAAGAACCTTATCCCATCTGTGAACCATGGTGGTGGTTATAGTGTATCATGGTTTGGGTCCGTTTTGCCTGCATTTGGGGGACGGCTTGCCATCATTGATAGAACAATGAATTCTGAATTATATCAAAGAATTCTAAAGGAACATGTCAGGACATCTGTCCATGACCTGAATCTCAAGACAAGGTGGGTCATGCAGCAAGACAACGACCATAAGCACACAAGTCGTTCTACCAAAGAATAGTTAAAGAAGAATAAAGTTCATGTTTTGGAATGGCCAAGTCAAAGTCCTGACCTTAATCCAATCGAAATGTTGTGGAAAGACCTGAAGTGAGCAGCTAATGTGAGGAAACCCACCAACATCCCAGAGCTGAGGCTGTTCTGTACGGATCATTTTCCTCAATAAATAAATGTCCAAGTATAGTATTTATGCAGAAATCTAGAAAATTCTAAAGGGTTCACAAACTTTCAAGTACCACTGTATATGGCGTTTATGGCTGCAAAATTCTATAAATAGGCTCACATGCTACACCATTCCTCAGATCAGAGTACAAAAACAATGGTTATTATTAAGTCCCAGTCTATGCACTCCAATCCCTATATTTACACCAAGGACACGAAATGGGAGTCGTACCAGCTTAGCCAGGATGAGCGCGTCGTTCATCAGGTCCATCAGCGGCGTCTCTGTGTGTACGTTATAGAAGGAGTATGCCGCCTTCAGGCTCTTGTGCAGCGGGTGGTGCATCACTGTGGACGGCAGTGTGTAGAAGCTGATCATGTCAGTCAGGGTGCCACCCGGGCCCTGAACAAGAAAGCAGATTTAATGATTTTACAACAAAATCGGTCATCCAGCACCAAGAGCAATAACACAGAAATATATCACGGAAATAAATATTGCACTATATAGCCATATGGATCTTTTAGCCCAGTCCTAGTTTTTAAAGTGATATCAACATCAGGTCTGGGTGTGGTTGAGAGATGGCACAAGGCCCACTGTACCTCCACCACGTATGTGTCGATGATGTTCTCCTGCGGCAGGAACCAGTGCTGCACCTCCTCCTCCCCCATGACGGGCTGCAGGTGGAACTGGCTCAGGTATTTCCGCAGCAGCGCCGCCACTTTCTTTATGTCGCTGGCCACCATCGGCCTCAGCCCGGGGGTACGCGTGCTCTGCGGTCAGATAACAGACAGGGTCTTTGGGTCGTTGCTTACAATGCTAAAATGAGTCCATGAAGACGAGGAAAGCTCCTTACATCAGGTAACCTGTAGAGTTTCATGGTCCTCTGTAGTGTCATATTTCTGCTGAGGTGGGAAAACTTCACCTCGACGAGTTTCCTGGGATTTAGAGAGCGATGCCAGTACCTGACAAAACCCCCAAAACAAAAACACTATCAAATCTGCATGCATTACAGAACGGACTGTTTCTCACCACGATTGGCTGAAGGACGAATCTCGTGGTACCTGCATGTGGAGACAGGTTTGGGAAGTACCACCCCCGCGGTGTATACAGCCTGGAAAATGCCCTCTAGGTTGACCCGGCGTGTGATTTCGCGGATCAGGACCGGAGCCACGCGCTTGGAGCGGAGCTTTTTATGCACGCACAAAAAGTTGATCTCCACCATTCTCTTTAACCTGGAAAAAAAACCCACCATGAACATCCATCCTGTAAGAATCTTATCATTAATTCCACTGCATGGGTGCCATTGAGAAAACGTTCTTACCCAGAGCGACTTACAACTGATACAATCCAAGCAATTGTGGGTTAAGGGTTTTGCTCAAGGACCCAATAGTGGCAGCTTGGCAGACGTCGGATTGGAACCCAGGACCTTCTGGTCAACAGTCCAGTATCTTAACCGATAAGCCACCACAGTCCCAGTCCCACCCTCTTGAAAACTATTTTTTGGCTATTCATACAGATAATCCATGAATAATCCTCAGTGTTGATTTCTCTGCACCTCACCCCCCCTTAGAAGACGGAAACCATCAGGTCTGAATACTCACGTGTCATAGATGTGAATGTCTGCAGGAATGGCGCTGATGAAGCCCACCAGCTTCTTGTTGGACGAGACCCTTACACCGCAGTGCCACTGGGACAGCCAGCCAGGTGGGCGTAAGGCCCTAACAGAGGCAAAGGGTGTCATTTTAGATCTTAATGCAGATTAGAAAGTTCATATGATAGAATATTATACACACTGTTGATTGACTGATCAATTTACACACAGTTTACTCAAATGTACTTAAAGAGGAAGTACAACAAATGTGCAGGGAACAAAAACACTCCCTCATGGCATCCCTAACAGAAAATCAGGTTTGTATGATGCGGCTGTTTTCCTAGTTTACATTCAAGTTCAGGCATTTAGCCACTCATGCAATCTTAAAATCCAGTCGTGGAGTTAGGACATTACTCAAGGACCCTGCCGGGACAGCTCGTCAGAGGTTGGATTTGAACCCCGGACCTCTTAGTCCACAGTCAAGGACCTTATCCACCAAGCCCCCACAGTATCAACAGTCTACCTCACCCATACCATTTGAGAAAGTTAGGAGAATAGTCGAATCTGAACATGTTGTCATCATCCTCCACGTAATTCTCGTTCAGCAGTGTGTAGAGTTCCTTCAGCTAGAAGACAGAGGTTACCAACGTTAAGCAGACCTTTTTAAAAAAAATAATACCGTACAATACGTATTTAACGCACTTCCACAGGGTCAAGCACTAAAACAAGAACAGCCTCAGGTAAAAACTTGTGGGTGTGTCATGAATTTGCAGTGGTTCTCGTTTTGTGGTCATATGAGTTGCGACAATTTTTAAACATACTAAACATGGTGAATTCATTGGTTTATTTCATTATTTAAACTGAATTTTTGCCGATTCCGATTTTCTTTCCGTCTAGAAATGATCGATTACAGCACAGTTTTGTTAAACTCTTCTTTTAGTGGAAACTTCTTCGCTGCTGAAGAAAGACAGCAGGGGCTGCTGGTCAACCAGTCTGTCTGTATGGAAGCCTCCACTTATCGAACAAACTCACCACTTCAGCGTTGCTAAGATCCAGTGTGTCCCACATAAAGCCTTGCGGGAGGGAATATGGCTCCTGTCGGACATTTTCTTTATCTGGCTCGATCGGCCCATGGGTAGTCACCACCTCGTCTGTGGAACGGACACAGGAAACTCGCATCTCACAGAGCCTGATACATACATGCTAAAACTAATTTGATAACTAACTCTAGACGGCTAAATTTGACGTAGTAACGCCAAACTACGTCAAGAACTGCTAATTCGCAATACAAAATCGCCCAGTTAAGCATTACTCACATTAAATCGTCTAGTCTGGTTAACAGGTTGTCTTACTGAGTTTAGGACCGGTTGGGTTGTCCCAAAATTGGACTTGTTGCTTGGTGGCCTAGTCTATGCTCTTGGCAGGTCCCTGGCAGGTCGACAGCCGCTCCATCGCCCTCTGGATGCCTGCAGCTTCTGCATGGGAATGGGCCTGGATTCTGAATTTGAAAAAGAAATACGCGAAAGTGGTTGAAGAATAATGGGTTGTTATTGTAAAAAAGATGAGCAGGGTCAAGTTAATTAGAATACTGATGGGCATGTATCATATCACCTTTACATTTCTCAGTCACCAGGTCGTCAACGAACATCAAACCAATTCCAATATTAGTTCAAAGACAACAAATAAACAGAAAATGAGGTTTTTAATGAAGATGTTTCTTGTTAAGGGAGAAAAAATCCAAACCTACAGGCTCTGTGGTGAAAAAGTGATTACCACCCCCTTATTAAAACATAACTACGGTTTATCACAACCTGAGTTCAATGTCTCTAGCAAACCCAGTTTTTCTGATTATTGCCACAACTGTTCCAATAGGACATCACTTAAATGCCTGGGACAAGTGAAGTACACCAAACGATCCTTAAAAGCTTACACATCATGCCGAGAGATCCAAAGAATCCAGGAAAACAAATTGAGGACAAGAAAGTAATTGAGATCTATCAGTCTGAAAGGGTTTATAAAGCCATTTTCTAAAGCTTTGGGGACTCAGCAAACCACAGTGAGAGCCTTTATTCACAAATGGTGAAGACATGGAACAGGGGTGAACCTTTTCAGGAGTGGCCAGGCGACCAAATCACCCCAAGAGCGCAGCGAGACTATCCAAGAGGTTTCAAAAAAGACCCCCAACAACATCCAAAGAAACTGGCAGGCATCACTTGCCTCAAGTTTAAGGTCAGGTGTTCATGCCTCCACCATAAGAAAGAGACTGGGCAAAAAATGGTCATACATGGCAGATGTTCAAGACGGAAAAAACCACTGCTGAGCAAAAAGAACATTATTAAAACTCGTCTCAATTTTCCAAACCACATCTATGATCCCCAAGAGTTTTGGGGAAACTTCTGGGACTGAGTGAGACAAAAAGTTGAACTTCTTTGGAAGGAGGAGTGTGTCCCATGACATCTGGTGTAAAAGTAACCCAGACATTCAGAAAAAGAACATTAGAGCAGCAGTAAAATAGGGTGGGGTAGGTGATGTTTTCTGGGGCTGTTTGCTGCTTCAGGACCTGGAGACTTGCTGTGATACAATGGAAAGTATGAATTCTGCGTCTACCAAAAAATCTGAGGAGAATGCCGGCCATATGTTCGTGACATCAAGCCCGAAACGAAACTTGGGTTCTGCAGCAAGACAATGATTCCAAAAACAGCAGCAAGTCACCTCTTGAATTGGCTGACGAAAAACAAAATGAAGCCTTTGGAGTGGCCTAGTCAAAGTCCTGAGCTGAATTTCCTACTTGAGATGCTGTGGCATTGAGCTTACAAAGGCCGTTCATGTCAAAAAACCCCCAGTGTGGCTGCAGTACAACAATTCTGCAAAGATGAGTGGCCAAAAATTCCTCACAACGCTGTAAAAGACTCACTGTACAAGTTATCACAACCGCTTGGTTGCAGTTGATTGCTGATAACAGGCGACCAACCAGTTTATTAGGTTTAGGGGGCAATCACTTTTTCACACAGGGCCATGTGGTTTGAATTTTTAATCCATTAATACTAAAAATCTTCATTACAACCTGCATTTGTGTTTACTTGTGTTGTCTTGACTAATATTTAACTTGGTTTGCTGTTCGACAACTTGAGTGTGACAAACATGCAAAAAAAAAATAGGAAATCAGGGAAGAAGGCAAAAACAACTTTTCACACAGGTGTTGCGTCTTAACACAGTTGGGCAAAATCATTAACACAAAGCTTAGTTATAATAGATTTGAGTAGCTCATGTAATTGATTGAATCATGTATGAAGTGAATGAAAAACAAACACCAAAATGGTTCGTCTGAGGTTGATGCTGCCGCTTTGTACCCAGTATTTGTGGGACTTGTACATATTGTGTCGGTTTGCATTTGGTGTGTGCCACCACAAGAGGGAGCGACCACAACGAGCACACAATACAAGAGCGAAAGCCATCACACAAGGCACGAACAGGGACGACCCGAAAGACGCGAGGAACGAAAGAAACAGAAGAGTGAAAGGGCGAGAGGGGATTCGCCGATCGACATGGCGTTTCTGAGTCCAGTATTTGTGGGACTGTATCATATTGTGTCGGTTGCCTTTGGAAAAATCAAAATCCAAACCCCAGAACACAGTTATTTGTGTGTGTTATCGGATTCCCACCATAAAGTGGAAAAATCGTAAATCAGACCATAAAGCAGGAAGCGCTCATAAATATTTCCTTAATAGGACCTTCCACATTTTGGAATTGGCGCGCCCTGTTACTTGATCTACTCGGGAATCATGAGGGCGAATACGTGTGCAGTGTGGAAACTAAAACTTTGTTGGTGGAACAACAAAGAATAAAGCCTAAGCCTGGATCAAATTTCACACTGGACTGTGTGTTGTGCATTTAAGAACCTTTATCTCCTGAGAATCAGATGCAGAATCAGACTTGGTTCCTCCTGAGCTTGGTTTCTCTTTCTTCCTCTTCTGCTTCTTCTTTTTCTTCTTTGCGCCCAGGTCTCCACCGGGACTCCTTCGCAAAAGGTACAGCTTGAAATTAGACTACAGAAGTTTTATACATACAAAAGGCATATCGGTATAATGCTGTTCCATGATATGGGTTTTTCCATACAATGGATACCGTGATAAAGCCAGAAACAGATATTCTGAATTTACTATCAACAAAAGGAATAAATAAAGTCTCATCCATTTTATGGGAATAGCATGACATTAGATCGTTACGATATCGATAGTGGAAAATATCATGATATGAATTTCAGCTCAAATCGTCCACCCCTACTACAAACTAACCCTGTATGAGAAACTGCCTGCACAAGAACACAATTATTGTTAAGGATCCCTTTACACCTACGCTGCCACCATCAAAAACAGATTTGAATACAGCCCTATTTGAACTGAATTAGGTCACTGCGAGACTCCAAACGGAGACTGTGGTGGCTCAGTGGTTAAGGTACTGGACTGCAGACCAGAATGTCCAGGGTTCCAATCCCACCTCTGCCAAGCTGCCATTGTTGGGTCCTTGAGCAAGACCCTTAACTCACAATAACTCACTCGCTGCTTAGACTGTATCAGTTGTAAATCTATCTGGATAAGAGCGTCTGCCAAATGCAAACCAGGAAAGGTCAGATCATAAACATTGGGAAATGATTTAGAAAAACTGATACGGTTAGAGGTTCGAAAAGTTTGGACCTTTATCATGTAGGAGATGCTCTTATTACAGTCACACAACGTACAGTAAAAGCATCTATAGCTCAAATGCCCAACAGTGGCGGCTTTGCAGTGGACTTGAGCCCTCAACCTTTTGGTCACTAGAGCCAAATTTTCCTGTGATAAGGAAGATCCTCCATCAAAATGTGATGTGCCCGTGCAAAAGTGTACGGAACACCGTGAAGCGAGTACTTTTTACCGGCCTGGATGGTAAGAAACAAAATTCTGAGCTTAAGCAGGGCTGTATGGGACACTGTGGTGATGGCAGGTACACGTCTTCATGTTCTGCAAAACGCACAGTGTGCATTCCTGATGTATTTAGGATTAAAGGCGTTTATGGACCACCGGTCTTGTGTTAGAAGCCTTTCATTCAAACGTGGCCCATTAATGAGGCTAAAACCCCGAGCTAAGGACACGAGCGCTGACTAAACACACCGAAACGGCACCGGATCTGTTTAACTAATAGAAGTTTGATCGGCACTGATGGCTGATTGACAGCTTTGCTTTGTTATGGCTCGCTATGATGCTAGCCTCTTTAGCTTCAACGATAAGCCATGGTTAGCCTCGGTTCTTTCTACCCGCCCCGGTGCGGCGTTAGCGCTCCCCCTAAAGCTTACCCCTGCGTGTGCTCATTTTCCTCCTCGTTATCTCCGTCTATACCACAGGTGTCCTGGTCGTCCAGTTCCAGGCTCTGCTGGCTGGCTGCAGACTCGCTGTCCTCCGCCATCACCGATACAGTCTGAAACTAACAGCCTAAGGCTAAATACCGCTAGAACACTGCTAAAGAAATCCAAGAAACAGCGCCCTCTGGCGGACAGGGTTAATATTAGGCTCACAATAACAGCCTGTTACTAAACTAGCGAAACAGCTCCGTCTGGCGGATAGAGTTAATATTAGTCTCACAATAAGAGCCTTAACTAAACGCCGAAACAGCGCCGTCCGGTGGAAAACGTTATTATCTACCGTCTCAATACCATTCTTTACTCATTTTTTACACTGGCTTAATCCAGTTCGTGTATGCACACACACTCACAGTGGGGCACTCTACAGACGCCAATTGACCGAACATCTTTTATAATGTGGGGATAAAGTCGGAGTTCACAGAAACAGGAAAACATGCACGCTGGTCCGTGTAGATGACGGTCAACTGATTTTCGTTTTGGAATGGGAAAACAAAAATCGGAAAACGAACCGGTTCCCGATTATCACTTAAAAATAGAAGATAAAAAACACACCTGTTTTCTGTTTCGATCATAGAAAACGAAAAAAACGCGTTATTTAAGTGAAATCTTCTGATATATATATATACATATATGTATATATGTATATATATACATATATGTATATATATATATATACATATATATATGTATATATATATATGTATATATATATATATATATTTTTTTTTTTTCTCACGGATTTATACCGAGAGTCTGACCGTACAACTACTTGAAACGAAACTGCGTCCATCTGCTAGGTAAGAGCATACATTATCACAATAACGGTACTGCTTATAAACGTGAAGAAACAGCACCCTCTGGTGGATAATGTTATTTTCACACATCACAATTAATCGCGTAACTGTCACAATAAAATTACTGGTGTTGAAAGCTACCAAAAGGGTATAAGCACAAACATAACTCTCCTGCATTACTTTACCAATCTGCAAAGTAACAAGTCTTCAGTGTGTTTTTTTAATGGCTGACATAACGTGTTTTAATGTTTGCCACCCATAATGGGACTGCCTCATGTGCTGTGACAGGTTAATAAACCGATTAGATATTGGAGATGTCATTCATCCCACAACGGTCCCAGTGAGACAGCGGGGATTAGCAGCTCAATATTTTAAGCACACCCGAGACAAAGCACCGTTTAGATAATCTCATTTTAACTGCTGTTGGTGTTTTTGTATCATATGCTATTTGTCTTATTTAAACCACAGAGGGAGCAAATAAAATGTGATTGAGGTATAATGCAGGGATAGCAGAAAGACCCAAATATAATACAAACTTCTGTGCTTCAGTGCTAATAATGCTAGTAATACCTATAGGAAGATGACATTTTGCTGCTTTTCACGAACAAAATGTATGTTTTAAACAAAGTAAAGCTTTTATTTGGCAAAAAACAATGATTCCCCCCTTCTATCTTCTATTCAGTTGAAAGCTAAGACGTCTAGCTCATGGGCACTTTGCAGTGCAGGGATATTAATTTGTATCTGACTGCTAGTCCTGAGTAATTAGTAAAATATCTGGTTTTCATAAGTGGCTCAGATTCAACCAATCGCCTTCGAGGTGTTGTGTACTTTAAACCAGTGGTTATTTGATGATTCCACTCTTATTAACACGTGTTAACAGAAAGAACTCACCATGGTTGAAAATGTGCTTGCTCTGGAACAAAGCTTTGGAAAGCAGAGGCTTCTTCAGCAAGTACTGAGCAATTGGTCAGAATAGAAGGGGAAATGGATGCTGCCTAGTACACACACATTCATGTGGACATCCAGTGGCTGTCTTCTAGACAGTTGAATATGGACATTAACCCACCCAACCCCCCAAAACACAAAAACAAACAAACAAAAAAAACCCCACACTGTGGGTTAAGGACAGGAATGTGAATACCCTAGAGGGGCCAAGTCAGAGTCTTGACCTAAATCCAACAGAAATCTGTGGACGGCGTGAACAGTCTACTGGCGTTCAACACAAAAAGGCCGAACTCGAACACCTCCGCAAGGATGAAGAGACAAATATTTCCCAATCCAGGTGGGGAACACTGGTAGAGACATAACCAAACAGACTCATTTATTTAATTAAAGCAAAAGTGACTCAATGAAGAAGGAAATCAGGCGGTTTTCCAACCCTGTTACTATAGTTTTATTACGTTCAATGGTTTCCTTTCATTATGTGAATATTTAAAAGCAAAATGTGTGATATAAAGCAAGACAAAAAAAGTAATACGTACTGTTGATCCATCTAGGTCTTAAGTCTGTAGTGATTGCAGTTAAAAGTCTGAGGTAAATAAAATTTTTTATTGTGGATAATTTGGCTTCAGTTGCAACATAAGTGACCGGTCGGGACGTTCAGGAGAGTGGTAGGGATTGAGGAAGTACTGATTGCAAAGTGGTTATGTCACAGTTTGAAAACACAGATTTCGTATTCACACAACTTCATACTCACTGTATTTGGTCAAGGAGCTGCATCACCAACTGATACAGCTCATCTACAAAAAAAACCCTGAATTATATACAAACCCACACAACAGGGGAAACACTCGGACATCAGTAGAGATCCATTACGTATTCATGCACACACACACGGACACACAAAAGCAAGCAGGATTTATATGCAACGTGATGTCATCTGTGTAGCAGTGAGGATTGTGAATTCGACACATCTGCTACGTAGGCACTTCAAAACAGACAGCAGTTTGTGTGTACAAGCAAATAAAACAACCAAATCCAAAAAACAACAAAACGTGCACTAAAATGGTGCATTTATAAATGACAAACAGTGAATATAATAGCAACAAGGCATAACAGGCTTCCACATTTTTCAGGATCAAAGCAATGCATAGTTACTAGAGGTTTCTAGAGGGCATCGTGGGCCTGCAAGTGTGAAGAACAAGAATTAACGTAGCACAAACATCGTAGGCGAGGACGAAATACTGCAGCTAAATTGTCAAATGCCAAAGATTGCAAATATTTTGGATTAAATATTGTGCACACACCGCAGCTTCTTACGTGCCCATGAATAAACAAACACTGATGAGACTGAAACGCAAAAAAAAAATCTGTACCGAGCTTCAATGTACAAAATGAAATCAGCCAATTAATGTTCGGTGTTTGCTTTTAAGCTTTGCATTGGAGCTATGAGGCTTGGTTAATGGTGAATTCATTCATCTCCAAAATGGAAATAGGGAGGGGGTTGTTGATGCGCTGCCAATCCTTGAATTCATTGAACATTGGCAAAAGTACAGTCCATCACAAACTCCCATAATCAAACCACCCAACCTTCACGGTCGAACTCAACGGGTTCAACTCGATGTCGATCAAGAAGAGGAATTTCTAGGAGTTGGCTCTTACGTCCGAGCCACAAGAGCTGCCAAATATTACTGTTTCTACTATTAATCTGTTTATTTATTGATCTATTTACAAGTATGTGCCGTTTACTGACCAACCAATCAGCGTTCGTTTACTTTGACGTCCATTGCCTTGAGAATTATAATAGAAAATAAAAATCTGTCTCTTGTACGTCTAAATACTTCTGTCAGAAAATGCCTGAAAGACAGAAAAAAAGCGAACCCTGGCGACACCTGCTGGCAGAAACGCGAACTGCAGTCGAAGGCGGTAAACAACGTTCCTTTCGTTTTTGGTGCTTCAAAAGTGATAAAAGGCAACGGTAAGAATGTCTTGTACTGTACTGTATGAAATATGTTTATATTGTGTTTTAGTTAATTTTATTGTTTAGAATAAAACACGACGTGCAAAGTATGACGTTGCAACTGCATTCCTCCAACACTCACACTGGGGAGGACCCGGAGGAAACCACCGTGCTGGGTGTTTCTTTTACGTAAAAAGTTTCAGCTTTTTTGGTATAAGTCCATCGTCTCGTTGTCAAACTGTGACAAGTTAAAAACAATTCTGGCTCGTAAGCCATACTGACAAGTTGTGCGGTATTACTTAGAAGCCGGATGACACAAGAGATTCTGGATGAGTTTGACTTGAATCTTATTACATAATCTTGAATTGAATCTCAAAGCTCCTGTGCAAAACCAACAAAAGCAAACGGACACCAAAAGTGGAACACTGTATTTTTGGCCAATCCATTCATTGGAAGACTCGTAACTCGGAACATTTTCAGCCAAGTGCCCAACAAACAGGGAGAGGCATGAATACATGTACGATTGAGTTGCAGTGCCCATTACTGCCAACCGAAGATAATCTGAACAGCAGCGGCGGTTCATAAAGCTACACATATCGCCTTCATGTCATGGCTGATTCTTTATTTAGAAAAGGCGTCGCTGTTGTGCATAAATGCGTTCTAAGGAGTACTTTTTTTGCTTTTCCAACACAGTTTTGTTCAACCGTTCCTGGATGGCGAACTCGGAAGCGCTGCTCGAAGCTTTAAAGTCACGGTGCTTCCGCTATTCACGAGTAACACAGACGGTCCCGTGGCCTTCAGCCAAGTCAAGTCGACAGGTAAGGAGAGAGCACAGGTCAGCGGTCATTTGAGGTTAAAGGCGAGCAGTGGCCTTTCCTCCCGTTTCTGCCAGGGACTCTTCTTGTTCTCGTCTTCTCCGCTGTCCTCAGGCACGGCTAAACCATCCGGGGAGCTGTTGCTCGAGGGAAGCTTGAGATGCGTTTGAGCACACTCAGAAATCACAATCAGATCTTTGCTTGCTCGTACATCCTCCACCTCCAAGAAGGCGGGCTCTGGGGGTGCAGGTGGCGAAGGGAGGGGAGGACATGGAGGCGC
Organism: Ancistrus triradiatus; assembly: GCA_025084515.1. Taxonomy (NCBI): domain Eukaryota; kingdom Metazoa; phylum Chordata; class Actinopteri; order Siluriformes; family Loricariidae; genus Ancistrus; species Ancistrus triradiatus. The sequence continues at coordinate 109,147 of JAJAGP010001265.1, forward strand.
TAAAGTCTGTTCCTCAGCTTCAGTCTTGGACAAGGACGGGCTGAGCGAGTCTCCTTCCGGGCTGCAGGCTGGAGTCGCGTTGGCTTCAGAATCGGCGCCTACAAATAACAGGGGTTTGCGTGTCTTTTCCGGCCCCTTCGCCTTGCGGCCTGGCGTGACATCGCTGATGTCCACTCCCGAATCCAGGCTGGCATCGTTGCTCCCCGCGCCGCCGCTGCCGTTCCCAGCCCTCTGCAGGTCGATGTAGGAGTGGCGGATGTGCGCGTTCGATCGGCCGTCCAACGACACGAACCAGGCTCGCGGGTGTGGGAGGGGCTTCCCGCCCCTGAGCTCCATTAATGTCTTTTCAGCCAGGAGCTGATCCTCTCCGTTCATCTGTACCACTCCGAGCCCGGCCTCGCTCAGCGAGTTGGGGATGGACAACCCTTCGGGTAGAGCTGCCGTCTGCAGGGTCCACTCCTCGCTCGCCGTCCCTCCACCTTCCCTCGCGCCTTCCGTGACCTCCTCCGCCCTTCCTTCATTTTCACCCTGTCCCGCCTCTCTCTGGGGCTGATGGGATGCATTGAGCTCCGCCTGGATGCTCTCGAGTTCGCTCCGCTCGTCCGACTGAAGCAGCAACGCCTGGCCTGACAGCGGGTGCGTCCCCGGCAGGCGCATATAGTGGGCGGGGATCAGCAGAGTGGGACGACCTTTCTGATAGGCACCTCCGTGACCGACCTGGAGCTCTGAGGTGCAGCAGAGCAAGCCGCCAGGACGGGGGATTAAAGCCGGCCGTTCCAACTGGTCCACCGAGCGAGACAGGTAGTCAGACGGACGATGCTCCACCAACAGCTCCCTATCTGGGGAAGCGGTGGACGTGGCCTGAGAGAGGCAGGGCTCGCGTGGGCTGGCCTTGCTCTCTGAAGACAGACGTCCAGCTGAGACCGTGTGGTGCAGCGGATAGGGAGAGGACGACGAAATCGAGGTGTGGAGAGGATGGACGGACGACGACACAATGGAGGCGTAGCTGCGCCGATACTCCCGCTGGGCCCGGCTCCGAAGGTCGTCCCGAGACGACGCCAGCTCAGCGGTCGACAAGTCACGAGGGCCAGCCTTAAGCATGGGTGTGTGCATGTCCGGTTCAACCCCCACGTGGTCCAGCTGGGTCTCGCTGATGAGATTGAGATGGGACATGGACGTGGCCTGGTCACGTTTCGAGCTGTCCAGAGTCGAGGACAGAGTGTACTTCTGGTGATCTCGCCGCGGGCGCGAGCACTTCCTCCTGAGGACGTACGACATGGTAAAACAGGGTAACACCTCCACATACATGGATCGAACATGTAGTACTGTGCAAAAGTCTTAGGCCACCATTAGAGCGGTTGAACATAGAACATACTGGTGACTACAGGTCCCAAAAATTTCACATATCATATAAAGTGGTGTCTTGGCTGCTACCCTTCCAAAAAAGGCCATTCCTGATCAAGCATTCTCTATAGAAGGGTCAACTTGGCATCCAGATAAAGCTCAAGTGTAAAGGGAGGTCATATATAATCAGTATCAGTATATCAGTATATCTAATCTAATAGTGGCCTAAGACTTTTTCCACAGTACTGTATATCGTATCTTACTGCTTGGCGAGTACCTAAAATAGAAATGTAAAAAAAAAAAAATCGCTACGGTTTGCACTCGCACCTGCAATAGTAGAGCAGCAGACACAAGAGAAAGAGCAGGATGAGCGCCATGCCGCCCAGTATAGCCAACAGGAACATGGTGTGGTATGTGCTGATGTCTTTGGCCACCACTGGACCTGCATTACATATACACAGACACAATTCAAAAAGAGAACCGTGTAGTAGAATCAAGTATTTTTTCTAAGTAAGGACAATAAAGAGAGAAAAAAGCGTGTTAACCTGTGTTTATCGGAGACATGGCTGCCACCCAGTATCCTAGCTGAGGGGCAATATAGGTGAGGACAAGCTCTCCTCCGTCTTTCTGCACGTACCCTAAACTGCTCTTCAACCAGGCTCCTGCGTATACACACAAAGACAAGGAAATTACAAATAAGGGCTAAGGGCATTTTCCCAAACGCACACCAGCGCTGGCCAAGGAAACCCAATCCACGAAGCTCCCAATAAACCGTTCATGTGCTTATGGAATTCAACGAGTATAGCAACAAGGCGATTTTGATTTTGATATTCCACTTCACACGAACAGCACTGACAAATCTCCATCAGGGAAGAAATTTGATTACCTGACTCGTTGGTGGCATCCAAAGTCCCTCAGTTCTACGTTATGAGCCATTATACTGCCACTGTTTGTCTACGGCGGTTGCAGGCTCTTTGATGTTAGCAATATTGTGGATAAAATAGCCACACTTCATTCCGTCTGCAAACTTTTGACCACGTGGCATACATCGACAGAGCAGAACAGCTCACAGTGATGCAGCATTTCTCCCCCATGTTTAGTTCTACCACATTCAGAGCAGAGTTCTTATCGATCGTCATTCGACCCGCACCTACTCAGCAAGTTCTCCACACACAATGATGCTGCACAATACAGCACACTGTGCTTCAGACGTCTGCAAGATCGACACGTCCGCAGGAAAAGGACAGCAGAGGGCACACGGGCGCACATTTCTACATTCTAAATTCTGTTATTACCACCAGTAATAGAGTTCTGGCTGGACTTCAAAAGAAAATCTTCCCACACTCGCGCAATGATGTCAGGTCACTCATTGAAGCTTTAAGCAGCACGTAATATGTAATCTAATGCAAAGTACAAAACAGTGCATCCTTTATAAGGTAGTGTTTTACACAATAACACGGTTGAGAAAAATTCATAACCTATACTTTGTTCACAGGGAACAAAAGAAGACCCTGGTCCAAAACCACTGCTGTTATATTCTTGCGCTATGTAGTATTCTGGGGCACTATTCAGACAATTCACACCAAGTGAACAATCTTTAGTGGTGTAGCAACTGTATGTCTTGAATTTGAAAAGGTCCACGCTGCAAGAGAATCGATTCCTTCTTTCAGCTCTGCAACAAACTCTTTACTGAAGCATTTTTTTTATAATAGTATAATAGTACAATAAAGCCATTCAGTAACTGACTTGAAAATACACCGCTACTATAATTATGTAATACATGCACAGGCCTGCGTTAAAAAAGAAAAAAAACATTTTTAATCCAGCCTGAATTTGGCAAAGCAACAAAGCAAGGCCGCCTAGACAATAGGACCAATGTAACTAAAGTGCCGTGGTAATCACATGACTACGTTATATTCACAAACCAGTGAGCTTAGTCATGTTTGCCTACATCACTAGTACATGTCAGCATCTGGATCGGAAGGCTGTAATTAGATACTCATGGCATTTGCTTCTCACGAAAATACCTAGGCAAAAAGGAAACCCCCACCAAGACGCGAACACACATGAAGACATGCCGAGTCAGACCACCTTCATAAGGAACAGAGGGGTCATTGTGCTAGACTATGGGCACAAACGAGGTAACCCTCTGAGTAGCAAGTGTTGGTCCTTTGTTTCCCACCCTCGTCTCTCGCATTTCCTCTCTTCATGATCTGTCGATTCCAGAGTGCCAGGAGACTCCTTAAAGTGCTCCAGACTACATAGCCCTCTTGTCCAATTATTCTACAGTATTCAATAGAATTCAGTTCAAGTATCAACCCCAATCACACAGGTGCCATAGTTTCATTATGCAAACTGAATAATGCAAACATCATGGTCTAACAGCTTAAAGTGTGAGTTACATGTACAACCCCTTGTGCACCAGGTTCCAGCTAATTTACATAAAAGCATGACGAAGACCACCTATGGCACCAAAGAACTGGATGTTTTCCTGGCTGAGCGTCTCGGATATCGCAACAACGCATTGCTTTTGTTTATAAAACATGTGATAATGCTTATGATCTGCAAAAGTGAAAGGGAGTTTCACATACTCGGGGTATGACTCAGTGTTGACTCCTTTTTTTTTTTTTTTTTAACGCCACGTTTTAAACCAAAAACAGGCAGAGTTGTTGTCCGGATTGCATTTTCCTCAGCGTTCACACAAGCTTTTCTGTTACAAATCATATAGGCAGTAAAATTATTTGAGCGGATCTGACTGTCGTGGTCTGTCCTCCACAGTCACCTGATCTAGACATATTAAGCATGTATGGGGCACTTAGAGAAAGCCAAACGTTCAGTATCACCGCATGATACTCTCTGAAATAATGTGAAGTCATGCTGGGATAACTTGTCTTCGAGTCCATGGCAAGGAATTGTCACTCAAACTTGTATACTGATCATAACTTATGATTTATAATGAAAAACACTGCATTAAAAAAATAGAAGCATCCTCACTGTTGCCTCAGACTTTTGCCCTCAACAGTATTTCTGCAGCCTTATTGAGTCTGCAAGTTCCACACTGAAAGCACTACTGGATGGTCTGGAAAATCTACAGACTGAAGATGTATACAGAACAGATATAATAAAGTAAAAGACAAAAAAAATGGAAGCAAATAATGTTCCATAGCGCAAAAGTCACCCTTTGTAGATGCTTCACGCAGAGAATGACAAATGCCCTTTAAGAAGTGAATCTAAATAATTAAATAATGTACATGTAATAATAAATATTATAGCGTCTTTAATAACTGAGACATTATTCAATTATTAAGAAAAAACAACAAAAACCTTTACGTCTGCATGCCAGCTCGATAACTGCTAATAAACAAACAAATGAAATACAATATAAACAAAACAATGCTGAAGATGGGAAATCTGCCCCAGAGCTCACTTACCTTCATGACCACCTCGACAAATGCCCCAAAGGGCACACGAAACACTGCTCCAAACCCCTAAACCATTCTGTTTACTGCTTTCAACAATGCCAGCAAAAGAAGCAGGGAAGAAAAAGGAGAGGGAGAGGGAAAGGAAGAGGTAGACATGTGGCTAAAGGCTTATTGCGGTAATCCAGAAACCACTGTTAAACCACCGGGAAATGACAGGACGGCCAAATTTTCCACCGGTTAAAGTGTTGTAACGATGCCAAGTTTATTTGGGAATATACTCATTTATTTAAAAATGTAAGAAAGAAATATATTTTAAAAAGGATTTCTGCACAAGGCCACTCTTACCAGATTTGTCTGATTTGGCCCTGGATTAAAAGGAATCTGGTTTTCCTAAAAACCCTTGTGACTTGGATATGATTAGGTACACAGTTATTATGTACTGTTTGATTACTGAGCATTACGTTAGTATTAAAAAGATTTTCCCATGAACATGAAAAAGGCTGCTTAAGTCTATAGAGTCTGAATAGTGAAAAAATCCAAAGGTTATTGTTTATAATACACAAAATTCATTATTTTATTGTGCATTTTAAATAGTTACCAGTTAGGCGCTGAAAAAATAAACTGCAAACTCGGCGTATTTGGCTTTTTAAAGATCTCAGAAGTCAACTTTCCCTTTACTGGACTCGAAAGCCAAAAGTACAACGTAAGATGGATGAAGTTAAAAACCGCGCATATGCAACTCTTACAGATAAACCCAGTTTACTCAAATTACTGTGGCTTTGGACTTCTAAGACATCACTCACGGTCTTAACGCCAGGAGTAAAACGTGTAGCCTTCCACCTTTGTCTTTACTGCAGACACAACACTTCCTATAACTGGTGGAAATATGGGTCAGTTGATTTGGGAAAAATAAAAACAATGCTGATTTCCTGAACAGGCCCAGCTCGTCACTGAGCCCATGGAAAAGGTGTGCGTTTATGAGCAAAGGGGGACTTTCCTAGACGGCAGAACAAGTCTAACACCTCCTCGTGACCGAACCGACCCCCTGATCCACACGCGAATTAAGACCACCTTTCATCAGTACTATGAAAACATTCTTATCCCGCTCCCAGACCGAAAGTTTTTACGCAACTTATCCGCCTGATTAGCAGATCAAGGGGACAGGAAATCTGGAGACCGAAGCGTTTCTGCGCCTTCCTCTTTTCAGATCGACACAAAAACAGGAAACCTCGCAACGAGACCCTATGGTGCTTCTTTTAAACCCACCTAGTTTGGGATCGAACCTCCAGGCAGGAATGTGGTCGTTCTCTTTCAGGCCGCTGTTAGCCGGGAGAGGAATGCCGACGCTGATCGGCTCGCTGACATGAAGCTCTGCCCCGTCGCTGCCCAACAGATGGACGCTGATGGCGGCTACAGGAGTTAGCTCAAACCTGCGGTCACTGCCTACCAAAGCGGGAAAATGATCCAGAGGCAGGACAAGGAGGCAAAAAAAACGTGGAAAGCCAAAAATTAGAAGGCAATCGAACAAGAAAGTACAAAGATCAGAAATGTATCATGGCTTCAAAGATCTGTCGAGGTTGTGGTAAGGTCACGCAGATAATGGCTTAATCTAAACCCAGCATTTTGGGGATGGAAATGGATCAAATATGGTGACGGAGCCACATCTGATTAAAAAATGCATGACTTACTCATAAGCTTTATGGATTATACTGCCCCAGACAACAAGCCTATTAGAACGTCTATTATTATTGATAAAAGCCATCCATTAAAAAAAATCCAGTATGACAGCTCAATAAAGTAATAGAGCATATTCCAGTCATAGCATGGCATGCATTACTGTACATACCTGTAAGTATTATTAACTAGACACTAAAAATATCCCACACTATATATTAAAACTGTGGTAACTGTGGTAGCCTAGCGGTTAAGGTACTGGACTCTGGACCAGAAGGTCTCAGGGTTCAAATCCCACCTCTGTCAAGCTTCCACTGTTAGGTCCTTGAGCAAGACCCTTAACCCACAACTGCTTAGATTATAAGACTGTATCAATTGTAAGTCGCTCTGGATAAGGGTGTCTGCTAAATGCTGTAAATGTAAAACCACTTGGTTATTGCACAGTTTTTTTGCCTTGATTTGATCTTGCTTAGTTATTCAGTCTGTTGCTGGGTTCTTTTCTAAGAAAACTATAAACCCAATACAACAAACCTTTCCCCAGAAACCCTTTACCTTAACAATCCACAGTATGCCACAGTTGCGTGTTTACGTTTTACTTGTACCTGTGGTGTTAATGCTGAGCCCCTCCAGATAAGGAAAACGCTGGGTGTCTTGCCCTGAGTGAGTGACAGTGAGGAAGGACGTCAGGTTGGTGTAAGTGGCATTAGGAGGAAGATTCAGAGCTCTCCTCTGGAACTGGACCCACGGTTGCCGTCTCGATCCTGGACACACAACGCGCACACACACAGAGTTGGGCTCGATGCCTCGTGGATAGTAAAAACACGAGGCGCTTCCTGCCAAGTGTGTTATTAATGTAGCACATTCTTGAAACGTTAGAAAAGAGAGAGCACTCCGGTTCAGAATCCGTTATAGTAGAAGGTTGAGAAGTGTAAATTCAAATACAAAAACCAGAACACACTTCGGTTTTGTTCACTACGCGTTCTACTTCTGCGAGGCAGTGCTTAAAGGGTTTCAAAACAGATAACAGGGGACCCAACTGCAGAGCAATAGATGTAAGGAACTTTTTAAATGACTAAATGAGTATCTTTTGCAACACATGCAACAGATGCAGGTTCAAAATACTGGGGTATTCCTGTAATCTGGTTCCTTCTCTTCTTCCAAACTCGAGTTATGGAGACGGGGTCCTCTTATACATCTGGAACGATGATGTCATTGAGTTTCCATTACAGGGAGTCTGCATTCCGCAGACATGACCCGTTGTGTAGTTCCCCGACTTTCAGCATCTCTGCTTCCTTAGACTTACACGACCATGTTCTTATATGCTACACGATTCAAGTTTCACACAGTGCCTTACGATAGTACCGTCATGTTGGAACTTTTGCACAGCTCTACGACAAAAAATCTTATGACGATCAGCAGAGCCTTAAAAGTTTCTCGTGAACTAACGCCATCTGCCATTCAGGCCGTGCAGCATTTAGCTTCACGTCTGTCGGAGAAATCCCCAAGGGCTACTTCTTTCTTTTTCCCCTCCCCTCATTTAGTGTTTATTTCCCCTCCTCCAGTCTCTTTCTACTGCTTTGCATGGAGGGAAACACTCCCCGGGTTTTGTTAGAAACATCTATCCTGGCCATTAGGTGTGTAAATACGAGTGTCACATTGTCTGGGTGTGGAAATCAGCCTGTAGCAGGAGGGGACGTGTCATCTTGTCCTCTTGGCCAGAATCCTGCAGCAGATGGGCTGGACCAAGTTACAGTCCCTTTGTGGAAGGCAATCTGAGGACACGAGTCCACCCTGTGGATAGTGTGTGTGTGTGTATTTGGCCTGTCCTAACAGATTTCACTTGATTTTCTAATTTTAAAGTATTTTTTTGCATAATTATCAGCATGTTTTTCTGTCAGTCTATGACTATACAGTTACAATATTTTAAAAAATATATACATTCAAATACTACATTCACTGAAATTCAAGTATACATTGGAAAGGACTACACCAGGCCTACTGAGTATAGGATTAGATGGAGCCCAGCCAATAGAAGGCAAAGCTTTTGCTTCCCTTGAGACCCACAGTCGCATCAATCTCCACACCCACACCTGTTCTCAGGACACTTCGTCTGTTCAAATGCTGTCGCCACGCCCCCGGTCTCTCCTCTTTCACTACCTGTCACTCTTACTTGTGTGTGGAGGCAGGTGTGTGTTGTCCAGCCAGTGGAACTAAATACTCACATACGTAGCTGCAAAACCCAGCTGATTATGTCGCAAGCAAATGCGTTTCTCTCCAAACCACACGTTTTTGAACAAAACCTTCCACAACAGGGCAGAATGAAAGCCTTGCGCTAAACTTCTGGTCAAATTTTTAGGCCGAACAGAAGAAGATTCTCCCAATCCCACCCACACGTGCATTACCTTGGTATCCGGCGACGATTTGAACGTCGTCATCGTACACCATCAACGTAGCAGCCCTCTCCGGAAGCAGATCCAGGCTCAGAGACGAGAAGACTGGGGTTCACAGGCAAACAATCACAACGGATTAAACATACCGCGCAGACGGACATGCATCACACGCATCAAGTGCAGCCACAATAATCTACAGGAAGAACACAAATCCGCCCGCTCTGACACGAAGCTCATTAAATCATTCCTGCTGAGCCGCTCTCCCCACCTCCCCCATGATTTAACGTGGCCCGGACTGAGACACCTTTACGAATTCTGGCTTCTTCCTTCATAAACAGGATTAACATGCTCAGTACTAAACCGCTCTCAATCCAGCACCCAGAACAGGCTGGGTACCGAGTCTGTGCTTGATATCTGTCTAAAAATGTATGATGATACCATTTCTTACTAAGTTCATTAAATATTAACCAACAGTGGGGGGCCAAAAGTCTGAGAACACCAGTGAAAATGCTTCTGGATTTTTCTCGAGAAGGATTCATACCGGTGCAGGATAATGACCCAAAACATACCTGAAAGCTTTGCAACAACTATTTTAAGACCAAAGGAGATCAAGAAGTGCAGACCTTTCTTCACAGTCAACTAACCACTTGAAATTTAGTCAAATCATGCTGGATCAACGAATTTTGCACAAACTTGTGGACGTTGCCATTACAACAAAAGGGAGTTCATACCAAATACCAATCAATCTGCTTACATGATTTGTAATAAAAAAACAAAACAAAAATGTTAAACAGAAGTATTTTCACCCCATTTAACTCCTTCCATCCTTCAGTTGGCTGGGGACGACTTTCCAACTGAGGACTCAAGACCCTAAAGTAACTCTGTGTATCGGACTAAATAATGCAGATATGCCTATTTGTTTACGTAATTTAATTAACATTTTATTTATCTGATAATATTTACAGTTTCTGTTTTCTGAACTATTACTACAGACTTATTTGAATATATAAATTAGTTTCTTCCTCACACCTATCAACTAAGCTACCCAAGCAGTTCGGGTCCCTTTTTTAAGACTTGGTCCTCCCAAGGTTTCTTAATTATAATGTTTAGGGAGCTTTTCCTTGCCACTGTCGCCCTCGGCTTGCTCAATTTGAGAGAGAGACTATGCCCCATCGTCTCTCTGACTTCACTAGTGGTCTCAGACTTATGGCCCCCACTGTACTTGCCCATCTACCTATCAATCCATATATGACCTGTTTTACTGCCACTGTTTATGAAGTTATTATATCCTTGGTATTATAAACCTACTACCAACTATCTAGTTCATTCACTTTCAAAACCTACAGAAATAAAGCTACAAATGTCCCTATATTATGCAAATATGCTTAAAATCCATCCTCTGATTCAAATGCGATAATGATTGCCCAGTTGGGATAATGTTCCCACTTTAAATACCACTGAAGGCTTCCAACTGACACTGAATAACATGCAAACATCCTGGTTTTACTTTTACTTGGCCTCAGCATGCGGGTTAATCCCATTAACCACGGGGAAGCCCGTCCTCCCGCCCATCTGCGCCTCTGCTGGGAGCCGTGGCAGGTGGCCTCCCAGCCTCGACGTCGACAGGAGCTATGAATCTATTAGTGAAGGAACGAAGACAGAAATGACAGTTGTGAAAAACAGGCCGTACCGGGCAGCCTGGTAGGTCGCCAGGGGGCAGAGTTGGGTACGTAGCCCCGCCTCGTCGCCGTGACGACGAGCAGGTCTCCGAGGTGATAAGGGAACCTGATGAAGATGTTGCCGTCAGAACCGGAGGTCTCCCTGGCGACAGACGTGTGATTGGCAAAGAGCTCCACGGTGGCATCGGAGAGCGGCTGGTGAGTGTTGGCATCGCTCAGGTGAACCTTCAGTGCCACTTCTGCGCAAAAAACGAAACGACGACGTCACAGCCCAGTCAACAGAAACCACACTTCCGATGATTTAAACGCATTTACAGGGAACACTAAGCAAACTGATCAAATCAAAAGCTCACGTTAATCTCAGAGGTTCAGGTTTAGAGGAAAGATTTATGTTTAGATGAAATTCCCAAACGTTACTCCTATATACAGTGGGGCAAAAAAGTATTTAGTCAGCCACTGGGAGGGAGTTGAAAGTCCGTGTTGCTCAGTGACAGCCCCAAAATATCACTGCTCTGTGAAGACTTGCAGGAAACGTTTGACCTCTGTCATTGCCAACAAAGGTTACGTTACAAAGTATTGAGTTGAACTTTTGTTATTGACCAAATACTTATTTTCCACCATAATTTACAATTAAATTCTTTAAAAATCCTACAATGTGATTTTCTGTATTTTTTTTCTCATTTTGTCTCTCATAGTTGAAGTGTACCTATGATGAAAATTACAGACCTCTCTCATCTTTCTATGTAGGAGAACTTGCACAATCAGTGGCTGACTAAATACTTTTTTGCCCTACTGTAAGAAGTATTCAGGATTACATTAAAGTTTAGCCATTGTGCTACAAAGGTCAAGACTTGAGCCAAAATGCTCAGGTTTAACCCAATTTTTTCTGTACTAAATATTGAGGATTATGTCAAAGATTCAGGTTTAGCCCAAACTCTACTCTCATGTACTAAAGGTTCAGGATTATATCATAGGTTGATGTTTACTCAAAACTCTACTCTTCTGGACTAACTGATAGAAATACGCAAAACGTAGAAAAACTCAAATCAAAGCTCAGGTTTAGATAAAAAAAAACATTTTTAGATAATATTCCCAAACTTTACTGCTATGTACAAAGCATTCAGGATTCAGCCGTTGCGCTACAAAGGTCAAGACTTGAGCCAAAATGCTCAGGTTTAACCAAAATTCTTCTGAACTAAAGGTTCTGGATTATGTCAAAGATTCATGTTTAACCCAAACTCTATTCTTATGTACTAAACATTTGGGATTATGTCAAGGATTCAGGTTTCGCCCAAATTCTATTCTTAAGCACTGAATGTTCAGGATTATATCATCGGTTTAAGATTACTCAAAACTCTACTCTTCTGGACAAAATATTCAGGAGTACATAAGAGATTTAGATTCAGTATTAGCACAAACATTTAGTTTCATCTTAAACTCTATTGTCATGCAACAAACTCCAAACATTTTAGCCAAAAGTTTCAGGTCTAGCCAAAAGAACCTTTTTAGTTTCTTTCTTTTTGCCTTGACTTATGTATTACCTTTAAGTAAACAAACCTTTCAATCCATTGAAAAGTTGCATCTACATGCTGTAAATGCAAACTCACTTAAATTCTCTAACCACACGTGTTTTTAATAAAACTAATCCTTATAAAATAAGCTCGGGGAAAAGTCAATCGTACTCAATTATTGTAAAAGCGTTTTATTGCACAGCTAAATGAAATGAAGTCATTCTGACGCATCTCTTAAAATAACTAATGCAACTTTACGCAACACAACTCTTTCACCCAGTAACAAAAATGAAAAAAAAAAATACGAAAGTTAATTACATAGAGCGCTCCTCTCTTCAGACTCCTGTAAGAACTGAAACAATCCACTGGCTTCTTCCTTTTTTCATGATCATTTTGCTGCAAATTCCAAGAGCTTGCTGAACCAACCCCGTGCATTTCCTGCTTATCAGCCAATAGGAAAGTGCTGCGAGAACAATGGGCGCTCTTCCTTCAGGAAACCTCAGGTTTGTTTTGGAAGCAATGAGAAAAGCACAGTTCCTGTGGAAAATGACTAATGCAGTTTAGTTCCTTATAAACAGTTACTCGGGAAAGGTTCATAAAAGTCGAATATTGTTCTGGGGTAATCCAGGCTGCGTATTTGTGCATGGTTTTGATTAGGTTCTGCAAGTTTTATTAAGACGTTGCTCAATTCGAGCAACGGTCACAGACATTTCTGCGACAACGAGGCATAAGCTTGCGTCGGCTATCACAAGTATGCATTTACAATAAGGACAGTAAGGTCGGCGCCAGACTGAGCGTGTGCTACACACGTGAACTACCAACACAATGGACCTTCAACGGTTTGTTACAAAATCTCAGCGGTCGGTCACACCCACGAAGAAAATGCATTTAGACTTGGCTGTGCATGCGTTCGGTCCTTTTACATCACAATGCCCTGTGAGCTCTGTCAGAACAAAAGTCAGGAAGCTTTTAGGAAAATGGCGAGGCATAAAGGACAGCCGGAGATGGTAACATATCTTGACAGCTTCAGATGACGGATCCTGACCCAGTCAAACAAGATCAGAAAAATAGTGCCACAGCACATTGCACAAACAGATTTTGTATTAAAAGCTAGTAAATAAATAAATCATGTATGCATTTACAGGGAGACAATCATGTTTAGCTGCTTTTTAATAATGATGGTAAAACAGGACAGGACATTTACAGTTCCATTTTTAATCTTGATGATTTATCCAAAAGCCCAGATCGGCTCTTTAGCTTATATTTAACTTGCACTGGTCAGATGTTCTCTGGGACCTCATTATTGTTTGCATTAAGATTTAAACAGTTCAGGAACTTGGAATTTGTTTTAACACTTCCCCTTAAATGCCACGTCACCAAGTTTTTTTAATTGAACTGGTGCCTGTGATGGTTTGATACAAAAACATTTACGTATATAAATTAGATATGCACATAAAAAGACAATTGGAACTACAAACAAACTCTGAAAGAGCATGGATATGACTGGTTGAGACAAGGGGTTTAAATAGCAGTGGATGTGATTAAGGAAATGTGGTGAAATGGGAGAAGGGCTAGGTTTGGGAGATTATGTGAGATTGCGATGGAATTCATAATGTTGGAAACAAAATAGAGAGGTATCTATGATACTTATAGTGACCTAAAATCAAATGTCGTAAGGTAGTTTTAACAATAATTTTATCGGTAATATAATTAGAAAGGAATTAAAATTGTAGACACTGAAAGTGTCTGCTGTGTGAGACATTAGACAAGCGATCTGCTATCACTGTTCATGTAAAGTATCAACAGTAAAACAATTCTATTAAATGTCATTCAAAGAAAACACACAAATTCAAATGTAAGAAAAACATCTTTTGCTATCAGTTTTCAGCTCAAACGTTCAGTTTCAACTTATCAGAATTATAAATAATACAAAAATCAAGTGTTCAGATTGTGACAGCTAACAATCAATGAAGTATGCTCCACTGAATGGCAAGACATTTTTAAAGAATCATTAACAGTCTGTAAGGCAAGTGTAAGCACTTTATCTGGTCTATAACAGCTGATATAATTTTAGTTTTTACGCAGTAATTAGTTTTCATTTAATTTGCTTTTTAATAAATTGAATTACTAAGTGATTGTACAATATTTTACAGAAGTAAAATGACCACATGTATAGAGACACAGGACGAGAAATAAACACTATTGCAACAATTCCGATGAAAAACGTGCCCTATCAAGTAAACCTTCAAGGAAACCCAAGTGTTTTTCTACACAAATTGTCGTCACCTTACCACAACGGAAAAACCAGTTGGGCAACACATGCATGACATGACATGCACTTGTTTTGTTTTATCAGTACAGGTGTAGAGCAGGTGGATCGCTGCTAATGCAGTGTTTACTTAGCGCTTTTCAGAACGCCACGTTCACTGTTGGAACAGCGCTTGACCTTTGTTAAGAAAAAAAAAGAAAAACCCTTAGTAATGCTGACATGAGGAGTGTTTCTGCTCTTGATTAGGCTGGAACGGAGTGCTGACCTGCAAAGACACCATAAAACTGCCATGCACCATCAATCATCTCTATTTTCTAGCTTTGTGCGTTGCAGCTGTCGTGTTTCACTGAAACATACACGTCATTGAGAAGGATTTTCAGAATTCTAGTTTTCATGAAATCATACAATTTCATGCAGCTTGAACAGTCACTCTACGGGTGGGCAATATGAAGGTATTTAATTTCAAATATATACATAAACTGGTACAACATAAAATGACTTTCATCTGAGGAGGGAAGGGGTCAGATAGGGATTATCTCCCTGTGGCCCCATCAGCTGAACAAGGTGCTGGCAAAGATGGTAGACGGACATGGCTTGCCTAGAACAGGCTTAACCAGAGAAGTCCATTTGCACATGCACATGGTGGCAGGTTCTGAAAACACTTGGGATTTGGACATGCCACATTTGGCTGTCCAATAGAATAATATAAGGAGGCTCTATTCCAAATAGTTTTTTCCAAAGCCACACTCAAATTCCTGCATGTGTGAAAGAGGTTACACATGTCCTGCAGGGACTGTTCTGTTTTCTAGCATCCCACAATCATTCCAGGCAGGAAACCACCGATGTGAAGTCTTCCGACCTCTCTTTACATAGAAAGGGAAATCAAAAATGTAAAAATAGATTTGATAAAAATGTAAAGAATGCTCACTAACAGGCCCATTTCCTCACAACATGGCATGTCGAAAACCAAACGTTCCCCTTAAAACCCAACCACTTAAGTTGGAAAACAGGTGCAGGTGGACGAGATCGTACTGACAATGCAGAAAATATCATCCGCTATATTTAGATGATTACTGCTGACTTTTGTTTTTGTATTTATGCAACAAATGCGTTCCATTTTAATCTTGCTTCCCACAAGATCATGGGAACATCAGACGGATGTACAATATTTCTTATCTGTTTGGGTCAGTGTGAATCAAAGGGGCAGTTCCAGAGGGCCTGGGTTCGAATCCCAGCTGTTGAAGGTGCTTTTGTTGCCCAGTTACATAAGTACAGTTTAGGTTGCCAGATATACAAGTACACAGTGGGGGAAAAAAGTATTTAGTCAGCCACTGATTGTGCAAGTCCTCCTACTTAGAAAGATGAGAGAGGTCTGTAATATTCAACATACAGTAGGTACACTTCAAATATGAGAGACAAAATAAGAAAAAAAATCCAGGAAATCACATTGTAGGATTTTTAAAGAATTTAATTGTAAATAATGGTGGAAAATAAGTATTTAGTGAAATAATTTGGTTCAACTCAATACTTTGTAACATAACCTTTGTTGGCAATGACAGAGGTCAAACGTTTCCTGTAAGTCTTCACCAGGTTTGCACACACTGTAGCTGGTATTTTGGCTTTGAAATCTCACGATACATGGCCCCGTTCATTCTTCCCTTAACACGGATCAGTCGTCCTGTCCCCTTTGCAGAACAACAGCCCCAAAGCCATGATGTTTCCACCTCCAAACCCCCATGCTTCATAGTAGGTATGGTGTTCTTGGGATGCGACTCAGCATACTTTTTCCTCCAGTTGAGTTTTTACCAAAAGTTTCTTTTATTTCGGTTTCATCTGACCACATGATATTCTCCCAATCCTCATCTGGATCATCCATATGCTCTCTGGCAAAACTTCAGATGGACATGTACTGGCTTAAGCAGGGGGGGCAACCTGGCACTGCAGGATCTTTGAGTCCCTCTCGCCGTAGTGTGTTACTGACGGTAGCCTTTGTTACTTTGGTCCCAGCTCTCTGCAGGTCATTCATCAGGTCCCTCCGTGTAGTTCTGGGATTTTTGCTCATCCGTTCTCATGATCATTTTTGACCCCCACGGGATGAGATCTTGCGTGGAGCCCCAGATCGAGGGAGATTATCAATGGTCTTGTATGTCTTTACATTGCTTCCAGAGTTGATTTATTCACACCAACCTGCTTGCCTATTGTAGATTCACTCTTTCCAGCCTGGTGCAGGTCTACAATTTTCTTCCTGGTGTCCTTCGACAGCTCTTTGGTTGTGGGTTATGGATGAGTTTGGAGTCTGAACTGGTTTTGAGGCTGGGGACAAGGTGTCTTTTATACAGATAACGAGGTCAAACACGGTTCCATTAATACAGGTAACGAGTGGAGGACAGCAAAGAGCTTCTTAAAGAAGAAGTTATAGGTCCTGTGAGAGCCAGAAATCTTTCTTGTGTTTCGTGGGAGACCAAATACTTATTTTTCCACCATGATTTACAATTAAATTCTTTAAAAAATCCTACAATGTGATTTCCTGGATTTTTTTTCCCTCATTTTGTTTCTCATAGTTGAAGTGTACCTATGATGGAAATTACAGACCTCTCTCATCTTTCTAAGTAGAAGAACTTGCACAATCAGTGGCTGACTAAATACTTTTTTGCCCCACTGTACATCTGGGTATGCTGTTGTGTATATAATTGTATTTCTATAAAACTCTGTAAAAGATGGCCTGGGGTGACAAGATCGCCACTGGATCTCAAATAGGACATCAAGTTTAGAAAGAGTTCACGAAGAGCAGACAGATCTTTAATGCTACCCATTAAGTGTAAAGATAAAGAGTCCAGCAAGACGTTCTTTGTAGCTTTGGGGGGAAATATTGATCCACAGATGGAAAGCACAATGCACTGTCTTCCTTTGTCTTCCCAAAGACATGGAGTCTCACTGCAAATCTGCTCGACACCCATTTATTTTACTTCAGCAGGACAGCACTGAATCCTGTGCATAAAAATAACTTGGGCATTCTTTTCCCCTGTGCAGCTCCATTCTCTAGTTTCAGCAGTCAGTATTGACCGCCTGCTTTCTCGTTTTGTCCCCTGCTGTTAATCCCTGTCACCTTCCCACCTTTCAGGGAATGAGACATCTCTCCATTCTGAAGGACATGACAGAAGAATTTTACTTTAAAGAATTTATTTGGACAGTAATTAAGCAAGATGAACTGCACAAAAGCAGGTTACAATAGCCTTGGTCAAAGTAAAACTGAAGGCTGACATAAAATTGAAATTGGAATGTTTGTTGCATTCACTGAGGAAAAGCGTGCATTCAAACTAAGAAAATCCACATTCAAATTTCTTGTCGTCTGAAGGTGTTGTGCATAATTGCGTACCAGTGCTTCATCTACTCCTTCTTCCTAACGGCTTGGACTGTAAAAAACACTGCAGGAACAGAGGAGCACAATTTGGTATATGAATTTGAAGTGCGCTGTGCAAGTAAGAACATGTTTATTGTTGAACACAAGCAGTCTACACATACTGACGAGTATGCGTAGATACTTGCGATTTTGATAGCTACTTTACCAAACGGCTTTCTACATGCTGCCTACAACACATAGTCCCAGCTTCCAAGCACAAAGCAATAAGAATACGAATAGTTTTTATGCTGAAAGTGCTGTCACAAATTGTAAGCTTTTCATAAATTGTAATTCCCCTGATGATAACAGCAGCAACAACAACAACAGTGCACATGTAATGGCTGGACATTTTAAACACTGAAACACCCTTAGTGGCTGTAGGAGATAACACTGACTTATATATTCTCATATCTACTTATTTTACTAAATATATAGTAATCAAAATCATTCAGATTTTGTGTGGAAAATACATAGAACACTAATTTCTGAGGCATACTGAGAACCCTGGTTCGACTTTAACAAGGTTTGGAGAACTAAACACTAAGAGGAACTATTAGAGAACATTAACGTGACCTTAAGACAACCCTAGTAAATGTTTTACCTGACAAAGGTGTAAGACAATTCTACATAAACAACACCACGTTTCTGTTTAGAAATCCAATTCCTGCATTAAGCTACTGTTTTTAATCAGTTTATCCAAATCTCCAGCCCTGTCACAAGAGGTGACTGATTCAATCCCACCTAACAGCATCTCCCACAATACTCCTGGTCAAGGCACTTAACCCTGTGATGCTCCTGAGGGACCTTCTGTGCCGTCAATTCTTGCAAGTGGCTTTGAGCTCGACTGTCAGTTAAATGGCTGGCCTAGTTGTGATTGGCTCAAGACTTACTATGGAACGACCAAACTAAAGCAAGTCATCTAAATCTAATTATCTGATTAAACTAGTTCGCTCAAGGATGTATACAACTCTGTAATCTGGGTCAGAAAACCTGAATAGGTTAGACAACCAGACAACAAGGTTAAAATGACTCATCGTTGGGTGATCCCAGTCCAAGCACTTTTGGTTCTACACATAACCCAGGACTGTATGGGCATTGGCCTGTTACAGAAATAACCCAAAACAACCCTGCAGAGCTCCAGAGAGACGTCCCTTTTATCAATTCTTATAAATAGCTTTGGGCATGATGGTCAGATAAACAGCAAGTCTAAATACTGTTAACTTCCGCAAGCACAAATACAAAGAACTGCACTGTAGAGCCACCATATTAATGCTAGTCTGCCCCTAATGCGCTCTGCTGCCCACAATGGGAATAATGACTCATCGTACACAAGACTACACTCAAAACAATGTTGGTTATTTACGTAAACATTCCCAATACGTCAGATTCTACTCGCAAATCAGCACTGTTATGTACAGAAAGATGGATTATACTTAACCCAGCATTCTTAGCGTACACACGTTTGGATCAGACGTTCCACTGGCACAAGATTATGGTCCTTCAGAGCGCCAACAATCAGATCTGAACAAGCCTGATAGATTTACACACTTCCTGTGA
The DNA here is from genome assembly GCA_025084515.1 of Ancistrus triradiatus. Lineage (NCBI taxonomy): Eukaryota > Metazoa > Chordata > Actinopteri > Siluriformes > Loricariidae > Ancistrus > Ancistrus triradiatus. The sequence goes on from JAJAGP010001265.1 coordinate 128,393, forward strand.
GTAACCGCATTAGTGATTTGCCCCGAGGACAAATCGTTGCCCTGATTACACATCTGGGTTGCAAATGTCCAATCATAAAAAACAGTAGACTATAAAATAAATTAGTTAGCCGAGCTGCTTGTCAAATGCAAACACAGTTGGCTGTATGTGAGGGAGGGTCATGAACTGGCCTATTGGGAACTATTGGGGGTTTTAAAAACATGTACAGGAATTACACAGTGCATGAACCCAAATACATATTTACATGTTGATCCTAAGCTTCAATGATCTCAATCCTAAATTAATCACTCAACAACTGAAATGCTGATTGGATTTGGGATGATAAGGTCGTAGAGTATAAGGTGGATCTGGCAACACTGTTGGCTGTGTTTTTGCTCCGAGTGCAGTACACATTCTGGCTGGGGAAGTGAATGCAGCTAGAGAGGAAACTGCAGAGTACTGCATTGCAGTGGATGGAGCTACATGGAGAGTGCCAGCCAAAAAGAGATAAAGCCAGACCATAAAAATGTATCACAAGCTGCTGTGGAGAACTACAAGCTGATCACCAACTCTTTTTCTTGTTATTAGTAAATCATAGCTTTTGTACTGATTTGGATAAGTCTATATTAAGCCATTATGTAGGCCAATATATGGTTTTGTTTTCTTTTAAAAGTCTACCTAGAAGATGCAGCCCTAGAAAGCTTTTAATGTTTAATTACTACTTTATCTCACATTAGTACTGTTAACAATAAATAACTTCCATTAAACTCCCATTCTTGTCATTATACATATTCATTCACTCATTCATTCATTCACCAATCCACCACCCACATCATTCACATCGAAAAAGGGATCATGTAACCAATACTGATGCAAAGATCAATCACTACACTGCGTCTCTGTTGCCCCACCGGTATAGGAATGTCTCAAATCCCAGCGCATTGATCAAGCTCAACACGTAGTAGAGCTCAGCAAGGTTGCAGAAGGTTAAAATGCCCGTGTATGACTTCCAGGAACAAAATTAGGAGTCAAGAGCTTGGTTAATGGCTTACTTATTGTGTAAAACCCCGATGAGCATCATCTGTGGGCTTTCCATGCTCACCTTTACAAGAAAAACAACTGTTTAATGTTTAGAAATAATTCACATGAAGTGGGATTTGAAACATTGATGGACTAAATAGAAACACACAAATACAAACAGCAAAAATAGGTACAATTTTCCCTTCTACAGGTTTTCCGCTGTGTTTAACGCAACACTGCACAAATTTATAAAGACGTGCCTATGAAAAAGGAATTACTTGTGCCAAGTTACAAATACACATAAAATGTGGCGATTTGGTTGAGATTATTGAGTTGAATTGTCCTAAACGCTCGCGTTTACACTCAAGCGCTCCATTTGAGACGGGGCCTTTATTCGTTTTGCTAGCAAGTAGCAAATTGAAGGGAATCATGTGCAAACAATGCATAATTCACTTACAGTCCAATACATGGAAAATGTGATCTCATACTGATGCAGGGTTATAGAACAAATAATTAATGTCACAGACAGTTTGCTTCTTTTTGGATTCTTAACATCATATCAGCCCTGGGCCATATTCATGGCATGTGTGGTAGTCTCTATTAATTTGGGGGAGGGTTACAAGGCTAGATGAACACTCTCATGTCTGTTGCAGCTTAGGATTTCTTGGACAGCGTTGGTTATTACATAAAGGGGTCTGACCGCAAGAAGTATATGCCAGGTTTCACAGGTTGCCAGATTTTCACCCTTGATCAAGTAGATGTGGAGCAGATAACAGACAGTAAATTGTTTTTACTGCAGCAATTTGGACTTTACTTGCTTGTCTGGCTGCATCCCAAACCCATTACCAAATTCATACACGATTCCCAAAGCTGTATTTCATGCAGATGCCAGAGCGACCGCCTCTAAAACAACACGGTACTAGAATAAAGGTCATATTTGCTGCTGAATCATATCATAGTTCAGTCATCTCTGTAGGGAAAAGGGCGACCCATCTCCGTCCCTACTCAATAACGCCCAAACACGAGTCATTAATCCAAATTTTGCTGTCACTCACACCCAGCATGTTGTAGAATAACAAGAATACAGGTCAGTAACAGCAGCCTTTCTAGACTTACAGCAGTTCTGTAATTGATGTATTTTTTATGAATGACTGACGTCTAGTCGCAGTGATTACGAATGATTTATGTCTCGTAACAGCTTCTGTGTACGTCCTAGCTATCAGAGAATGTCAATCAATACACATCTTATCATGTTCAAAATTTGTCTAAAGAAAGGCTTTAAAATGAGATTCCAACTCCAATAAAAACAGCGAGATCAGGATCCAGAACCAAACTTTGCCGGGCACTGGCCACGTAAACAATCGTCATCTTAGTATTGTGTCTCATTATCCTGTCTTAAGGCTCTGTGTCGGTTCCAAAGCTTTTTACACAGAGTAGGACATGGGAAGCAAGGACGCCAAATAGCTACTGGGACATCCCCGATGAATACTCTCACACAAGTGCCCCTAAACCATTTCCATCCACATTTACCTAAAAACAGTTAGTGAACAACTGTAGAACCATGCAGGTGCATTCTGGTCCAGTTGGGCACAGGAGACAATCCTTGGCTTGCACTTTGTTCTCCGGGACTCTCGTGGCTCTGACCAGGAGAAGCAACAATAAAATGTGACAAAACTTGACGTTTGTTTTCATTTACGTTTTGTTTTCTTAGTTTTGAATTTATGGTTCACAGTGGATGGCAGGACGATTGTAGTCTTTCTCCTTCAAGTGAACAGACAAGATACAATCCTTGAAATTCCTTTACAGTGTGGTTTGGGACACAGGCTCTTATGCCGTCTCCTCCTGAAGCATTCGAGGAGAGCGAGAGCCATGCAAGTTTAACCAGTGCGGCCTTTCATATTACAAAAATATGCACGACGAAAAAGTTAAATCCAATTCGATTCCGATTCGCAGCGCCAGCCCAAACTCCCAACGCGCGCCTTTCAGGACGCAAGATTTATGTCGCACGTTGTTCTACACCACATAAATCGCGCAGGCCTACAAGTGTGCCTTTCCTTTTAGTGCTAAAATGACTTATCCAGATGTGAGGCAGCCTGCCCGACTCGTTCCTCCACCCTAAAAAGAGCTGGATGTGTGCTTGGTTAGAAATCTGAATGACATAAGCACAGTCTTTCACTCATCGCTGTGGTTGGATTTAATTTGCTGTTCTATACGATGAAACGGATTTCCTCTATTAAAAGCACGCTTCAGCCATTACTTTGCTGATCCATCCGTACAGAATGTCCTCCATGGCGAATTTAAGCAGCAGGGGATGATTTCCTCATGCTTATTGTTATCAAGGGAACCTAAAGCTCCATTAAGGCTTCTTATCTGCTACTGCATCAGTTTACGAAGAGAAGAAAGTAAACATGCATTGACAGAAAGTCTGCAAAAATTTTTTTTTAAATCAATAACACTCTGAGCAGGGCGATCAGACAATTAAAACGGTTAACCGTGTTAATCTCGCACTTATTGGTCCTATTTGACACTAAAGAAACTCTACTAAAATAGCATTACACATCATTACAAGTGTCTGCAATATAAACCACAGCAGAATGCGTTTAAAAAAAATAATACTACTTTCGGTGGTTATCTCGTGTGAGTGCATTAGTGTGTTTATTTGATATAATCTGCTGTCACACATCTAAGAGGAAAGCATACGAGGAAGTGTCCGAATTCCCTAGAAGCTAACACAAAGTATGTAGGGAATAGGGGTGGGTATTGGAAAGGACTTCACGATACGATTACATCACGATACACTGCGATGTTCCACAAAGTTCTCTGAAAATATAAAAACAGCTGAAATACAAGTTGTGGTGTACAATCTGAGTCGTCTTAAGACATCACATCGCATTGATAATGCAGCAGACAAATCGAGTCGAAACACTGTACTGCGCCATCTACAGGAGCGGAGACTGTAGTTTATGCTCTATTTAAAATGTGTTTTTCTTCCTTCAAAAATCAATATTTTGAGCTGAAAATGAATGCAGCATATCTCGAAAATAAATATGCCAATATATTGCTGTATCGACTGTTTAGCACAGCTGTGGTGGGACTGTGGTAGCCTAGTGGGTAAGGTACTGAACCACAAGGTCTAGGGTTCAAATCCCACCTCTGCCAAGCTGCCACTGTTGGGTCCTTGAGCAAGGCCCTTAACCCACAATTGCTTGGATTGTAAGACTGTATTAATTGTAAGTCGCTCTGGATAAGGGCGTCTGCTAAATGCTGTAAAAAAAAAATAAATGGTGGGGAATAAAGAATAGGGAACCAGCTCAGATAGAGCCCATACAGCTGCCACTGTTGGGTACTTGAGCAAGGCCCTTATTTGCTTGGATTGTAAGATTCCTCTGGATGAGAGCGCCTGCCAAGTAACATAAATGTAAATCCTTGGACGAAACGGGGCCACCACAGGACCACCGCTGACCAGATGTTACCGTGTGGCGACGGATCACTCACAATGCATCGCTAACACGCCACTGTGTTGTGTTGGTATGGCTGCAGAATGGCTGCACAATTACCGGGTGCTTCTACACAGCATGTACTTACTGGCCACATCATTATACCAACAGCCTGCTGTGGACAGAGACCGACACTGATGAAGGACTAGAGGACCAACACAAATTGCCCACAAATAAAACGACCTGCAATTTCTAACCATACACATACAAGCTGTACCAGCGAGATTGGGATCTAATTATGTGGCCAGGAAGAGTACAGCGTGTTACGAACCCAGTCATTTCGCTGCACCTGATGCAAACTACCAAGCCGTTGTCACTGCAGTGCCAAGTATGGTCCACCATGGCCCAGTCAACATATGCTTAGTGGTGGTCCATTGATCAGGTGAGGGACTTGCAAACTGTACAAACTCCACCTACATATACTGTGCAGTGCTTGGGCTGCTTTTCTCTAAATCAGTGGTCACACTTTGCCACAAATTAAACTGAACATCGGGCAAAAGTGACAGGTATTCTGCACCCAATTCTCCTGTCTTCTCTCTCATGTCCAAAATGTTCCCTGGACAGTAGTAGCAGCTGCCAACCAAAGCCTCCTCCCGCTTCAAAGTAGACGTGTCACTGCCTGTTGAAGACGGATGCTGCCCACATGTCGCAGGTTATAACACATTGGTAATAGTCCGTGAACAATGTTTACAGTAGGTTTCAGGAAATTAAGTGGAAACGATGTGTCAGCGTGCTTTGTATCCGGGAAAGTCTGCACATTTCATTAGTCTGAGGACACATTTTTGTGAAAAGGGTAACAGAATCAGGAATGAAACAAATGTTAGTGCAAGGTGTAAATGGTCTACAAAGGCCTACAAAGATGATGTCTGCAGTTTCAGTAGATGGATCTGCATCATCCTTGGAGTTTTCTCACATTTCATGGTCCGTGTGAAAGAATTAATATCATGTTTCAATACAGTTCCTAACGTTCAAAGATTTTTTGTGCAACAAACTAGTACATATTTACATAGAAACATCATATAGTACAAGTGTCAAAATCAGAAACAGCTATTGCTCAGTAGTTGTGAATGATTTAAGTAGTTTTGTAGACTCGTGTGCGTGTGTGTGTGTGTTGACATTACTACCTAAACACTACAGCATCCCACGACACTGTTCGACTGCTAAAAGGAGTCGACTCCATCTCTGATTCGCTTATTCCCTTATCGATTGTTCGGAATAAAGGCAGTCGATTCCAATACAATGTCATTTATGCTTAGTCCCATATCTAACTACACTGGCCCACTACAGACAGGCAGTATAATAAACCGTGCCACATTTGCGAACTTCAAGCCATGTCTGCATTTAATATATAATTGTTTCCAATAATCAATTATGCTCAGTATATTTTATTCGTTGTCACTCATTTATGGAAGCGACTCAACATCCTAGGAGTCGACTCTCAATATTTAACGCTGGAATATGAGAATCGACTCTTTCAGGGATCGACTCCGAGTCCTAAAAAGGAGTCATTCGGAGCGAAGAGGATGATAAAACAGAACCTAGCTAATAGAAAACATGTTAAATAAAACCCGTCACGGGAAAATGTAATAAAAATCGACCTGTACTCGTAATACATTTATTCTGTATTTGTGTTTTTAAAACTAGACGATAGCGGGTTAGCTAACCGAGCTAGCTTTGTTGTTCGGTTCACTGTAGCAGCGGGAACCATGCCAACCCATAGTTACAGATTTAGGTAATTTACAGCCAGTTTGATTGCCACAAAGCGGACTTTCTGCGACAGTAACCCGCATAATTACTCACCTTTGGCATCGCTATCTTCCCTCAAAGCTTCGGTTACTGCTTTCCAGATATTGCATCCTAATAAACAGAGCACAATCACAGCGGAGCGACTGATATCCGAGCCACGCATGATAGTAACTTAGAGAAAAGACAAAAATGTCGTCTTAAGTGATCCAGATTCCTATTGCATTTAACGCTCCTGCGCGCTGTTTCTCCCGTCCATAATTTGGGAAGTTTTGGCACCTCGTATCCTTACATCTCATCCCCAAAAAGCTCCAGTCAACATCCTCTGTAGATGCCGCCCGAGAAGTACGGGTGAAAAAGATTCTAATAGAACTGAGAATCGATTCCCTGGTTCCAGGGATAGTGAATCTAGATTCGACTCCATAGCTTCGTGATCGATTCCATACATTTACATTAATTCACTGACTGGATGTCGAGTTTGAATGGGATTTGGGAAGATAATATAACCAATAAAAACAAATTACAACGGTTTGGCCATATATACCACAATATATACACGTTTTAGCCTAAAATAATGCAACGGTGCTTTTTTGGGCTATATATGGCACAGGTATGCAACTACTGACTGTTGACCATCTGTTACAAAGCACAGTCTGTCAGCCCTCCCTCTACCCTGCTAATAAAAGAGACCACCTCTGACTGATCGACCAGTCTTAGTAAAGTAATGACACTAATGATATTGTGGCACAAATACTGTCTATACTGAATATACTCAAGAAACAGATTATGGTCAGAAACAGATGGAAGGACTAAAAGATTGTGCTGTAGGATGATTTATTTCATGAACTGGATACCTGCAAGGTCCACCAACAGCCTTGTGTAGCTTATTCTCTACAGATTTGGACTAAAAAAACCGACTAGACAGCGCCATCTTCTGACTTATAATCGTCATGGCACTATTTAAGATGGAACGGGTAAATCGAAAGAAGATATGAATAAAAAGCTTCTCATCAGACGCTTTGGCGACTTGTAACTGCTTTGGCACAATCGCTTAAATTAGGCGAAATACATTTTTCAGTATAGCAACTTATATCAAACTTTCAGTTTGCCCAGCTAATCAGTTTGCTAACGTCGACCATTTGCTATCAACGTTTTTGACAATGTTATTTTTTAACTTTGTTTTTGTCTTTAACCTCTTTTGGCATTATTACATTTAAACACTGTTTATTTTAGTTTTACATATAGAACAATGATCATTCAGGGCTTAACTGGGTTCTCTTTATCCAATTTTAGGACTTGTGTGAAAATCTGATGATGTTTTAGGTCATATTTATGCAGAAATATAGAACATTCTAAAGGGTTCACAAACTTTCAAGCACCACTGTACTGCCTTAAACCACCAGTCATTGGTGAAAAGCCTTTACAAATGAGTAGTATTTGTGTGGGTATTAACTGGAAATGTTTTACACTATTTTTTACACTAATTTAAAGTCTGTTGAAAGATATTGTTCAGATATTATTTTTGAATATGAAATGGGAATATTATTTTACAGTTTGGGCCACAGTGGAGAATGCAGGACCAAACTCGGACTAAAGAAATGTAAGTGTGTTACATGTTTGCTTTAATGGCCAAGGTCTTCAGAATTATAATAGGACATAAAATTTTATATACATCTAATCACGGCTGAATGACAGAAAACTAGTATGTGCAAACCCTTCCGACACCTGCTGTCAGAAAAGAGAATCGCAGATAGAAGTACCTTCTCAGAGAATTAACTGGATCTACTTGTGATGAAAAATATATCGAAAACATTTCCAGATTGAAGTACATTTGGACGACAGAGTTTGACTGTATAAATGATTACTTATTACAACAGTTGACTATTTTCCCATAAAAAAATGTCCTTGCTGTTTTCCTTGAGCAATATTTTACACAAATATGAGACTATTTACCGCTGTGTCGCTGGTTGCTTGTTGTGACCACAAACATCAGTTCTATAACCAGTGAACTTAAAAGTGTTAACTTGTATTGGTCCAATTATTTCCCAGATTCCTGTAAGATCACTCTTGATCCAAACACGGCACACAGAACCATATCTCTGACTGGTAACAAAATGGTGACGATGACAAAAGGTGAGCAGCAGTACCCAGACCATCCAGATCGGTTTGAGTACTACCCTGAAGTTTTGTGCAGAGAAGGTCTGAGCGGTGCATGCTTCTACTGGGAAGTTGAATGGACTGGTGATATCGTTTACATCGGTGTCACTTACAAAGGGATCAACAGAAAAGGGCGTGGCAGAGACTGCACACTGGGGAGGAATAACAAGTCATGGATCCTGTTCTGTTCTAATGACTATGGCTATTATGTCACCTACAATAACAAAGATACAGTGGTGCCTATGCCACCAAATCCCTCCAAAAGAATGGGCTTTTATCTAGATTGGCTGGCTGGCACACTTTCTTATTTTATCATCTCTGCTGACAGGGTGTACCACATATACACATTTCACACAACATTCACCGAGCCCCTGTATCCAGGCATCAGGGTCTATAGCTATGATGACACAGTCACATTATGTGAGCTTGAATAAAGCAGGAGCATGAATGTCAGTAAAAACACTAAAAATTAGCAGTGTATCGTGAATTTAGTGGTGTGTTAACCAGAGATTATGGAGGCAGAACTTTGGCGATTAGTTCAGTCCCAACCTCTGACTCCAGCTGTGTGAAGTTTGCATGTCTTCCCTGTGTCGCCGTTGGTTTACTCCGGGTTTCTTTCCAAATTCCAAAGATATGCATAAAGATAATATTTCGCTCTAAATTGTGCTTGACTAGTATCAGTGTAACCTTGCACCAGTCATGAATAGCCATTAAACAAACCAACAGATAAATAAATAAGCAAGTGGTTCTGAACCAGTACACTTTATAGATGCCAGCAGACCTAATATGTTTTTGGAATGGGGAGGAAACCAGAGTACCCAGCGGAAACCCATGTAGACATAGAGAGTCTGTGGGTATCAAACAACATGCAAACTATGGGTATCAAACCAAAGATCTCTGGAGTTGTGGTGGGAACCGCACTAATTCCTGTGCCATGCTTCAGAGCTATCCACTTACTCTTTCAGTATCCTGCATATATTTTCAGTCTATAGGCTGTTACAACTTTGAAGAACAGAAAACACTAAGGTCCCTGTTTAAATCTTAGTTTTAGGGGAAAGTAATCGTACTCCTAAGATTGCATAACATAGTCTTTCTTATTTGTGACTTATTATTATTATTATTACTATTATTATTATTATTATTTGTGTTTTTTATTGGTTTGGAAAGAAAAACCATCAGAGCCATCATTAGTTAAGAATAGTCCAAGGCTTTTCAGAATTTGTGTTGTCTTTATATGTTATGTAACTTAAATGTGTAATTATTCATATTTAAATTACAACTGGAGCCACAATTCAAACCCTATCCCTTTATTGTGGATGTAGAACATTGAGAAAAATGTATGTTGTAACTCAGATGTGCAATAAAGCAATGTAAATTGTTTATTCCATCTACATTATTCGTGCAGCTGTTTTTTGTCATTGTTTGACCTTATTTCCTTAAGTTATGATAAAACACAGACAGATAGAACTGGAATGGAAACCGGAAATGAGAGTCCAATGAGAAAGTAATTATAAACGGCTATTATAAAGCCTATTAATCCCACTTCCAGTCCAGAGCTTACAGATGAGCATACCCTGAATGGGGCACCAGTCCATCACTGGTCACTTGCAGCACTGGTCACTTGCACCCCCAGGCTCAAACCTGGGTCACTGTACTGGTGTGCACCACACTGACAAACCTGCGGCCTGGGGGGCCGATCCCTGGGTCAGGCTCCCAGCGGAGAGCCCTGGCGATGACCTGGTCGACCCCCCAGGTCAGGGCTCCGACGAACCGAGCCGAGGGAAGTATGGGATCGGGTGTGGAAGGGATCCCACTGCCTGGAGAGGGCGTCAGGCTTGACGTTCCTAGTACCCGGCCGGAAAGAGACCGTGAAGTCGAACCTGGCAAAAAACAGCGACCAACGGGCCTGACGGGCGTTGAGGCGCTTGGCCTGCTGAATGTATGCCAGGTTCTTATGGTCTGTCCAGACCAGAAATGGGTGCTTGGCCCCCTCCAGCCAGTGGCGCCACTCCTCTAACGCCAGTTTAATGGCCAGGAGTTCCCGGTCGCCGACCGGGTAGTTGCGCTCGGCGGGGGTCAGACGCCGGGAGAAATAGGCACAGGGACGGAGTTTGTGGGCCGGGGCGGAGCGTTGAGAGAGAACGGCCCCGACTCCCACTTCAGAAGCGTCTACCTCGACGACAAATGCCTCCTCGGGATCAGGGAAGCAAAGCACAGGCGGATTAGGTCAGAAGCCTCTTGATCTTCCGGGAAGGCCGTTCTGCTGCCTCCTTTGCGGGTGAGGAGGTGAGCGGAACGGCGATGGTCCCGAAGGTCCCTAACGAACCTACGAAAGAAATTGGCGAGCCCAGGAACTGCTGGACCTGCCGTACCAAGGAGGGGCGGGGCCAATCCGCCACAGCCCTGGTCTTGGCCGGGTCCATGCTGAGACTCCCATGGGAGACTACGAACCCCAAAAAGGAGACGGAGGGGACATGGAACACCGATTTCTCCAGCTTTACAAAGAGTCGGTTGGCCAGGAGGAGCTGGAGGACACGGCGGACATGCTGGACGTGCTCTGCTTTTGTCTTGCTAAAGATCAGGATATCGTCGAGGTAGACGTAGACATACCGATCGAGGGTCTCTCGCAAGACGTCATTAATGAGGCGTTGGAAGACGGCGGGGGCATTCATGAGGCCGAAGGGCATCACCAGATACTCATAATGCCCCGTGGGTGTGAGGAAGGCCGTCTTCCACTCGTCCCCTGGTCGGATGCGAACGAGATTGTAGGCGCTCCGAAGGTCCAGTTTGGTAAAAACCCTGGCACCCTGGAGCGCCTCAAACGCCGTGTTCATGAGCGGTAGGGGGTAACGGTCCTTGACCGTAACGGCGTTGAGGCGTAGTCTACGCAGGGGCGAAGGGACCCGTCCTTCTTCCCTACAAAAAAGAAACCCGCCCCAGCGGGCGAAGAGGAGGGCCAAATGAACCCCGACCGCAAGGCCCCAGCGATGTACGACCGCATGGCCTCCTGTTCGGTGCGATTGAGGGAGAAGAGCCTCCCTCGAGGCGGGGAAGCACCGGGCAGAAGGTTAATGGCGCAATCGTACTCGCGATGCGGAGGGAGGAGTTGGGCCTCCCCCTTGCTGAATACCCTGCCCAGGTCCTTGTACTGGGCGGGGACTGAGGAGAGGTCCATCTCTGGCTGCCGCACAGGGGGGTAGGCGGCGAGATGAGGCAGGCCTCCAGACACCTAGGGGACCATGAGAAAACCGACCCAGACTGCCAGTCGATTGAGGGGTTATGGTGCTGTAGCCAAGGGAACCCCAAAACCAATTGGTTATGGGGGGTCTGGGTTATGAGGAGAGGCAGTAACTCAGTATGGTCCCCGATGGTCACTTGGAGGGGAGAGGTCTGATGCGTAACAGGGTCCTGAACGACCGGGGCCGCTGGACGGTCTCCAGCCTTGCATGGAGCTGTTGGGCGAGCCGACCGTCGATAAAGTTCCCGGCGGCCCCGGAATCCACCAGGGCCCGAACGACCATACGGGGACCCCCTCCCTGGCCAATACTGGCCTGTAGGGAGAGACCGGACCGGGGAGGTAAAGATGCCTCTAGGACTGGCCTCCCCGCCCGGTCCCGGGCCTTGCGTTTCCCGACCGGCGTGGGGACCCCGCCCTGGAACCCGAAGGAGGGGAACCGGCTCTGGCCAAGTCTATGGGTTCCTCGGCGTCTCTGCTGGCCGGAGGGTACATGACCTGAACCCTGGCGGGCCAAACGGGGTACCGGGACCCGCGGGCAGCGGCCTTTTCCCGCGCCTTCTGGCGTCGGCGGGTGTCCAGGGAAGTGGCGAGGGTGTAGAGGTCATTAAGGCTCGCCGGGGGGGTCGCGTGTGGCCAGCTCATCCTTGAGACCCTCACTGAGACCTTTCTGGAAGACGGCCATAAGGGCCGGGTCATTCCAACCGCTCTCAGCGGCCAGGGTCTGAAAGTCGATGGCGTACTCGGCCGCCGAGCGCGAACCCTGGACGAGCTCAGTAAGACGAGCCGCGGCATCCCGCCCGCCATGAGGGTGGAAGAACGTGTCCTTAATGGCTTGTGTAAAGGCGAATTCAGAGCTGCAAACTTGAGAGCCCGACTCCCACTGGGCCATGGCCCAGGCCAGGGCACGGCCTGAAAGCAGGGAGATGATGTACGCCACCCGAGAGCGTTGTGTAGGAAAGCGGGAGGGCTGCAGCTCGAACGTCAGCGAGCACTGCAGTAAAAATCCCTTGCAACGCTCCGCTTCCCCTGCGAACCTCTCGGGAGCAGCGATGGGGGTGTCCCCTGTAGGACGGCCCTAGGAGCCGGGGCGGGGGAGGGGGAGTCGGCGGCCCCTGGGGCGGAGGTGCATTCGAGAGCTTGGCCGTCAACTGCGTGACCGCCAAGGTGAGTTCTTGCACCTGTTGCACCAGGGCGGTTAGTTGCTGCTCGTGCCGACCAAGGGTGACGCCATGGTGCTGAAGCACAGTCCCCGCCATTGGGGGGGATGGAGGGGGAGGTGCACCTGCTGAGTCCATACTGGGTGCACTATACTGTTATGAGTCGACCAGGGGAAGGGGAACTGGTCGAGGGAAGGCGGTTGAGGAAGGAGGACCCAAATGCAGGAAAAAAGACATTGGCTGGGAGGCAGATGCGGACCCTACGGGGAAAGCCCAGGCACTCCTGTGAGTGTCACCGCCGGGATTCGATCCTGGGTTTCAAGGCAGCGTGAGGCGAGCGAGTTGCCACTACACCAAGTGGCCGTGAGAGAAGCGGGGGGCGCAGCTGAATAAGGGAGTAAGGGCAAACTAAGGAGCCGTACACAACGGGCTCAAACAAAGGATGCGTGCGCCAAACGGGCTATTAATGAAAGGTAGGGAAAGGATATTAACCAACAACACTAATGCCCCAGGCGTGAGAGGGCGATTAGAAGTGATTGCGCTTAAGGAAACAAAAAAAGGAACGCTAAGCAGCGAACCTCGGGATGAACCGCGCATGCGCGGTGGGGGGAGATTTCCGATGAGATTCAGGAACAGCCGTAGCGTTAGCAGCAGCGCTAACCGCGCTGCGCGGAGTGCGAGCGCCGAACAAGCGTGTCAAAATTGAATAAAAGTAGACTTCCCAGTGAGAAGAAGACGCGAACGGCGGGCAGCTGGAGGCACCAGGGGAGCGAGAAAGGCGAGCGAGCGTCGGCTGCGAAAGTCGTCCGAAGGAACGCAGCGTGACGGACGGAGGAGGAAGAGAGGTCAGTAGCGGTAAACTGTCCCTCCTTCTATCTAATTCCCTGACCGGTTCACCTCGAGTCTCCCGAGCTCTACTCGGCTGGTCCGCTTTTCGGGCCAGTCGTACCTCTAAGCCCTTACTGATCGCTACTGAAATACCTTCGGAAACGCGAGAGAATAGCGCATAGCAATCGATAGTGCACCGACGGGCGGCGTTTAGGAAGCGCTCTTTGTAGTAGTGCGGCCGCCATGTTGACGCGGCCGGCAACGCCCTCCAGCTTGGGTTGCCTGGACCGTAACACACAGGCCAAAATAAAGTTCATTTGGACCATACAAGCATAAGCACATCCTATATTAGGATAACTGTAATGTGTAAAGCTGTATTGAGCAAAAGGTGCTAGTGAGGGTACTCTTCAGGGGTGAGATTCTAATTCCAACACAGCTATAAACTGTTATAATTAAAAATGCAAAAGTTAAAATAGTTTGGTTGTAATGAAAATTCTGTGTATTAATTGCAAAATTATATCAATTTGATACATAATTTGGCAGGCATTTGATTATTTAACAAACGTTTACTTGCTTAAATAGCAGGGTTTACTCCACATAGAGTGATGTTGGGTTAAATGTGTGGAGTGAAAAAATGCTTCTGAGCAGTGATCAGCAATCTTATATCAATTACAATTTGCCAGTTTCTTAAGCAGAGGTGTCTGTATTGTTTTAACACCATTCCCTCCACCCTCTTCTGGTTTTTGGAGGTTAAATGAGGAAGTAAGAGACCTGCTCAGCAGAAGAGCTTTGATCATTTGAAGGTGCATATATGATCAATCATTGACTTGACTGGCTTTTAAATTGGGTGTGTTTTACGACTGGATTATATGAGAAATGGCAGATGATCAAATTCCTCCGGATGATCTCTCCTGTCAGGTGTGTTTTGGCACATTGACAGAGCCTGTTGACCAGTTATGTAGCCACAGAGTCTGTAAAGCCTGTTCAGAGTCACTTTTTAGCAATAAAGATAGCTGTCCAGTGTGCAAACGATTGTCCTCAAAAGACGATCAACCTTGTGCCCTCCAAGAGCCGCTGTGTAGTCTTCACAAAGAGCAACTCAAACTCTTCTGTCTGGAGGATATACAGCTTTTATGTCTGACTTGTCAAACTTCTAAAGAGCACGAGAACCACAAGTGCTGTCCAGTAGACCAGGTAAGTCAATGTAGTAATGACATTATAGTGATTATTTGTTCACATACTCTGTTTCAGTTCATCGTATTTTGCACTTTAGTCTTTGAGCATAACTGGGCTTGTAACCTTTTATTAGATGGAACTCAAAACCACACTGAAGCCCTTACAGGAAAAGCTAGTCAGTTTCAGGCAAGTGAAACAAAGCTGCCACAAAACCGCACAGCACATCAAGGTAAGAGCGGATTAGAGCATGTAACTCACAAGATGTACAATACTGTAGGCAACACGTATAAATAGTACTTATGTAATAAACGTCCTTGAACTAATACTATAATACCTTAGGCACCCCTGGTAAATTTTCTAAAGGAAAAAGCTGAAATCTGGCATCTGTTAACCTTAAAGAACTATTAAGATGTCGATTTAAGTTTAAATTATGACTTGTAACTAGTGGATAATTTTGAAAGATGCCAAAATGCATTACAGGGTGCAGAAACGTCATATTTAATCTATTCTCTGAAGAGTTTGTTTACTATTTTCCTTCAGAATTGCATTTGACCAGGGGTTCCCGAACTTATGCTTAAGACTGTAGGTTGTAAAATGTTATCGGGACCACCAATTTGTCTCTTTATGGATATTCAAATCATTATATTATCTGAGCATATTACTACTGTTATTATTATTGTTGTTATTCTTGTTATAATTATTAAAGATGATTTTATTACATTTCATACCATAGTTGTGGACTGTCAACACAATATATAGGTCAGTTGGGATATTCTTTATAATGAAATAACATGTGCTTCATAAAAGCAGGCCAAAATAAAAGTGTATTGTTTATGGATTGTGATACATGATTGAACAATTTTAAAGCTGCCATAAAAAAGCCATAATTTGAAATATTTCAAGCACAATCTTTTAATTATCTTCCTGTGTGGTTGATAGAGATACCAACTTATTGTTTTTGGATTTTTTGATTGCAAATTGGCAGAAATATGTTATTTAAATTTGTTCTCTACAAATGTGGTGTGAACATGTTATTAATTTTTGCCATCCTAACTGTTTAATCAGCTGGTTAAAAGGTAGTAGATGGATACAAAAAGAGTATTGAGGGTTTGCAGAGTAATATGAAGGGCATTAACAAGTGGAAAGCGCGTGGGACCCGCAACACCGTGTCAAAATTGGGTCACCCCATAATACTTGCAACCTTGAAAGGAAGGCTTTGTGCCTGAGGTGATTGAGGTTACCAGAGTAGGTTTTGCAATGACAAGCTACAGAATCTTGACTGAGGTGGAGCTACACAAAATCATGGTCAAAATGGGAAATATTTATGTCTTATAACCTTTGCTGAAAACTTTGGAGCAGAGATACAGTAAGCATCTAGTTTATTTATATATCACATTCAAAGAGGACAAAATCCTGATAGTAATGTTAGATCTCGAATTTGGACCTTGTTTCCTGTGGCCTGGCAGCCTGTGGCAGGATGGACATTTAAGGTGGGTCTTTGTGCAAAAATGAGTCACAGTATTACTAGAGACGCTGCATTAGCCAGTCTAGGTTTTCTAAAAAGAATCAGAGTGAATGAATTTTAGAGTAGGCTTAGTGCTCCAGTATAGTATAGAGTGTATAGTCCTAGGCAGAGTAAATAAAATAATTAAAGTGCTTATCGTTGTCTTATTACATACTGGCATTGCATTGCGTTACATTGCTGCAAAATGGACCTGGTCTGAACTATTTCCTGAAAAAATGGAAATCACACGAGTCACATTCCTTCCAGTAATTCAGACTGGTTCTTTATCCAGAGTCAAGCTGGTGAAACAGAGTGCCGGATAACGGAGGAGTTCGAGAAGCTTTACCAGTATCTGCGAGACGAAGAAGCAGCCAGGATTGCTGCACTGAAAGCTGAAAAGGAGCAGAAGCTCCAGATGATAAATGAGAGGATTGAGAATATAAATGGTGAGATGGCATCACTTTCCCAAACTATCACAGCCGTACATGAGGCTGGAGACTCGTCGTTCATACAGGTAAGTAATATCTACTGTCTTTCATAAGATGAGAGTAATTAACGTAGACTTAAACTTGATCATTACCATAATTTCAGAAGGCCAACCTAGTCAAAACTATTACATTGGTGTTGAGTGATAACAATACGCAGATATTCAGAATAAAAAGTATTTATAATCAGTCCACAATACATTTTGATTACAAGACAATTTTCATAGACTATGTTTAAAGTATGGAATATGACAGTAAAGTGGTGCATGAAAGTTTGTCAACCCTTTAGATTTTTATATATTTTTGCATAAATATGACCTAAAACATCATCAGATTTTCACACAAGTCCTAAAAGGAGATAAAGAGAACCCAGTTAAACAAATGAGACAAAAATATTATACAAATATATGCATATATATAATATATATATATATATATATATACTGTATATATTAGTGATGCACAATATATTATTCGCCGATATATAGACTTTTTTCAGATATCGTCATCGGTCCGATATTAGAATTTTAGCTGATATTATAACCAATATTTATAAAACATTTACATATGAATATTTCTTTGATTTTTCTTTTGGCTGTTATTCATTTAGAAAAATATCTGATGATGCTGACTGTATAGTTATGCATGCAGTTCTATTCAGCTTCTCAGTCATAAGATTTCTTACACTTAATTGTTCTTGTTGCTGCCTGTACCAGTTCAGGTCAAAAGTTTCCTACCTTTTTCAAGGAAGGTTAAAAATGAAATGGAATTAAACCATGTTTCCTGAATTAACTGTTTTGTTTATTATTATTTTATTTTATTGCAAAAATGATTTACTGTATTTGAAATGCAGAAAGGTTAAATTATCGATTTTTAACACCGGTGTCGGCCACAATAACATGCTAAAAATCGGTTATCGTATCGGAACAAGAAATCCAATATCGGTGCATCCCATATATATATATATATATATATATATATATATATATAAATTATTTATTGAGTAAAAGGATCCAATGTTACATATTAGTGAGAGGCAAAGGTATGTGAGCCTTTGCTTTCAGTATCTGGTGTGCAGCAACAACTGCAGCTAAACGTTTCCTGTAACTGTTGATCAGTCAACAGTCAACCCATTCCTCCGTACAGAACAGCTTCAGCTCTGGGTGTTGGTGGGTTTCCTCACATTAACTGCTCGCTTCATGTCCTTCCACAACATTTCGATTGGATTAAGGTCAGGACTTTGACTTGGCCATTCCAAAACATGAACTTTATTCTTCTTTAACCATTTTTGGTAGAACGACTTGTGTGCTTAGGGTCGTTGTCTTGCTGCATGACCCACCTACTCTTGAGATTAAGTTCATGGACAGATGTCCTGACATTTTCCTTCAGAATTTTCTGATATAATTCAGAATTCATTGTTCCATCAATGATGGCAAGCTGTTCTGCCCCAGATGCAGCAAAATGGGCTCAAACCATGATACTACCACCACCATGTTTCACAGATGGGATAAGGTTCTTATGCTGGAATGCAGTGAAAATCTGATATTGTTTTAGGTAATATTTATGCAGAAATATAGAAAATTCTGAAGAGTTCACAAA
Source organism: Ancistrus triradiatus (assembly GCA_025084515.1). Lineage (NCBI taxonomy): Eukaryota > Metazoa > Chordata > Actinopteri > Siluriformes > Loricariidae > Ancistrus > Ancistrus triradiatus. The sequence continues at coordinate 146,776 of JAJAGP010001265.1, forward strand.
CCTTCAAGCACAACTTTATGTAATTAAGTGCTGTGTTCAAACAATCCACAGTCACTAAAGATAGGGTTGAGGAAATGCATTTTTTAAGTGTTTTAAGGACATTGCCAGGACATTGCATGGGTAATGTTCTGTTTTGTGTTGGGTTGAGTGGCAGCCAGTAGCACAGTAAGTAATGGGCAGATAGAGGAAAGGGTTTTGCTTAAAAATAAACAATTCCTGAAAGAACAAAAAATCCCACAAAACAAAAGACTTTATGTATCATATGATTCAAAACACCTCAAAATCAACTTCATTAGTTCAATAGAAAGATGGGATATTTTGGAATGGCCCTTGCTGTGAAGAATGAAATATTATTGAAAATCTGTTGAAATCTATTATTGAAAACATCTAAAATAGTTCAGTTCTAAAATAGTTCAGAAAAGTGGGAAATTCTTGAGCAAGAACTGAAAGACACTTCGCTGCAAAAGGGGTGCTGTTGAATAATGAATGCCCCAGTTTTTGACAACCCACAAACAAAGGAGATGAGAGAAGATATGTCTTTTTTTAATGCTTCGTTTGGGTTTTATTAATGACTGACTCTTTCTGAACTCAATATCAAGAATACCACAGCCATGCTTCGTTTCTCTTTTCTTCCCGCAGAACATCGAGTCCTCACTGAACAGGTAAGAAAGATTTTCTGCCTGTTACTTCACTGTGAACTGTGTGAGCTGAAACTCAAATATGTATGATCTTCCAGAGCTCAGAGCTTGCTACAAGATGCACATCTGGCTTCAGGGTCACTAATTGATGTAGTCAAGCATTTGGGAAACCTGACATTCAAAGTGTGGGAGAAGATGCAAAGCATTGTGCATTACAGTGAGTTTCATATCTCATCTTACACCCTGTGGCTCTTGTGGTTCCTAAAGTGTGTCTTATGTCAGCTTCTGCAGAGTTCACTGTGATATTAGTATCTCAATAATGTATTGTCACCAAGCTGCAGTAGCAACCACTTACACACCCATCTGCTCTGTCTAAAATCGCCATTAATGGAAATATTAAGATATTTCCAATATATTACTGCATTGCCTTCTTCTTAGATCCTGTAATCCTGGACCCCAACACTGCACACCCAGCTCTGGTACTGTCCGAAGATCTGACCAGTGTAACATTTGCTGGCGCTAATGCTGAGGAAACAACCATTGGACACGACGTTCTACAGATACCTGATAATCTGGAAAGGTTTGACATGTGCATGTGCGTCCTCGGCTCTGAGGGATTTAGCTCGGGCTGCCACGTCTGGGATGTTGAGTTTGGGAACAGCTATTTGTGGGAGGTGGGGGTTAGCCCAGAATCGAACCCTAGAAAAGGAGGACTTTTTTTAAATGGTGTGTGGAGCATAGAGAGCAATATGGGGTATTACGCTTGTTGTCCAATGCAACCCAAGTCTGCGTTTTCTGCAGAGGGCGGAATTTCGACAGTCAGAGTACGGCTGGACTGTGACAGGGGACTTTTGTCTTTCTACGACCCTCTTGATGACATGGACCTGATGACTGTCACTCACACGTTTAATGAGAAAGTCTATCCGTTTGTTTGGAATCGGACAGTAAACTCACCTATTAAGATTGTACCCGTGACTTGCTCTGTAGTCTTGGAACAGCCTGATGGTGATGGTGACAAATTTGTGAAATTTCCCTGAAACCTTTCTTTTATGTGTGCAATTTCAATGGAACTTAAATTAGTTACCTCAAATAATAGTGTATTTGAAAGACTGTGTGACGACATCACAAATTTTTAACTTGCGTGCTTTATCTGTCTTTTAATACCCACACAAGCTGGTGTTGCCACGCTTTCTTCCTCCTTTTTAACTATTTCTCTTGCATTTATGAAAACTGTGCACCAATAGGCAGGACATGTATGTATTTCAAACATATTTTGGAGGGGTTTAATGATTGTTATGAATCACAAGTACGGTATTATAAATATGCTGGCTGGCCATTTAATCATATAAGTACTGATTATGGACCTCATAACCCATGTGCCATGTGAGTGTAGTGACTCGCATATTCAAAACATTCAAGACTTCCAACACATTAAATGTTTCTTCATTTTCTTGCAACTGTCCTGCATACCTTTAGTTAGTGCTCTATCACTAAATTTTAAGATTGTGTGTTAAGGACTTTGCTGAAAGGCCCAACGTTGGCAGCTTGGCAGAGCTGGGATTTAAACCCCGAACTTTCTAATGTAGTACATGATAGCTTCAACTGTATGTAGGTGCTTTTATAGTTTCAATAAAGTCTAATGCTTTGCCAACAAACCATGAATTGTTTGGTATTTTTGATGGGTTCCGGGAATTGGATCTGGGTTTTTATTATTGCATGAAGTATTTTATCCTAAATACTTTCTAAAGTCACTGTATCATATAGACTACAAACCAAATGATTTTGCCAATAAAGAAAAAGCTATAATTTAAGGGAATTAGAAAAGGGAAAAAGCTGTAACTAAAGTTTAAGTAGATTCAATTTTTGAATGAATCACTTTATTCATTTGATCTGCGTGTGCGGGGGGGGGGGGGGGCAGATTTTCTTAGCTACTCATAGGGGGGCTCCAAGGAAAAAAGGTTGGGAACCACTGCATTAGGCTACTGACAGGATGCAGCGCTCGATGAAACTGTTCTTTATTTGGTAGGGAAGCGCTGAGCCCCCGGTTGACAGGCAAAGTTTTATGATGCTTTGCAAATGATATCTTGAGACTGATACGCCCTGAGTGGCCTGAAAATAAACCTTGAACATAAGGAAAGATCAGCAGATGTACTGCTCGCCTTACGACCAACCCAAGCCTGGAGTACACCAAAGCCTTGATTTCCAGCCATTATAGATATAAAATTGTTGCCAAATGGCTTCCGAGCTTCCATTCTCTGAGGACTTGTCTTGTCCGGTGTGCCGGGGCATCTTTAGGGATCCGGTGCTCTTGTTGTGTGACCATAACATCTGCAAAAGATGTATCTCTCAGCTCTGGATGTTTTCGGGATCTCAGCAATGTCCTGTTTGCAAAGAGCAAACCAGCGTGGCTTTGCCGTGTAATAATGCACTGAAGAGCCTGTGTGAGGTTGCTGTACGGCGCAGGAGAGCTTCAGCGTGCTCTACTTTCCTCTGCAGTGTACATGGGGAGAAACTGGACTTGTTCTGCCTAGAAGATGGACAGCTGCTGTGTATGACGTGTTACACATCCAAAACACACGAAGGTCATGAGTGTTGTACAGTAGATATTGCAGCACGAACACACAAGGTGACTCTTTTTTGTTGACAAGTTGATTTGATTGTTTTGTTCTATAAGTCACTCTGTGTAAGACCATTGCCTCTCACAATTATTACACCAAATTGGCTTCTGTGAAATAAATAATTGAAAATCTTACTGTAAATCAGGACGTACATACTGGGATCCACTTGTGTCTAACTGTGATGAATGTGAGGTATTCCAAAAGAGATTCCTAAATATTTCCTAAATAACTCTCAGAAGTTGAAGTGTCGACATTAGTGCTGTACTTAATGGGGTTGAAAGACTTCTTTGGGGGCAGCATTTGGGTTAGTACTGTTGCCTCGTAGTTCCAGAGATCCTATTTTGAGTCGTATCCCCGATCCTTTGTGTCTGTAAAGTGCCCCAATGTGAGTAAGTATGTGTGTATGTACTCTGGGATGAATTGGCACCCTGTCTTCACTTGGTTCTCACCCTGACCTTGATTAGGTGGATATAAAGCGACCTCTTTGCTATGGTAAGTTCAATGTTCATGTATTTCAGAAGGAACTCCAAATAGCACTCAGGACGTTACAGGACAAGCGTCAGATCATAGAGGAGGCGGACTTAAAGTATATTCATACTGCACAGCACATTAAGGTGAGAGCGGCTGATTATAAAGGATATAATATGATACAGTCTTACAGTTTGTAAAGTTAGTGCTCTGCCATTTGTAGCATCAGACTCATAATACAGAGCGGCAGATGAAGAATGAGTTTGAGAAACTTCACCAGTTCTTACGAGAGGAAGAAGCTGCCATGATTGCTACGCTGAGACAGGAAAAGGAGCAAAAGAGCCAGATGATTAAAGAGAAGATGGAAAAGACGAGCAAGGTGATATCATCACTTTCAGATATCCAAGGAAGCCTAGAAGAAGGCATAAGGGCTGAAGATATCTCGTTCATACAGGTGGGAACAGGTCTAACTTACATTGCCTTTAGAAGATCATGCATACTAGTTCACCTTTTTGTCTTGTAGCTTGAAATCTTGAAATTCTACATGTTTATTTACACATTTTGCAACATGCAAGTAATGAGAAGGCAACATTTCTGAAAACCAGGGTTGGAAATGTGATCAGCCCCCGATTAAACACTTCCTAGAGCCACTTTTGCTTTAATTTCAGTCATCAGTCTGTTTGGATATTTCTACCAGCTTTGCATTGCCTAGAATGAGAAATAATTGCTCATTCTTCCTTGCAGAATTCTTAGATTTCAGTCAAATTTCTTGGTGAGCGATAATGGACTTCTGTCTTCAAGCTCACCCATTGCATTGCAGTTTAAGCATGATGTGAAATGGGATGCTATGCTAAAATATTTAAAAATGTGATTTATCTATTCCAGAACTTTAAAGAAATGGTGAAAGGGTGAGTAATTGATCTTTTATTTGTAGCTAGTGAAACTGATTGCACACCAGTGGCACTGAATCTTGAATTTTATGCACTAGTTACACCAGAGCTCAGTGCTTACTGCCAGATCCACAGATGGTTCCAGGGTCACTGATTGATGTAGCAAAGCATTTGGGCAACCTGAGGTTCAGAGTGTGGGAACGGATGCACGAAACTGTTTTTTACAGTGAGTTTCCGGCACATATAAAGAAACCATATAGACAATTCTTCTCAAAGACATTCAGCAAAACGATATTTGCAGGTAGACAGGGAGCCAAATTTATATTCTGTCTTTCTTCTTTCTTTAGCACCTGTAATTTTGGACCCGAACACACTATCTGCCCAACTCACACTTTCAGATGAGCTTACAAGCATACAGCCTTGTTATAAAACACAACATCTTCCTAATAACCCAGAACGCTTTGATCAGTGCCATTGTGTTCTGGGCTCACAGGGGTTTTTCTCAGGCATCCACAGTTGGGATGTTGAGATCAGGGATGCCGAGGAGTGGGAGGTCGGTGTGACCACTGGACTCATCCCTAGGACTGGAAAAACTGCCTTGGACAGAAAAACCTGGAGTCTAAAGTGTGATCAGGGCAAATACATGGCACGATCTTCAATAATAGCAGCCTTCAGGCTCCATCTGAAAGAGAGTCTGCAGAAGATCAGGGTTCAGCTGGACTGTGACAGCGGACTGGTTGCCTTCTCAGACCCTGTTAGTGACAACCATCTGTTTACTTTCAGCTGTTCCTTTACTGAAAAGCTCTTTCCGTTCTTTGTCACTCCCTGCACACACTCTGTTCTGAGGATATTACCAGCAGATATTGGTTTTACAGTGGAACCCATTAGAAATGTAGAATAATAAATAGTTTATTATGTATATCGTTTGCAGGTGTTATCCTGGAATTTAGTGTGTGTGTGTGTGTGTGTGTGTGTGTGTGTGTGTGTGTGTGTGTGTGAGAAAGTGTTACCTGAATGGGACAGTAGCCTTTTGCCGGGTCTTATAATGATTCCCTCGTTCTTTTGCATTAGCAATTTGCCAAGGCTATCGTGTTGGCACTTTTTAACACACAAAAATGCCTAGGAAAATGTCCGTCATTTATCTAATAAAAATACTCTGAAATATGAAACTCTGTGTCATGATCTCTCATTTGTCGTTGTTACTTTTAAACAAATGAGACAAAAATATTATACTTGGTCATTTATTTATTGAGGATAACAATCCAATATTACATATTAGTGAGTGGCAAAAGTATGTGAACCTCTAGGGTTAGCAGCTTGTTTGAAGGTGAAATTAGAGTCAGGTGTTTTCAATCAATGGGACGACAATCAGGTGTGAGTGGGCACCCTGTTTTATTTAAAGAACTGGGATCTATTAAAGTCTGCTCTTCACAACACATGTTTGTGGAAGTTTATCATGGCACGAACAAAACACATTTCTGAGGACCTCAGAAAAAGAGTTGTTGATGCTCATCAGGCTAGAAAAGGTTACAAAACCATCTCTAAAGAGTTTGGACTCCACCAATCCACAGTCAGATAGATTGTGTACAAATGGAGGAAATTCAAGACCATTGTTACCCTCCCCAGGAGTGGTCGACCAACAAAGATCACTCCAAGAGCAAGGCGTGTAATAGTTGGCGATGTCACAAAGGACCCATGGGTAACTTCTAAGCAACTGAAGGCCTCTCTCACATTGACTAATGTTAATGTTCATGAGTCCACCATCAGAAGAACACTGAACAACAATGGTGTGCATGACAGGGCTACAAGGAGAAAGCCACTGCTCTCCAAAAAGAACATTGCTGCTCGTCTGCAGTTTGCTAAAGATCACGTGGACAAGCCAGAAGGCTATTGGAAGAATATTTTGTGGATGGATGAGACCAAAATAGAGCTTTTTGGTTTAAAAGAAAAGTGTTCTGTTTGGGGAAAGGAAAACACTGCATTCCAGTATAAGAACCTTATCCCATCTGTGAAACATAGTTGTGGTCGTATCATGGTTTGGGCCTGTTTTGCTGCATCTGGACCAGGATGACTTACCATCATTGATGGAACAATGAATTCTGAATGATACCAGAGAATTCTAAAGGTAAATAATAATATGTAATATTATGTAATATGTAATATTACGTAATACTGGATCATTTTCCTCAATAAATAAATGACCAAGTCTAATATTTTTGTCTCATTTGTTTAACTACTTTTAGGAATTTGTGTGAAAATCTGATGATGTTTTAGGCCATATTTATGCAGAAATGGAGAAAATTCTAAAGGGTTCACAAACTCTCAAGCACCAATGTAAATTTCCAAGATTACATTTTTGTGATCCTTCCTACGATATGAATATGTAATATATACTGACACATGCTGAAACAATCAGACTCATCACATTTAGGCTTGGAGCTCACCTTAGGTTCTCGAGTTTACAGTGTGGATCATCTTGTAGAGCAGAGAGCTGTCTTTGTCCTGACTCTCCTGGGTGATTGTAGCTGAGGTCTAGCTCCCTTAGCTGTGAATGTTTTGTGCTTAAAGCTTCAGCAAGAGCAGAACAGCCTTCCTCTGTAACACAGCACCCTGAAATACTGCAGAAACAACTATTAGACTACTATCTACTATCATATACGACCAAGATGGCGGCGGTGCACATCGCAAGGCTCAGCGTCTTACTAGATTTTGCAAAATAGTATTCAATTACCTGGTTATTTCTTGCGTGTTCGCTCGGTTCAGCTGTGCGATCATCACTTACAGCAAACAGTCACTTCTTGATATCAACTTTCTAAGCATAAATTTAGTTTTGTACTACCCGTTCAACTTCAACGATCTACCACTGGAGTTAGAAAGGACACCGTGGACCAGCACAATGTTCTCTCCAACCGGAAGTGTCCGGCACAGGCGTCGAGATCGTAAACAAAGAAGGGGGAAGCGCGGAGGTCTGCGTGCTAGGCTAAAGCTAAATCCAAACCGACAAGCTTTACCCAGCATCTTTCTCACGAACGTACGATCTCTGGCAAATAAGTTAGACAAAGATCTGGACCCACACACAGAGGATGCTTATGGACTGTAACCTCATGTTTTTCACGGAAACATGGCTCAGCAACGATGTTCCAGACAGCGTGGTAGATCTGGAAGGACGCACTGTTTTCAGGGCTGACAGAGTGGCTGCAGCTTCAGGTAAAAGCAAAGGTGGTGGTGTATGCATTTATCTGAACAAAACATGGTGTACAGACTCTGCCATTGTTGATACCCACTGCTCTGCTAATCTGGAGTACCTGATCATAAAATGCAGACCTTTCTGTCTACCACGTGAGTTTACTTGCATAGCTGAAGTTTATATCCCTTCTGATGCCAATGCAAAAGTTGCAATGAAAGAACTTTATGCTGCTATTAACAAGCTGCAAACCAAGTACCCAGAAGGGGTCTTCATTGTAACTGGGGACTTTAATCATTGCACATTAAGATCAGTACTTCCAAAGTTTCATCAAAATGTCTCCTGCACCACAAGAGGACAAAAAGCTTTGGACCCTTTTCACACCAGTGTAGTGGATGCCTACAAAGTCACACCCCTCCCCCATCTAGGACAATCAGATCATCTCTCTTTGTTCTTCATGCCCAAGTACACCCCAGTCATCAAACATGTGAACACGACAAAGACCGTCAAGACCTGGTCAGAATGTGCTGATTACACTCTCCAGCAACAGTTTCAGTGCACAGACTGGAGTGTATTTGCTGCCCAAGCCACCACGGACTCTCAGATTAACATTGACAAGTATACCAAGTCTGTACTGGACCATATCAACATGTGTGTGGACACTGTGACCACACTCAAAAAAATAATAACGTTCCCAAATCAGAAGCCCTGGATGAACAGAGAGGTTCGCCTCCTACTCAAGGCAAGAGATACAGCCTTCATGTCTGGAGACAGTGCCGCTTACAGTTCTGCCAGGGCTGACCTGAGAAGAGGAATTTCCCAGGCTAAACACTGCTACAAGCAGAGGATTGAAGAGCACTTCAACTCCTCTGACTCCCGACGCATGTGGCATGGAATACAAACAATCACGAACATCAAACCATCATGCAGTGCGCCTCAATTCAGCTCTGCCACCCTCCCTGATGAGCTTAACCACTTCTACGCTCGCTTTGACAGGGAAAATCAGGATCCTATAATCAAAGTAGCAACATCACCTGATGAACAACCCCCAACATTCACCACCTTGGATGTCTGCTCTGCTTTAAGCAAAGTGAACACATGGAAAGCAGCTGGGCCTGATGGATTACCTGGTTGCATGTTTAGAGCCTGTGCAGTACAGCTGGCTGGAGTCTTCACGGACATGTTCATTCTGTCCCTGGCTCATGAAGTAGTCCCTAGTAGATTCAAGACAGCGACCATCGTACCAGTGCCTAAGCACTCCACTGCCCAGGCCCTTAATGATTTCCGCCCTGTTGCGCTCACCCCCATCATCGCCAAGTGCTTTGAGAAATTGGTTCTCTCTCAATTGAAGTCCTGCTTACCTGCTACACTGGACCCACACCAGTTCGCCTACCGCTGCAACAGGTCAACTGAGAATGGCATTGCTACTTCACTCCGTTCTGCACTAACCCACCTGGATAACCACAACACGCACATTAGAATGCTGTTCATTGACTTTAGCTCAGCATTCAACACTGTGATACCCTCAAGGCTGATCTCCAAGCTCAGCCAGCTTGGTATAACCCCAACCCTCTGCAACTGGACACTCTGACCAACAGACCCCAGTCTGTTAGGTTGGGTAACCTCACCTCTTCCTCCATTACCCTGAAACCTGTTGTGCCACAGGGCTGCGTGCTGAGCCCTCTTCTGTACTCCCTGTTCACCCATGATTGCGTTCCTGTTTATGACTCCAACATCATAATCAAGTTCGCAGATGATACCACGGTGGTAGGTCTGATCAGAGACGATGATGAGACAGCCTACAGGGAGGAGGTTCATCACTTATCTCCATGGTGTACCAACAATAACCTGGCGCTTAACACCCTGAAGACCAAGGAGATCATCGTGGACTTCAGACAGACTAAGTGCCTCTCACACCATCCGCATCAATGGAGACGTCGTACAGAGAGTGTCAAGTTTCAAGTTCCTTGGCACTCATCTCTGATGATCTCAGCTGGTCACTTAACTCCTCTATCCTGGTAAAAAAGGCACAAAAGCTCACTTGGATCCCAGGATATTGGTGGACTTCTACCACTGTACCATTGAGAGCATTCTCACAAACTGCATCTCTGTATGGTATGGCAAATGCTCTGCGTCAGACCGGGCAGCACTCCAGCCCCGTTACACACCACTGAGTACATTTACCACAAGTGCTGTCTGAGCAGGTCTAGTAGCATCATCAAGGATGTCTACCACCCTAACCACGGACTGTTCACCATCCTTCCATCTGGCAGGCGTTACAGAAGCCTACGTTCCCGCACCAGCAGGTTAAGGAAGAGTTTCTTCCATGAGGCGGTAACCCTGCTAAATGCTTCATCAAAAGCATAACTGCACTCATTACTGCACTATTCTGTACTTTTTGCATCTGTATTTTGCACAAATAATCTGTATATATGCTGCAAACACTGTTCAGTAATCTACTCAATTGCACATTGACATATCTTTTTACATACATGTACATATGTTACACTACTTGTATATACTTTCTGTATATGCTTATCACTGTACTGTAGCAACTATGTAAATAATTCTGTATTTATTTGTAAATAATACTGTATTGCACTTCTGGTTAGATGATAACTGCATTTCATTGGCTTTGTATTCGTACTCTGCACAGTGACAATAAAGTTGAATCTAATCTAATCTAATCTACTAACTTGTTATGGTTCGCCACATAAAAATGATCACGAACTGTCAGAAATGAAAAACAAGGGTTGGGACCCAAACGCGGTTAGCTCCAGATGGTATTAATGAACTGAAATGGAACTAATGAAATAAAAGAAATTAAACAATAATAAATAAAATACAAATGAATAAATAACAAAGAAAAAACTGAGCTTCTGTCTGCAAGAGAAAGATCGGCGAACCTCCCTCTTACAAACAGAAGCTCAAGACCGCGCTGGAGAGACAGGAAGAGAGAGGGGTGAGGGGAGAATCCCCCGCATGCGCCAGCCCAGACAAAGAGGGAGGCGCGAGGCCGGACGCATGCACAGCATTGAGCAAACCTGCGAGGCTGTGCGCAGGCGCAGAATGGCATGCAGGCATGGAGCTTAAGTGCTCAGGTTCGAAGCTGGGCGGCGCTGAATGCTCAATCATAGAGCTTACGAGCTCAGAAGCGGAGCTTACGGCCGCGGCGTGCTCCAGTACGAGGCTAGGTGGCGCTAAATGTGCTGGCATAGAGCTTACAAGCTCAGATGCAGAGCTGACGGGTGCGGCGTGCTCTAGTACGAGGTTAGGCGGTGCTAAATGCTCAGGCACAGGGGTCAAACTGCCCAGGTGCAGAGCTTACGAGTGCGGCAAGCCCAAGCTCAGAGCTAGGGGGTGCCAAACGCTCAATTTCAAAACTTATGGGGGCGGCATGCTCTTGAAGGGGGCTGGGCGGTGCTAAACGCTCAAGCATCGAGCTTACGAGGTCAGATGCGGCGCTAATAGACGCGGCGAATTCGGGCACGGGGCTGAGCATCAATAGCTGCCCGTGTATCAAGCTGGCGTGCTCAGAAACGGCACTAATAAGCGCAGCGTGCTCGAGTGCGGCCTCAGGGGGCACTGTGGTGCACAGCTGCTCTACAGCCGCAGCAAGGCTCGAGATCTGCTCGAGCAATCTGGGCAGACTCGAGGCGGGCTGGACCTCAGTGACCTTGATGGACCTCTCCCTGGGCCTATGAAGTCGAAATTTGACCTCAATGGCCAGGTCGTACAGTTCAGTTATTGAGGAAGATAGATCAAGCCGAGCTAGCTCATCCTGCACTTCCTCATTGAGCGCAAGTGAAAAGAGGTCCATCAGGGCCCGGTCATTGAACCCAGAAGTGACGGCTAAGGCATTAAATTCTCCCACAAACTCTAACACCGACCTGGGACCTTGCCTGAGTTCAAAGATACCAGGAAAGTTGGCCCGTGGCCAAGGGACCATCTCACTGGGAGGGATAGGAGCAAAAGCGGGGCCAAAGTCAAGTCAAGTCAAGTCAAGTCAAGTCAAGTCAGATCTATTTATATAGCGCTTTTTTTTTTACCAATGGAGCATTGGTCTCAAAGCACTTTTAACAAGTTTTAGATTATCTCCTAATAACTAACGTCCAATCCCAAATTGAGGCAAAGCCTAGGGCGGACATAGTGGCCAAGGGGACAAACTGCCCTTGAGTGTTATAGGAAGAAAACCTGGGAGGACCAGACTCAAAAACAACAAAAGGGACAAACAACCTCCTTGGGCAGGGTATAGATGATAAATCTAAGAACGGAAACTTAAACAAGTCATGGAGTCATAGTCCGAAAGAATACGAATGTGAAATAATGCACATTGGAATTAGAAGTGGGCCCAAGTTATGATGGGGCTGGAGCTGATTGACGTTAAGCAGCTTGAGTGAAGCTGCAGCGGATGACAACATCATGTGTGGGGGTGGAACTGGTACCGGAACAAAAGCACAGCTCGGAGAGAAAACAAAAAAGATGTAATTAGTTTATTGATTAAGAAGCACAAGTGTCTATTAACAATCACTGATGCCATGTGGTAGCATGAGACCCCGGCCATAGCTTATAGCAGCAATTAAGCTATAATATGAGAATAGCTAGAAACCAGGAGAGACTAGGTAGGATAACACAGCGCAGGGAGGGATTTACAATGACAGACATCGGCAACCCCACGGGAGGCAGAAGACTTCATTCAAACCCAACGTTTTCTCTGATCACCATAAGACTCTTTTTGACTATGAACCCCCAAAGCTTTTGCCCTTAGTCCTTAAGGCAAGGGATTGGCACGAGTCTAAGAATCACGAGGACTGAAGCCCAGTTCAAAGCAGCCAGACCGCCCACTCGACCACTCCCCGCTAACGGACAAGGCAGGCCAGGCCAGTCCAGACATGACTTCCAGACTGCAGCCCCAGTGACCCGAGCCATGCCATCCTGGTCTCAAATCTTTAGTCAAAAAGCCTGAGCCAAATAGGTAATGTTTTTAGCCCTAGGACTTAAATTTTTTGGAGAGTGGGTTTCTTGAGTTCGAACGAAAGTGGGGGGAAAAGTTTTATTATTTTCTTTCTTATATTATTCCATTAGTTGGGTGGGCCCCAGTATGAGAAAAGCTTTTCCCCCCCCTGCCTTTGGTGACTTTTTTAATTATCTGGAAACTAAAAGAATGCCCTGTAATACCCTGGTGAAACAAGGTAGGTGAGTTTTTTTGGATTGTAAAACCTCTAAAAAATCCCTAAAAAATGGTAAAACTCTAACTAAAAAAAAAAAAATTCAAAACTCCCTAAAAAACTATAAAAATAAAAAAAAAAAAAAAAAAAAAAAAATCAAAAAAAATCTACGACACCCAACCTCCTAAACCAAAAAAAACTCTAACCTCCTTCACACCCACACCACTCTTTTTTTTTTGTCCACCGCAACCCGCCCCCACCCCCCAGAAATCGCACAACTTCCCCCGCCAGTCCCTCAGATTAATGTGGGCCTAGGCCATGTAGAGCTTTATAAGTTATAAGAAGTATTTTGTACTAATCGATGCGGAATTTGAGTGGTTTATTTTATTTATAGATTTACTAGAGCATCCAGTAAGTAAGGCGTTTACAGTAATCCACCTTTGATGTTATAAAGGCATGAACAAGTTTTCTCCTGCATCATTAAAAGAGAGGGATATTTTCTAAGTTTAGCGATATTTTACGTAATTGAAAGAAGCAAATTTCGAGTTGATGCTGTTAATGTATGTGCGCATCAAAGGAGAGATCTGAATCAAATGTGACCCCCGAAGTTTTTTTAAAGCCGGCCTGGGCACTCCTGGACAAGCCATCTAGCTTAGGATAGAGGGTTATAAGGCAACCTCGTGTCAATCTCTACGTCACCGTGCCCTTTGGGTCCACCAGCCTACTTAGAACATTCGTTTTGTAGTCTGAGTTTAGAGAAGTAAGAGAAAATTAAAAATATCCCACTTGACAACTCGAGTCTAATCTTTTTTTAAAGCCGAACAGGCGGTCGTTATTATCCGCCCGGTTTACACAGTTCCGATCAATTCCGTTGCTGTGTGCCTTGTCTAGGTAAGGGCTTGTCCATTTAGGTTTGAGTGCTCTGGTCAATCAAGTGTAGACTGCTCGGAATAGGCGGTGTATCAATCTGCATAGCCGTGTCGCCATAACAGAATCGTCCGATAAATGCAATGTGGTGGGATCCCAGGCGTACTAACCTGAGCCTAGTGTGCAGCAAGCTAGCAGAAGAGAATCATCGAACAGCGGTGCGCAAGCGACTTACTAAGAGCCCGCTATCCCTGAGACCGACACCATGACTTCTGGTAGCTGGTTTGTGAGAGCTAGAACGCCCTTTAGATTATTTACACTATGACAAACTGTACCGGTCAGTTAACGTAGGATTTAAACACCACGAAGTGCTAACTCGTCCCTAATCCTAACATATTTTCTAGTCTGTCTTAGTTAAACCAAACACATCATGATCTGAATTACAGTGTCCAATGCTTCAACGTTACAAGCTCACTAGAACAAACCAATAAATAGAAACCATCCAGTTAAGGCAGCTGAGCACAATCAACAAGTCATTAGATATACGCACCACATTAAGTGCTGTTTTTTCGACGTACTAGATGAGGGGCCTGAAGCCAAGAGCTGGAAAGATTCGCATTGTATGGGTGATCACTGAAAACTTTTCAGTCCTTTGGAGGTTACCATGCAGAGCTGCTCATAGACCCGACCTTTTACATGCTAAGAAATTTTCGGACAGAAAGGGTAGATTTGAAATTGGTCTATAATTAGATATCCCACAAGGGTCAAGATTGGCTTTTTTAATCAGTGGTTTGATAACGGCAGACTTAAAGGATTTGGGCACATAACCAAAGGTAAGGGATGAATTTAAAATAACTAACACTGGCTCTATAATACTAGATATTACTTGTTTGCGTAAACGTGTAGGAATTGGATCTAATAAACATGTTGATGACTTAGACGAGCTGATAAGTGCGGATAGTTCAGTATTAGTAAGTGGGGTAAAAGATTCTAATCTTGATTTACAGCTCATTAAACAGACACTTCACTAGTGCTGCATCTGGAAGGTTGCTGAATAGTTTGGTGATGTGATGAGCATCGAGTTTGATGCCTAATGTTTTCTATCTTTATCATTAAAGAAAGTCATGAAATCATTACTGTTAAAATTACACAGAACAGGAGAATCACTTTCTGTAGGGTTATTAAAGAGAAACCTTGGATTATTCTTATTTAACCAAACCCAAGTTCACGGTCATTTGCTGCAGCCGGTGGTAGAGGGTTGGACCAGATGGGGCATTGACGCCGTCTGCGTCGGGGACTGGGCATGTCTACTGGTTCGGGTAGCCAAAAGTGGGCCACTCCCGAACTAAGGTAGCTAGCCGTCCCCCCAAAGGCTAACCGGGAGCCGGGTAACGAGATCCGCCGGCTGCGGCGACTGAGCTAACG
The DNA here is from genome assembly GCA_025084515.1 of Ancistrus triradiatus. Taxonomy (NCBI): domain Eukaryota; kingdom Metazoa; phylum Chordata; class Actinopteri; order Siluriformes; family Loricariidae; genus Ancistrus; species Ancistrus triradiatus. Next base: position 162,034 of record JAJAGP010001265.1, read on the forward strand.
CTGGGTCCCTTTGTCGGTTGCGCCATTCTGTTTCGGTTCGCCATATAAAAATGATGACGAACCGTCAGAAATGAAAAATAAGAGTTGAGACCCAAATGCAGTTAGCTCCAGATGGTATTAATGAACTGAAATGGAACTAATGAAATAAAAGAAATTAAACAATAATAAATAAAATTCAAATGAATAAATAACAAAGAAAAAAACTGAGCTTCTGTCTGCAAGAGAAAGATCGGCGAATGTCCCTCTTACAAACAGAAGCTCAAGACTGAGAATCTTTCTCTGGGCTGGCACAAGGCCGGAGCGAACCTGCGAGGCTGTGCGCAGGCGCAGAACGACGTGCAGCGTCGAGCGGCAAGAAGAGGAAGCAGCCAGGAGCCGTGGCTGATAAAAAAACAAAGCAAAAGCTCAATCTACACTGAAACTACTTCCCTGGCAATTTTACCTCACGCTTCCCAGCGCTACGGGAACTGAGCCCCTTTGCAGGCCCAGTCCGTCCTCTCTCCCTAACAAAGAAAAAATAAAACAAAAGAGCGAAAGCGCGGGGCCTCTGTATCAGAGCTGGAGACGGGTGAGGTCTCAAAACACGCAACTGAAACGCGATCGCTATTCCGGTCCGAGGCGGCAATCTCAGGACATGAGTGCCATGCAGATCGAAAGGCGCAACACCTGCCAAGACTGGCGAAGCTCTTAAATAGCCAGGAATAGCAGGTGTTGAGAATTAAGCCCAATCGCGCAACTTACAGACGGGCATACGCGATTACGGCGGCTGCCAGAGATCCTACCACGAAGAGCGGACCAACACTGCCCTCTAGCGTCGATCAGAAGGTAGGACCTCTAACATAACTCATTTGAGAAATATGCATAACACAGAGATTCCTAAGATCACATATATGCATGTAAATATATCTTACAATAGGTTCATTCCAACTACAAATCAGTAAAAATGACTGACTTTGTCATATATTCACTGTAAAACTACACACATATGATTTTTTGTTGCATTTCTGCAAATGCTGCCTATTGGACAATGTGTATGTGTGTCTATAACTTACCCCAGTTTAAGCAGTGTGCACTTTGGATCTCGTAGACCAACGCAAAGCAGCTTAACACCTGAATCCTGCAGGTCATTGTCTCTCAGTTCCAGTTCTATCAAAGGAGTGTCGGCACTCAGAACTGATGCCAGATTTGAGCAGCATCTATCTGTTAGATTACACCAGCGCAAACTGTAACAGAGAAAACAGATTACTCATCATTTAAAAATATTAAGTTTGCCTGTATTAAACAGGAATAAACCATTGCATGGCGAGGCTTACTCCAGTACCAAGGACTGTGTTTATTACTACATAATAGGTCTTTTACTAGCATCTGTTTTTAACATAAATACAGCTTTATTAATTACTAAGATAAAGCTGCATAAAACAACTGCTGGCCATAGCATGCACCATTGGTGAACAGTGAATTATCATACTGTGAAAAGTGTCCATGACTAAAACTCAGAAGAGGGTGACCTCTGGTGGATTATTGACATCGGCTCTGTGATTGTGGTCTTTAGCGCTGTGTGCTAGGTGAATGGTGAAACAGAAATTATTTTCATTCAGCCATCTCTAGCAAGTGTGATTATTCTGTAAGGACAGCTTTCATTGAAAACATTTCATGCATCTTCACATAATTTCTTTCCAATTTCCATCTAATGTATCCACTTTCAGTTCATATTTCTTTCTAATGTATTCACTAAGCACAAGCTATTTTAAGTTTTTCAATGTTGAAGTGCCTGCTGTCTATGTTTCAGTTTAGGGATAGAAAAGGCCATGAGTGGTGGAGCTCCATGAAGTTAGTCAGTTTCTTACATAATATCCAAAGTTTGTGGCAGAATTCAGCCAACTTACACCTGAAATGGCTTACTACATCTAGCTATGTGGTAATGTTCAAAACTATTAAGCAGAATACGAAGAGTTCTCAAACAGACTCAAAATTGTCTCAGTTCCAAATACTGTGTTATTTGAACACTCAACTGCTAAATCTCTGACTTGACTAACCTACTCACCAAATTATACGTACAGGATACATAAGTATAATGAAACATTCATTATACTTCAGTATATATATGAAATATTCACCTTATCTTTTCCAATTTGCAGTTTGGGCTGTTCAGTCCAGCACAGAGCAGTTCCACTCCTGAATCTCCTATGTAATTGTTGCTGAGATCAAGCTCTGTGAGGTGTGGATTTGATGACTGTAGAGCCAAAGCCAGTGTTTCACATCCCTCCTCTGGTATATTGTTATCAGCAAGTCTACAGAAGAACAAATAACACCGTAAGTCTAAATATTACATCAATTAGTACATATCTACTTTGCCCAGAAATGGCTACATGGTCAAAACGATCAGGTGTCCACATCACACCACATGTTCTTACTGAACATCCCATTCCAAAAGCAATGGTACGAGAATAACGGTGTTAAATTTACAATGAATTCCACTGCTCTGTTGACTAAATAATGCATTTTAAATAGTTGAACTGTAAACAAAAACCTTATACTCTTGAGTTTGCAGTCAGGATTCATCAGTCCAGCACAGAGAAGTTTTACTCCAGAATGGCCAAGGTTGTTGTAACTGATATCAAGTTTCTCCAGATTGCTGTTTGGATGTGTTAAGCCTTCGCAGAGCTCTTGCACTTCGGAGTCTCCCAGCATATTGTAGCTGAGATCCAGCTCTCTCAAGCATGAATTGGGTGACTCCAGAACAGTTTTTAAAGCCTCACAGGATTTATGGGTGAGATGACATCTATCCAACCTGTAACGTAAAACAACTTTCCATTTGGTTTCCTCCATTTAATGCACTATTTTATATAAGCAATAAAAATAGAAGGATAGGAGTAAACATAACAATACAAAAACAAAAAATGTCTGTTATAGTTCACACACACACACACACACACACACACACACACACACACACACACACACACACACACACACACACACACACACACAAAAGGGAAAAAATTAAGCTGAATCTGGAGTTTGAACCCTGAGTGCTGGTGTTCGCGGGTAAACGCATTAACAGCGAGCCACGGAGCTGTTGCTGTAAGCACACCCTCACAAAAGAACTAACAAGCCTAAGGGCAGACACAGGTGCCGCCAATAGCGGCCTCAAAAACAAAAGGTCTTAATAATTACAGCCGCAAAAGTTGAAAAGAAAAAGCCACAACCAGTGCATTAATGTGACGCGAGCGAAACATAAGAAGAAAAAAAAAAAAAGGAAAACACCAAACAGCATGCAGCTCATTGGAGTTGCGTGCTTCGCTAACGGCGTAAGTCCACGTATGCAAAGTGTGTACAGGGGATATGCGCGTGTGCAGAGCGGAGCAATCCCGAGTGGAGCCAAGCGAGGCATGACACGGTAAGGGAAACCCCGCTCCCCAGCCTGCCGAGTACGTTTGGGGTTGAGGGTGTGGCATACAGGGAGCACCTGAGCATGCCCTCAAGTCAGGGTGGAAGAAGAAGGTAAGATGACCCTTCCGGTCTGTGGGGACTCGCCGTTTTCGGAAACCCTGTTTGGCACCAAGTGCTAGCACGGGAGGGTTTGGGGGGGAGGTCGAGCCAGGGGATGAGACGATGGGGACTGACACGACTCTGGGAAGAGGCTTGGCACAAGCGGCTTAGGGGCAGAGCTTGGCAAGCACGACCCAAGGAAAAAGGTCAGAGCGAATCGCCTAGTAGCGCGAATAGGCGCACAGGACATAAGTGATGCGGAGGGCCCAGTTACGGAGCTAGGCAGCACGGCGGGCCCAGGTACAGAGTGGTAGGTTCAGGTACAAAGCTGGGTGGCGCAGTGAGGTCAGGTACAGAGCTAAGTGGCGCGAAGGCCCCGGAACGGAAAACGGTGCAAATGACTGTTTGCCATACCACTCTGAGATGGATGCGGTCAAGGCCGAAATCTGTTCCCATAGGTCCCCCTGTCCCTGATCGGGACAGCCCATAGCGGAGGAGACCTTTGTTGGCCATGAGGCTGCAGGTCCTGCTGGGACTCATCCAGAAGGGCTGGGATGAGCTGCGAGCCGGCCTTCACCTCTTCTCAGCCCTTGTCTGAGGCGGGTGTCTGTACGAATAATGAGGTCGTACAGACCAGCCAGGGAGGAGGAAGGATCAAGAAAGACCAGCTCATATTTTGAGCCGGTTACTTAAGCCGTGCTCAAAAATACCCATAAGGGCATGGTCAGTCCAGCCGCACTCCATGGCCAGCGTGTGAAACTTGGTCCCGCTGGGTCCTTACTGTTCGCACCATTCTGTTACGGATAGCCTAAGTAAGGACGAATCGTATTTAATGGAAGGTTTTTTTAGGACTCAATTTCAAGGAGCTCTCAAAGGAACAAATAATAAATAAATAAATAAATAAATGAAATAGCGAAGTGTGTGTGGGGATACACACGCACACGGAAATAATACAGGGGATCTGTGCGTGCTCAGAGCGGAGCCGAGTGAGGCGTGACCGAAGGGAACCGATGGCCACGGGAATCTGTCCCTAGGCTAGCGTCGACGCCTTAACTTACCTCCGGATCTCCTTATCCATACAACAACCTCTCCCCTAAAGCGGAGAAGGTCTTTACCACTTTCCTTAGCCACCGGAATGAGGAAAAGGCAAACGCAACGACACACATATGGTACGAACGCCAAAAATGGCAAATGGAGCAACTCTTGACTGTACCTGGGGATGCTTTTATATACCCGAGCCAGCGGGTGTCGCTAATGTGGCAATCAGCACCACTAAAGCCCGTGCCTGCGTGTAACAGGACGGCGTGTGAGCCTCAGGCCATTTAGTGAGCCGATGCTGCCCTCTAGCATCAGAAGAGGGGTCAGCACGACTCCTAATAATGTCTGTCATTTTGGAAATAGGCAAAACAACTGTGTTCTTTGAGTGATTTCTGAAAGGATTTAAATTATATCATTTTTTGAACTTCATGTTATTGTTAGTGCTGTGAAACGACTACATTGTATAGTGATATCAGTGGACAATATTTCAAATTTCGTCTGAACACATTTATTAGTTTGTTAGAATTCAAACACAAACACGGTAGGGATTACCAGAACAATACTTTCAATGCTGTAGGTGGAGACTTGTCTTAGCCGTGCCCCTGTACTTTAGATCAACTGTGAAGTGAGACTGTACTCCTGTCCCTCATGTCCACATGGTAAGGAGTTGAAGTAACTGTGATCATCATTGTGTAACATTAGAAATTGTTTTCAACTCTGACCTTTAACCAATTCAGTGGAATGTCCAAAATATGGTACGTCGAATGTATTGAATTCATTTTGAAAGCCCAACTTATTGCCTAAAAATTATTAATAAAGAATAAAATTAGCACTGAAGAGAGAATATTTTAAGCTTACCCTAGTTTTTCAAGTTTACACCGCAAACTAATCAATCCGGTGGAGAGAAGCTTTACACCAGAGTCCTTCATATTGTTGGAGCCAAGATCAAGTTCTGTCAGCTTTGAGTTGGCCTGGAAAACCAAGGCCATCAGTTCGCAAGACTGTTCTGAAAAATTGGTGCCAGCCAACCTGCAAACAGGAAAATTGGAATTTCAGTGATTAATCTGGGTAAAAAGTGCAGTACAATACACAACAATTTAAGGTCTTAAACATGGAACATGCTTCATCAGTGTACTCCTGAACTGGCCAAAAATAAACAGAAAAACTGAGATTTTGTAAGCTAGCCATTGTATAATCTCACATGATATTAATATCACATTGAATTCAAAATATTGCTTGTTTCTTGTCTTCATGTTTGCTAATTGGTATTGACTTTCCAACACTGACATTTTGCAACACTTAAATACAAACCTTAATATCTGAAGTCTACAGTATGTACTCTTCAGCCATTCACAAAGCAGCTTCATTCCTATATATTCAAGCTCGTTGTGGCTGAGATTCAGTCTCTCCAGCTTGCTGTTTGAATCTGAGAGAGCAGCACATAGAAGCTTGATTCCTAAATCTCCCAAATTGTTGGAGCTGAGATCTAATTCTGTCAGGTGTGAGTTAGTTGATCGGAGGACTGAAGCCAAGGTCTCGCAGGATTCATTTGTGAGACTGGCACCTGAAAGGCTGTGTAGGATTGAAAATCACTTCATTTAAAGGTCCAACTGATATATCCTTATGGTTATTTACATTAAGATACGATAAAATTAAAAGGAACTTACACAGCTCTCCTGGAGACCCTGACAACTGGTAACAGCCTCAGACAACCTTCATGAGAAGTGTTGCACATTTTCAAATCAAATTCATTCATCACATCCTCTGATGTTAGCAGCACATACGCCAGAGCTGAGCACTGGGCGGGGCTGAGTTCCATTTCTGAGCGTTTGCCTGATCTCAAGAAGCTATGGATTTCTTCCACCAGCAAGTTGTAATTCAATTCATTCAGACAGTGGAACAGGTTGATTGTTCTTTCTGCTGAGGGCTCATTTCTGATCTTCTCCTTAATGTAGTCCACAGTTTCCTCAAAGCTCTCCAAATTTCTTCTTACCAGCAACCCTCTCAAAAGAGCCTGATTGGCTTCTAGTGAAAGACCAAGAAGGAAGCGCAGAAAAAGGTCAAAGTGTCCATTCTCGCTCGTCAATGCTCTGTCCACAGCACACTTGTGCAAATCGGACATCTTCTCTGCTTTGCTCTGATTCTCTGAGTCTTTTCTCAGAATGTTCATGTTGTTGTTGAGAAATTCTAGTTGCACATGCACTGCAGCTAGGTGCTCCTGAATACTCAGATGTACGAAACAGAAGACCCTCTCCTGGTACAATCCAAACTCTTCTTTGAAGATTTCTGTGCAAATCGCAGAGTACTCGCTGGCTTTTTGGACATCAATGCCACAATCGGACAGATCCTTTACATAGAAAATCAGATTTCCTTTTTCCAACTGGAGAAATGCTAGCTTAGCTAGTTTGATGATCATCTCTTTGTCAGATTCTGTAAGGTCCAGTGTGTCCCGAGTTACTCCATGGTACTTCTTGTTCTTCAGGTGTGTCTGAATGAGGAGGAAGTGGGTGTACATCTGAGTTAAAGTTTTAGGCACTTCTGTGTCTCCTCTACCCAACATTTTCTTCAGAACTGTAGCTGATATCCAGCAGAAGACTAGGATGTGGCACATGATGTGGAGGCTCCTTGAGGACTTTATATGCGCAACAATTTTGCCAGCAAGGCTTGGATCATCAAAGCGCTTCCTAAAGTACTGCTCTTTGTCTGTGTCGTTAAATCCTCGGATCTCAGTAACCTGGTCGATACACTCGGGAGGAATCTTGCTGGCCGCTGCTGGCCGGGAGGTTATCCAGATAAGAGCAGATGGAAATATATTCCCCCGAATAATGTTCGTTAGCAACCCATCCACAGAAATCTTCTCTGTCGGGTCACAGCACATTTTATTGTTCTTGAAATCAAGCGCAAGTCGGCACTCATCCAGGCCATCAAAAATGAAGACGATTTTTACTTCCTCACTGCTAATAGTTGCGAGTTCTTTGAGTTCAGGAAAGTACTGATAAAGGAGGTGCATCATGCTAAATGTTTCATTTCCCTTCAAATTCAGATCTCGAAACGGAAGTGGGAAGACAAACTGGATGTCTTGATTTGCAACTCCTTCGACCCAGTCCAAGATGAATTTGTGCACAGATACGGTTTTCCCGATCCCAGCAATGCCCTTCGTTAACATGGTTCGAATGCGTTTTTTCTGCCTGGGTAAAGGCTTGAAGATGTCATTGCAATTTATTACTTTCGTTTGCATGGCCTTGTTCTTGCATGCTTCCTCGATCTGTCGGACCTCGTGTTCTTTATTGATACCTCCACTTTGTCCTACTGCAATGAACAACTCTGTATAGATGTCATTTAGAAGGATCAGCTTTCCCTGACGTGAATTTCCTTCATGTATGCACTCAAATTTAGATTTAAGATGCTTCTGCAAGTTTGATTTCATATGGCTTTTGATGGCATCATGGTGTCCCGCTAGAAAAGGAAACAGGAGAGAGGAATAGGCTGAACCTTAATTCTTAAGCACATTAGGCTGAAGAACAAAGAGTAGGTTGATCCTGTATGGTTGTCAGTGACAGCAAATACAGGAACATACAGTTACTATTTTGAACAAACTACTTATTAAACAGTATAAGATTTAAGATGCAGTACTAATCAGGATTCATTACCAGCTAAACTGTGTGCCACTGCAAATATCTTAACTAGTGAAATCATCATAAAAAGGTTTTTCTCATTTTGCAATTATTCCAAATCACGTTTATCCAATCTACAGTGGTGCTTGAAAGTTTGTGAACCCTCTAGAATTGTCTATATTTCTGCAAAAATATGACCTAAAACATCATCAGATTTTCACACAAGTCCTAAAAGTAGATAAAGAGAACTCAGTTAAACAAATGAGACAAAAATATTATGCTTGGTCATTTATTTCTTAAGAAATGGTCCAATATTACATATTAGGGAGTGTATATGAACGTCTAGGATCAGCAGTTCATTTTAAGGTGAAATTAGAGTCAGGTGTTTTCAATCAATGGGATGACAATCAGGTGTGAGTGGGCACCCTGTTTTATTTAAAGAACAGGGTCTATCAAAGTCTGCTCTTCACAACACACGTTTGTGGAAGTGTATCATGGTACGAACAAAGCAGATTTTTGAGGACCTCAGAAAAAGAGTTGTGGATGCTCATCAGGCTGGAAAAGGTTACAAAACCATCTCTAAAGAATTTGGACTCCACCAATCCACAGTCAGACAGATTGTGTACAAATGGAGGAAAATTCAAGACCAGGGTTACCCTCCCCAGGAGTGGTCGACCAACAAAAATCACTCTAATAGAATCACAATAATGTTCATGAGTCCACCATCAGAAGAACACTGAACAACAATGGTCTGCATGGCAGTGTCACAAGGAGAAAGCCACTGCTCTCCAAAAAGAACATTGCTGCTCATCTGCAGTTTGCTAAAGATCACGTGGACAAGCCAGAAGGCTATTGGAAGAATGTTTTGTGGACAGATGAGATAAGAAAATAGGACTTTTTGGTTTAAAAGAAAATCGTTATGTTTGGGGAATGGAAAACACTGCATTCCAGCACAAGAACCTTATCCATTCTGTGAAACATGGTGGTGGTAGTATCATGGTTTGGGCCTGTTTTGCTGCATCTGGGCCAGGACGGCTTGCCATCATTGATGGTACAATGAATTCTGAATTATATCAGAGAATTCTAAAAGGAAAATGTCAGGACATCTGTCCATGAACTGAATCTCAAGAGAGAAAGGTGGGTCATGCAGCAAGAACAACGACCCTAAGCACACACAGAGCCGTTCTAACAAAGAATGGTTAAAGAAATCATTTTCGGATCCTTTTCCTCAATAAATAAATGACCAAGTATAATATTTTTGTCTCATTTGTTTAACTGGGTTCTCTTTATCTACTTTTAGGACTTGTGTGGAAATCTGATGGCTTTAGGTCATATTTATGCAGAAATACAGTAAATTCTAAAAAGTTCACAATCTTTCAAGCACCACTGTATTTCTAACTGCATAAACACTTCCCGTCATGTCAGAAAGATAAAACACAATCGCACAAAGATGCAGAAGATACGTTTTTTAGCCTACCTTTTTCCAACACAAACTTTAGAGCAATCTTAAGGGATGCCTCTGAGCCAAGTTTCTCTAAAATCAGTTTAGATGCTTCCTGAGCATCACACGTCTCTTGAAGAATCTCAAAGTCAAAGCATTCTGGAAGATTTTGACACAGATAGCAGAAAAACGTGCCCTTGTCTACGCTGTTTAGTGTTTGCTCAATTAGAGATGCTGTGTCTAGACTCTGGAGAACCTTCAACAAGTAAAGGGGAAATATGATTAAGACAATCAATGTTATTATGCATTTCATTTGAACAAACCTCTTACTAATTTTTTTAATGACTCATAACTTAAAAACTCAAATACAACTTGGATTATATGCTAAGCTTTTTTAAATCTAAGCACCCTGTATCTTACCTTAGCTCTTGCTGTGTAGAGTTTGTTGTGACCTCGATGTCCCACAGTTGCACACTGTTTGCAGATCAGTGTGTGGTCTGTCTTGCAATACACTTCAAGAGCTCTCCCGTGCTGCAGACAAAGACCTTCTTCCTGGTAGTCACCCGGCTCTGGCGATGTGTAACATGGTACTCTTGCAGGGGAATGCAAAGTCACCTCATCTGTATTTTTATCCTGGTTGATATCAACACTAAGAATAAATGAAAATACACAAATACCTTGAAAATACACAAATGAAATTTCATCACTTCTGCTTCTGGATCAGGAATGCCTAGTAATAGTACTTGGTCATGTTCTAGGATTATAATTCTGCATATCAGTACAAAGTATATGGTGTATGGTTTGAGGATCCATACACAAGGGGAACGGAATAAGAAACAATGATAATTCATATGCAAGGAACTGAAAGAAGAATTATGGTTTGCTGACAAGCAGAACTAGCCACAGAGAGGAAACAGTAAGCATGAAGCTCTCAACCATGCAACACAATGCACAAAAGTAGAAAACCCAACTACGCAGCTCACAGCACAAGGCACGAGTACAAAGCACTTGGCTCAAAGTATGCTGAAAGAACGTCAGTTCTCACAAGAGGTAAAGCACTTAGTGCAGGAGTCAGTGTCAAACACTAAATGATCAGAGAGATCGGCCTAAATGCAGGCCTTCATGAAGTCCAACACAGCTGTCAATATTCTTGTTGCAGCAGCCTACCTTCTTTGCATCCAGCGTACTTTTATGGGCCTTAGTCAACATAATTCTACTTGACTATAACATGACTCTGGCTGTATTACTTAAGGTAACTGTGTTAAGGTGAGACCTGCTACACTTCCATCAGACACGGCACATTGTGTCTGTGCAGCACCTGGCCAGGCTGGAATAACCTGTAAACTCAAACAAATTCTGTTTAAATTCTCAAAATATGTAGCTGTACAGAAGTTCATAAGCTCATTGATAAGCTGTCAACCTCAAAGCATTATTTAACTAACATAATATGGTATATTTAACAAACCATTACAGAGACAGTCCTTTTGAAAAGAGTGGCCAAACAAACAAGAATGGAAAAAATATATACTGCTCAAAAAAAGGGAACACTTAAACAACACAATATCACTCCAAGTGTTCCCTTTATTTTTTGAGCAGTATATAAAACACAACAGATTGAAAAAAAGAGTGAAAAAAGTCATAGATTTATGAATTTCAGTGCTTTCTAACCCTGGGCTGAAGTTTGGGAAACCCACTGATTCATCCCTCTTCACTGACACCGTGTTAAGAGCTGGCAAGTCTGGTCTTTCTGCCTGGATAACCAAAAACATCTGTAGTTATCTTAAACAATACACGTTGTCTATAGGTAAAGAGAAAACATTAAAGACTAAAAGATAACACTGTATTTTATAGGTGGTATTAAAAAAAAACATAACAGAAAGGAAACAGTTGTTGATGTGTCAATAACAGCGGCTGATAACTTGCTATCTAGTACTTCACTTTAATAGTTAAAATGAAAGCAAATTGAAGTAGGAACCTGAGGAAATATCTTTCCAATGCCATCTTCCCTTTGGCTGAAGTTGTAGGGGCGCTGCATGGATCCATCACTCTTCATGGACACACAGCTGGGAGCTGGGGAATCTGGACTCACCTAATTTTTACAATAATGTATCATTTATAAGTATTTAGTCATTTAGCTGTTATCAAATTAAGACATAATTGGAAAAAGGTACATATCACTTTAAAAGTTGAACTCAAAATATATTAAAGTAGGAGCCAGGAACTGAATAAAATTACCGGACTTTGTTTGAATTGTGACTAGGTCAAAGATTGGAGGTAGTTTCAAACACTACTTACCATCCTAACTTTAGATTCTGCTGAAGTCCTTCTGTGCTGCTTTGTAAGAGCATCTTGCCCTTTTGAATGTTTCTTAGCTCTCCGTTTCATGATTCTCTGTAAAACAGTCAGACAATGTTACATTAAAGGGTGAGTGTTCCTCAGATTTCCTTACACCACAAGATGATGGTTGTAGTATTGTGAAACCATGCTAGAGAACATGGATCATCAGATTTTGCACAAACTTCTGGACTTCATGCCAGCTGTGTGCATGCTGTCATTACAGCAATAAGTACCAAATACTAATCAACTACATGGCAACATGCCGTCAAGGCATGGCATGTAGGTGTATGTTTATGTAGTCCTAAAACCTGGTGACAACGACCTACTGGCTGTTTTTTTGCTTGTGATACAACAAAGCAGCAGATAAAGAAAGTGAAAGGTTTAAAGATCTGGAGGTTTGAAGATGTAGAATAGCGGTAAATATACTTTACTGAAGCTGCCGTTTACATACTAGCTTGCCTTCTAAAAGGACACGAAAATAAACCACAACCCAACATCAGAGTTATTGTAACAGAAGAGTATGGGGCATCATTTGAGAGACCTCTTCTGAGAAATGACCGTTACGCCAGTTATAACAATAAATACGTAATATTTTGGTAGCCTATGTAAGAATACCATATCGCTAGGATAATTTTTCTTTAAAGTTTGGTGTAAGTTAGATCTTACCTGTACTACAGTTTTGATACTTGTAGTAACTGAGCAAAACTACAGACTGCCATGTTGTCTAGAAACAGATAGGTGCAGGCTTGTAGATCGACTTTTTAAACTACTTTTTACACTACGAGATAATGACTTAATTATCCCAAGACGTTGCCATACAGGGAACTATGAATTCATAAGTGAATTTAAACGAAGTTTTATCTCAAACAAATTAATTTTAACAGGTACTTACGGATCACATGAGACTTCCTGAAACCGTCATTAAACCGCGATCAAACTTTCCGCGCTTCAGAATTCAGTCAAGCCATCCGCACTTTAAATCCTGTGGCGCCTATATACGCGATATTACGGTATTCCGCTGCTCACTGCAAACGGACGGTGCTTAAGCAGAGAGAAATAGACCAGCATTTTTAGGAAGAGTTTTGACAGACTTTAGAATTTTTCTTTGAAGAGTTTTGGTGTAGAAACCCACTTTTACCAAATATATGAATGAAAGTAAGTATGCCATTTATTTCTATAGCTGAACATTATTAGATTCAAAACAATTATATTTTTAAATAGCTTAATCACTGTGTAAAATGGTGTTCTTGTATACTGTTTCTCAGAAAAAATCCAAATTAAAGTATTTTTAATTTTAAATCATGTTTAAATTCCTGTTTCATTCGTACCTATTTTTCTAAAATTTCATATAATGCCAAAACCATTCCACTGCCATCCATGAGTGCTACATCTTAGCTATTACCAGTGCAAGTTTGGACAGATTCCACTTTAACAATTTTTCATAAATCCAAGCTACACTTGTACTACCTGTAGGTGACTAAATATAGTCATTACATATAGGCTAATTTTGGTTATCTGTTTCTCTGGGGTTTCCCATAATACCTAAACACTGCCATTACTGCATAACAGTGGTAGCTCTTAGCTATCAACAGTGTAAGTTTGTACACATTTTATCGCACAAAGCTATTTTAAAATTCTATAATATTAATATATTAATAACAACATATTAAGTAGATCTGCACTTCCTGAAGGAACTACAACAGTGCTTCAAATGTGGGAAATGGAAAGAATGGTGCCACTAGGTGGTTGCTAGTCGGCTGCTAAGGTATCCCAGGTGGTTGCTAAGGAGTTGCTAGGTGGTTGCTATGGTGTCCCTGATGGTTGCTAAAATGTTACTATGTGGTTGCTAGGTGGTTGCTATGGTGTCCCTGATGGCTGCTAAAATGTTACTATGTGGTTGCTAGGTGGTTGCTATGGTGTCCCTGATGGCTGCTAAAATGTTACTATGTGGTTGCTAGGGGGTTGCTATGGTGTCCCTGGTGGTTGCTAAAATGTTACTATGTGGTTGGTAGGGGGTTGCTAAGGTATCTCAGGTGGTTGCTAAGGTGTTGCTAGGTGGCTGCTAGGTGGTTGCTAAGGTGTTGCTTGGTGGCTGATATGGTGTTGCTAGGTAGTATGGTGTACAAGGCGTGTCCCAATACTTTTGGCCATGTACGTGGGGTGTGTCCCAATACATTTACATGTTTACATATCAGTAGGTGTAATAACAGGTCAGTCTCACTGAGTGCTCTGTGGTGACATCATCGATTTCAGTTACAATTTGAATTTTGTCGGTAAGAATTTGATTCTGAACATTCTGTCAATGCATTTCTATGGGAGATTTTTAATTTAACGTAATTCTATTAAAAACGATAAATCGGATTGACTCCAAAAGACATAGCACTCAACGCAGGGTGATTATCTAAGTAACACTTTTTGGAGGCATGTCTCAATACTTTTGGTCATGTGCAGGGGCTTGTCCTAATACTTTTGATCGTGTGCAGTAGCGTATTCCAATACTTTTGGCCGTGTGCGGGAGCGTGCCCCAATACTTTTGGTTGTGTGCGGTGGCGTGTCCTAATACTTTTGCATGTTTCTGTATGAGTAGATGTAATAACAGGCCACTGAGTCTCACTGAGTGCTCTGTGATGACATCATCGTTTTCAGTTACAGTTTGAATTTTGTCAGTTATAATTATACAGTGATTGATATTGTTATCCCACATACTTCTTCTTATAGTTGTTGGTGGCTGGCGGTTCTTCTTCCACACATTTCTGTGATTAATACGACTCGAACGGCTTAACGTACAGACCCGGTTGAGACAGCGTGACGTAGATGATCGCTCTGTGTGGGGGGCTATGACTTTTGGAGCCGATCCGATTTATCGTTTTTAATAGATTTAAGTTAAAAAATTTAAAATGTCCTATAGAAATGCATTGAGGGAATGTTCAGGTTCAAATCCTAACCTACAAAATTTAAACTGTAACTGAAATCGATGATGTCATCGCAGAGCACTCAGACCTGTTATTACAATTACTAATACATAAACAGTAACAGGTAACAGGAACAGTTTTAAGACACGCCCCCGCACGGGGCCAAATGTATTTGGGCACGCCCCCAAACGCGGTCAAAAGTATTTGGACATGCCCCCGCACGCTGCCAAAAATATTGCGACACGTTTTGTGATTATGGGAAAACCCAAAGAAACAGATAACCAAAATCAGCCTATATGTAATGATCCTACAGGTAGTACAAGTTTAGCTTGGATTTATGAGGAAATGGTACAGTGGAATCTGTCCAAACTTGCATTGGTGACAGCCATCTAGTCTTGGCAGTGGAATGGTTTTGGCATTATGGGAAATCTCAGAAAAATGGGGAACTTTCTTTGAATGAAATGGGCATTTAAACACCATTTAACATTAAAACGACTTTGGATTTTTTTTTCTGAGAAACATTATATATGAAAACAATTTTTACACAGTTAAGCTATTTAAATATAGAATTGTTTTTAATGTAATGATGGAAGTAAACTAGTTCAATTATGAAAATCAATTTCGTACTTGACATATATTTAGTAAAAGTGGGTTTCTACACCAAAACCCTTCCAAAAAATGCTAGTCTGTTTCTCTCTGCTTAAGAAGCGTCAGCTTGTAGTGAGCAGCGGAATACCGTAATATTAAGTATATACGCGCATCCACATTTAAAGTGCGTATGGATTGACTGTGTGGCTTAAATGTCCGAAGCGAGAGCTTTACTACTGTACTTCATTATATGATATTAGAAAAGGCGGGGAGATAGTAAGAGATAGTCTCTCTCTCTCTCTCTCTCTCTCTCTCTCTCTCTCTCTCTCGGATCCAAAGTAGATTCATTGGCATGACTGTAGTGAGAGCATTGCTAAGGCATTATAGTAATTACAAACTAAGTGACAACAACATTGTGAAGAAAGTTAAAGTAAACTTTACATAACTGAGATTTGTTTGGTACGTGGTGACGTTTGGCTTTCGAGTCTCAGCGTGCTTCGGGTGTGAGGGTTGGGTCAATAATGTGCACCTGACCAAGTCAAGTCAAGTCATATTTATTTATATAGCACTTTTTACAATGGAGCATTGTCTCAAAGCAACTTTACAAGTTTAGATTATCTCCTAATAACTACGTCCAATCCCAAATTGAGCAAGCCTAGGGGCGACAGTGGCAAGGAAAAACTCCCAGAGTGTTATAGGAAGAAACCTTGGGAGGGCCAAGACTCAAAAAGGGACCCAACCTCCTTGGGTGGCGTAGATGATAAATCTAAGAATGAAACTAAAGTCATGGAGTCAAAATTCGAATAAAATGTGAAGTATGCACATCGGCATTAAGTGGCCCGGGTATGATGGTGCTGGAGCTGATGACGGAAGCAGCAGTGGATGAACATCATGTGTGGGGCTGGAACTGGAACACAGCTCAGAGAGAAAACAGAAAATGTAATTAGTTATGGATTAAGAGCACAGTGTCTATTAACAATCACTGATGCCATGTGTAGCATGAGACCCCGGCAGCATTAGCTATAGCAGCATAGCTAGAAAGAGGAGAACTGGTAGGTAACACAGCCAAGAGGGATCACATAAGACATCGGCAACCCCATGGGAGGCAGAAGACAGCAACCCAACGTCTCTGATCACCATAAGACTCTTTGACTATGAACCCCCAGCTCTGCCCTTAGTCTAAGGCAAGGATGCACGAGTCAAGATCACGAGGACTGAAGCCCAGTTCAGCCAGACCGCCCACTCGACACTCCCCGCTAACGGACATGCAAATGAAGGCCAAACATGACTCCAGGACTCCAGCCCCCAGTGACCCAAGCCATGCATCCCGGATCTAAATCTAGTCAAAAGCCTGCGTAAATTAAGTATGTTCTTTAGCCTAGACTTAAAATTTTTGTTGAGAATGTCTGAGTCTCGAACGAAATGGGAAGTTTATTCCATAGTTGGGGGGCCATGTATGAGAAAGCCTTTCCCCCTGCTGTGACTTTTTTCATTCTAGGAACTAAAAGAAGTCCTGCATCCTGCAAACGGAGTAGACGAGTTGGATTGTAAGACTCTAAGAGTTCACTCAGATAATTTGGGGCCAGGCCATGTAGAGTTTTATAAGTTATAAGAAGTATTTTGTAATCAATGCGGAATTTGACTAGTAACCAGTGTAGTGATGATAGAACAGGAGTGATATGATCAAATTTTCTAGTTCGAGTTAGCACTCGGGCAGCTGCGTTTTGAACTAACTGAAGTTTATTTATAGATTTATTAGAGCATCCAGTAAATAAGGCGTTACAGTAATCCAACCTTGAGGTTATAAACGCATGAACCAGTTTCTCTGCATCATTAAAAGAGAGGATATTTCTAAGTTTAGCGATATTACATAATTGAATGAAAGCAATTCGAGTGATGCTGCTAATGTGCGCATTAAAGGAGAGATCTGAATCAAATGTGACTCCTAATTTTTTTTACAGATTAACTGGTCAATACTGGACAGCCATCTACATTTAGGATAGATGTAGCCAACCTGTCTCTCACAGCCTTGGGTCCCACTAATAGAACCTCCATTTTGTCTGAGTTAAGTAAGAGAAAATTTAATAACATACAATCTTTTATTTCCTTTACACAGTCCTTAATTTTGTTGATTGTAAGGCTGTCATTAGGTTTGGCTGATATGTACAGCTGTGTATCATCTGCATAGCAGTGGAAACTAATGCCATGTTTACGAATAACTGAGCCTAGTGGTAGCATGTACAGAGAGAATAAAAGCGGACCAAGCAGGACCCTGAGGCACGCCATACTTCACTTTTGAGAGCTTAGACCTTAGATTATTTATATGAACAAACTGGTACCGGTCAGTTAAGTAGGATTTAAACCAAGAAAGTGCTGATCCCTTAATACCTACAGTATTTTCTAGTCTGTTTAGTAAAACATCATGATCTATAGTGTCAAATGCTGCACTTTAAATTTAACAGAACAAGAAAAGAAACACATCCCTTATCTGAGGACATTAACAAGTCATTTAGTACCCTAATTAATGCTGTTTCAGTACTATGATGGGGCCTGAAACCAGACTGAAATGTTTCAAAAATTTCATTCCTTTGGAGGTAAATGCAGAGCTGCTGATAGATGGCTTTTTCTAAGATTTTGGACAGAAATGGTAGATTTGAAATTGGTCTATACTTAGATATCACACAAGGGTCAAGATTGGCTTTTTAATCAGTGGTTTGATAACAGCAGACTTAAAGGATTTGGGCACATAACCAAAGGTAAGGGATGAATTTAAAATAACTAACACTGGCTCTATAACACTAGGTAATACTTGTTTGAGTAAACGTGCAGGAATTGGATCTAATAAACATGTTGATGGCTTAGACGAGCTGATCAGTGCGGATAGTTCAGTATTAGTAATTGGGGTAAAATATTTTAATCTTGATTTACAGCTCATTAAACAGATGTCTTAACTAGTGCTGCATCTGGAAGGTGGCTGAATAGTTTGGTGATGCGATGAGCAGTGAGTTTTATGCCTAATGTTTTCTATCTTATCATTAAAGAAAGTCATGAAGTCATTACTGTTAAAATTACACAGAACGGGAGAGTCACTTTCTGTCGGGTTTTTTGTTAATTTGGAGACTGTATTAAAGAGAAATCTTGGATTATTCTTATTTTTCTCTATGATTGAAGAGAAGTATGCAGCTTTAGCTTTAGTGAGGGCATGCTTATACTCTGCCATGCTGTCCCTCCAAGCAATCTTAAACACCTCCAATTTACTATGTCTCTACTTGCGCTCTAGGTGCCGTGTTCTTTGCTTTAAGGTACGGGTGTTGTCATTTTACCATGGTGCTAGCCTTTTTTCCCTAATGTGTTTGACCCTAGCAGGAGCAATCGTGTCCAGGGTTGAGGGAAGCACACATTCTAATTGGTCATTTACACACTCAAGATGATTGATCTCTGTAGGTGTATTAAATTTCAAGTCTGGTAGGTTTTTAATAAACACAGCTGGAGTAGCAGATGTGATAGTGCGCTTGGTGTGATAACGAGGCAGAAGGATTTTATTTATTAGAGATAGCTCAAATACTAAAAGATAGTGATCTGAAATCAAATCACTTTGCGTGAAAACATCAAGGTTATCTATATTGATACCAAATGTTAATATTAGATCTAATGTATGATTACAGCGGTGGGTTGGTCCCATCACATTCTGAGTGATGCCCATGGATTCTAAGATGGACTCGAAAGCAATTTTAAGTTGAACCTGCTCATTCTCAAAGTGAATATTGAAATCACCTACAATTAAAGCCTTATCTGTTGACAGTACTAAGCAGGAAAGATAGTTAGCAAATTCCTGAAGAAATTCTGAATAGGGACAAGGAGGATGGTAAATGGTGATAAGCTGAAAAGAGTATGGTTTTGACTTCCATAACAATGGATCAGTCACATTAAAAATTAGTATTTCAAAAGAATTAGCCTTGTAATGGGATTTAGTTATAACACCTAGCTCTTTGTCAAAAATTGTGGCTATGCCTCCCCCCCGACCATTAGGACGAGGGCGGTGAGCATGACTGTATCCAGGAGGTGAGCCTTCATTTAAGGCTAAATATTCATCAGGTCTAATCCAAGTTTCAGTGAGACAGAGAGCGTGTAAGCATTTATCAGTGATCATTTCATTTACAATCACTGCTTTGTTTGTAAGTGATCTAATGTTAAGTAGTCCTAGCTTTAGTCTAAGGTTGTTATTTCTTTGGGAGCCATCTGTGTTTATACTAACGAGATTATTAAAACAGACTTCGAGAGCATTTACGTTTAGGGCAGATGCGGGTAACAGACACAGTTTCAATAATGTGGGTTCTGGGTGACGGTGCATGGCTACCAGCAGACAGTTGGTTAAGCCGGTCTGTCTGCTGCCTGACCCCTGCTCTGGATAGTCAGCCCCTAACCAATCGGGCCATAAGACTATGGGCAATGCTGCAGGAGATGAGAGCAGAAGTGAATGTGTGACAACAGCAGTTATTTCAAACCCGTGTGAGCTGCCCTGATTACAGCAAAAGGACAGAGATCAAAGACATTTTTCAAACTATTTATTTGAATATTTATTTACTTTTGAACTCTTACAGTAGTCTCTTTTCCTCATGTAACACGTAGCCATTAATTTTGTAACACCAATACAACATGGTAACATTCAGTATGGTAACATCTACAGCAATGCATGTGGGGGCGACACAGACACAAACACGGTTCAAATCAAAAACGCCTCCAAGTAACGCTTTCTCATAAAGGAAAAAAACCCTGACCCTCACACACAGATCGGTACAGAGGACTAACTCGTCTGTAGAGTGCGGGATGCTAGTACGACGCTATGGCTAGAGCTAGGACATTAAGTGCATGTAAAAGAAGGAATGGTGCTCTGGTCGGGGCGTCCCGGGCTTTCGTTCACTCCTTGGAGTGCATGTAGAGTAAAAGATCGGCGACGCGGTGGCTGTAGCCAAATTCGTTGTCATACCTGAGAAAGAAGGAGCAGTAGTATGATTACCATAATCCACTTATGGATCAGTTATGAAAGAATAAGGTCTATGAACGTACCAGGAAATGAGCTTAACAAAGTTGTCGTTTAGGGAAATGCCAGCACCAGCATCGAAGATGAGGAGTGGAGTGTCTCCAACGAAGTCCGAGGACACGACCTAAAAACACGCAAAAACACGAGTCAATAATCTGGTCAGGGATCCGGATTCCAGTCTTAAATCATTTGAAGACCCAAAAAAAAAAAAAAAAAAAAAAAAAAAAAAAAAACCCCACACACAAAATAACTCTTACTTTTTCTTAACTCTTTTCATCTGAACAATTCTAAGAACAAGTGGTATTCTAGAAAATGCTATGTTCTTAAAACCTTATGACAGCCTCAACCTCATGACAAAGCATCGAAATTTACCAAAAATTTAACCGGTTTAGTTATTGGAAACAAAGCCACAACATGCTTTCAATTCAAGTTTATTTTCCAAGGAGGATTTTTTTCCTGGTGGCCATTTTTCCCAAAATCACTTTTATTTCTCGTTTGCCAATTTTATTGCTTAGTTTTCCTCCAAGTGGATTATACCGAAATAACGTCAAGTACAAATTCAAAATGAGTCTTGCAACATATATAAGCTGTAAAATATAACAATCTTAAGAAAAACTTAAGGAAATAATTAAGATCTTAAGATAATATTTAATATGTTTTTTCTCGGAATCGCATTAAGAACATTCTTACGAATAGGGCTGTGCTGAAAAATCGATACAGTAAAAATATTGCGATATTTATTATATCGCAATACATTACATCATTTACATTTTCAGCCCAAAATAGACATTTTTTGAAGGAAGAAACATTTTAAATGGGGTGTAAACTACAACCTCCGCTCCTGTAGATGGCGCAGTACAGTGCTTGGACTCGATTTGTCCGCTGCATTATTATGCGATGTATTAAGATGACTGACTGTATTTCAGTAGTTTGAATATTTTCAGTGAATTATGTGGAATGTCGCGATATGCATCCTATCGCGATATAATGGTATCGTGACCCACGTATCGTATGGTCAAGTCCTGTCCGATACCCACCCCTACTTATGAACGTTCGCACGTTTTTTCCTCGGAAAGCAGTCGTGAATCTGATCTGTATAATGTATAACAGCCAACTTTATCGGTTCACTTACGGAGTCCTCTGTGTATCCCAGAATTCCCTTCAGGGACCCGCTGGCGGCCTTCTTGACGGCCCCCTTGATGTCGGCGTAGCTGGCGGGGGAGGAGAGGCGGCAGGTGAGGTCCACCACGGACACGTCAGCCACGGGCACACGGAAGGCCATGCCTGTCAGCTTCCTGCAGCCACCAAGAGAGAGACGACCTCGTTATGGTACGTGAGAAAAACAACATACCTACGCTGATTCTACGCAGGTTGTGTGTCTGTTCATGGCGCTGACCCGTTCAGCTCGGGGATGACTTTGCCCACGGCCTTGGCGGCGCCTGTGGAGGCGGGAATGATGTTCTGGTGGGCACCGCGTCCGTCACGCCATGCCTTGGCGGAAGGCCCGTCCACTGTCTTCTGGGTGGCGGTGTAAGCGTGGACTGTCGTCTGAGAGAAAACGAGACAAGGCGCTTACTAAGCTTCGTTCTAGACCGGTTTGAGCCGATTCAGATATGGGGTGGCACAGTGCACAAGGTGGGAACAATCCCTAGAGAGGATGCCAGATGGGTAAATCTCTAGTTTTATCAAGTTAGGCATTAAGTTCTTTACAGTACTGTGCAAGTCTTAGGCCACCATTAGATCAGACATGATATTGTTTTAGCATATATAATTATCAGTCCTTTTATTAGAACACCGCCCATCTAATGGCGGACTAAGACTTTTGCACACTACTCCATATATAGTACATATTCAAACCAAGCACTTACCATCAGAGCCTCCTCGATGCCAAAGCTGTCATGGATGACCTTGGCCAACGGGGCCAGGCAGTTAGTGGTGCAGGATGCATTGCTGTCAGGTACATGAGTTACTGTTATTAGTCGTTAAGCGTTCGTACCAAACATGCGACTGAACAAATCCGCTCCACTCCGTCCTTATTAATTCGTTTCACACACCAATACGTGCGACTGAACGGACCAGAGCTTGTCGGGTCGCCGAGCTCACCTGACGATGGTCATGCTGGAGGGGTCGTACTTGTCCTCGTTGACTCCCATCACAAACATGGGGGCGTCGGGCGAGGGAGCGGAAACCACCACGCGTTTGGCGCCGCCCTGCAGGTGGGACTGTAAAGGAGAACAAAAGTTCAGACCGGGATTTCCTCAATGAGGATTTTCTTGCGACTGGTTATTGGGCTCTGAGCAAACTTACAGAGGCCTTTTCGATACTGAGGAAGACTCCGGTGGACTCGACGACGTACAGAGCCCCGGCGTTACCCCATGGGATCTCGGCAGGCTTCATGCTGAGGGCAGAAGGGGAGATTATTGACACAGACATCATGTGCGTTCCCTTTGTGGACGTCTAATAATGTTGTATTCCTTTAATGCGATCATACATCATATACAGCATATCTTCCTTCATATCCTCTCTGATGGAAACTGAAGGGATTTGGGATGATTAAAGATATCTGTATGGCGCTTTCCATGCCCAATTGATACAAAAAGGTGTTTTACAAACATTTTCAAGTTAAGACAATGCTTAGCACTGTTTACACTTCAGAAATTAAAACAGGAGTGGCTTTTATCGAATGGATCAATAATCCTGAGAAAATCGAATAGTGAGCAAAGTAACACTCACCACTGGAAAACAGAGATAGGGTGGCCGTCGACGACCAGCTTGCCATCTTCCTGGTGCACCTCTCCCTTGTAGCGTCCGTGGGTGGAGTCATACTTGAACATGTAGACCTGGAACACGTTCATTCAAAGCTTAGCACTAGGAATACAAAATCGTTATATGTTGCTGACCTGAGTCAACAGATAGTGGAATCTTTATTTCTTCGTGGATACATGAGTAAAAAGTATGTGTAGCTACAGCAGACAGACCTTGTTGGTCTCTCTAGATTGTTCTCTAGGTTGTTTGGAAATAATATTAATGTGGCGAAAGCACAGTCACTGTCCAAACTCCACATTACACCCATTGCACCCTATGTATGTTCATAGGCATGTTCATACTCGGCCATTACGTTAAACCGAAACAAATCACTAGAAACCATTATAAGAAATAGTAAGAGCTTGGCAATCTGACTGGCATCCTGAAAATCTCCATATTATGTGCCAATCGGTGAGTACATTTACAGAATTTAGCAGACACCCTTATCCAGGGCGACTCAAAATTGATACAATCTTACAATCCAAGCAGTTGTGGGTTAAGGGCCTTGCTCAAGGACCCAACAGTGGCAGCTTGGCAGAAATGGGATTTGAACCCTGGACCTTCTGGTCCATAGTCCTGTATCTTACCCGCTATGCTACCACACTCTAGTAACCTAAACATTTATTTTATTCGGTGGTTAAATAAAGGTAATTGTTGTTTACTTTTCATATTATGCTGACATTATTATATAGTAAATAACTGTTCATTAGGAAAGGCATACAAAGTGATTCTATTCTAATGACATACTGTACTGTTTCAGCATTAAACCAAGTGCATTAATGCATAAACTAAGTCCTGACACTGCTCAGCAGAGGGCGCCAAAAGACTGGGATTGAGACTAAAGAATATACTGTATGATTCAAGCCAAATCTCACCATGTACTTCAGATCGATGAAGGGGTCGTTGATGGCCGTGACTTTAATGCCTTTCTCCAGGCAGGCCCTGAGGACCAGACGGCCAATGCGGCCAAATCTGTGCAGAGAAAGAGCTCATGTTTAAACATATGACGAGATCAGGAACACACCCACATCGTTACACCAGAGATGGCGAGTATATAGCAAAAGCTGAAGACTACAAGCAAGCCGGAGATACTGCGGACGTGCTGCTTACCCGTTGATTCCGACACACAAGTCTGACATGATTACAGTTGAAGGGGTTGTGGTTTAGAACCTATAGAAACACACAGAGGAAAGCCCACATGAACCAGACGTGAAACTAACATTCAGATTCTAATTTAAAACAGAGCTTCTAATGGATGATTGTTAATCAATATTTAGGGAGCACACTAAAACTGAGACGAAGCCAATATTGCCACTGTGAATCTGATACGGATAGGTGGAAAAGAAAATGAGACAAAACCACAATGAAAACTATCCGATAAATGACTACACAAGCCTGTGGTCTCATATGTAGTCCCAATTCTCATACATTGTACATATCCTCCTGCTATAAACTTTCTGTAGCACGATAGCTCTTCTGATCCGTTTCATGGAACGCACAGGCCCTTCCCCAACCCTGAGGAGTGCGGAACCTCTGGAAAGGCGGAATACACAGATACAATTGGACTTATCCCAGAAGTTGAATCTGTTCATCTGGGCATAAGGCTTTGTCGGAGAAACGTTTCGTCACTGATTTAAGTGACTTCAGTCTCAGCTAGCTGGAAAACGTCCCCAATCTTATATACAGCACATTTGCATAACGACTGATACCAGCACCATTACATAACAATGGGACCGGTGATCAGTTTAATATGCAGATTGCCATATCCATTAATGACAATGGCCACGTGTGCCATTCATACAGGATTAGGGAAGGGCTGCGATAGCGGCATTGTAAGATGGTGAGAGATGTACTGAGGCCCCCTCCTCGATTCAGGGATGGACGATCCCTTTTTATTATTGAGCATGCATCAGGATAACTGGACTTGTGTTGCCAGGACACCGACAGTCATTATGGGCACCTGGCCATTCCAAAACACAATTTACATTTACAGCATTTAGCAGACGCCCTTATCCAGAGCGACTTACAATGGTACAATCTTAGCTCCAAGCAATTGTTGTGTTTAAGGGCCTTGCTCAAAACCCAACAGTGGCAGCTTGGCAGAGGTGGGATTTGAACCTGGACCTTTTGGGTCCC
This sequence comes from Ancistrus triradiatus, assembly GCA_025084515.1. Classification (NCBI taxonomy): domain Eukaryota; kingdom Metazoa; phylum Chordata; class Actinopteri; order Siluriformes; family Loricariidae; genus Ancistrus; species Ancistrus triradiatus. Next base: position 187,438 of record JAJAGP010001265.1, read on the forward strand.
ATATCCCAGTAACCTTAAACCGCTAGGCTACCACGTCACAATTGAACCTCATAAAAACCTCTAATCAACAATTCTTAGCTAACTTCTTGCAAGTTTCAGACAGACAACCCGCACCCGGCTTCCGTGTAACTTTTAGCTACTCGAGTGGCTCCGAGCAGGTGTTTTTGGACTGTTCTTGCCATCTTAACATGCTGTGCAGGGCAGCTCTCTGAACTTCCACTCACCGACTTTCAGCGTTCCTTGGCTCATACTCAGACCTATTGTTTAGGTTTGAAAGAACTGTGCCTGCCAAGTGCAGTGAGTCGGATTCCCGACATTCGCAAGTTTACAGGCTCGACGGAGCAAGCTGGTGCCGTGTTTAGATCCTTGAAAAATACTTCCTATTGCATTGAACCAGCAGCAAAACTATAAACCAGTCAGAAATCATGCATGCGCCCCTATATGGCAGATTCACGCCGAGGAGAGGTTGGTGGCGGCTTGTGGGAAGAGCACAGGAAGACGGGGGAGTTTTAAATCGGTTGGAGCACACTCTTTATTATGGTGCACCAGAAGTACAAGTGACAGTCATGCTGAATTGTTCAGTTCGTGGTCGTGCAATCTCTCGTTTACTCCAGTCTTATTGCGTCACTCCTTGCAATTGCCAAAAAGAAGAACCTGTTCTATACAGAGTTTGCAACAGTGGTGAACTGTAATTGAATGTAGGGGCTAAACAGTCCTCCTTTCACAGGTGTTCTCTTGACATTACTAAATCCCCGTTTTTACGTTTTTCAAATATATGCATTTTTTAATAATGCCTGATCAGGCATAAACCCATTTAACAAACCGGTGAACACCACAAGAGGAAGTGGATTGGCTAATGTGACTCGATATACCAACACTGGATGTGATTCATACTTGGCCCTACCGATAAGGTCAAACTTCAGATCAACATCCATTAAGATCAAAATCGATACAGACTCATTAATAAAAATGGACATCCTGATTCTATCCTCGTGTCCATATCAGGGTTGAACCAGACAGTTTCTCCAGATGGTCCAACAGTTTTTGTAAGGCTTAACTAAACTGTCTTGCACTAAAAGTTTATGAAGATGTTGAAAACCTGTCATCTCTCCAATGGGTTTCCAAACTTGCTCAAGACTGTACGTTCTATGCAGCACAACACGAGTTAGCATTTCCTAAGTACTACCAGAAATCTACAGGTTTGCTGACTTCTATAACTCAAATTAGTGCCGTCAAAAAGTAATGCTTAAAGTATTTAATCACATTAACTGCAGCATCGACTGTGATAAATCGCATTTTAGCTTCCTTAGGACAGCATCACATGGTACAACTGACCCGACCCCCAACCTGAGGAGTGTTAAAAACATGGACAAAAAGAAAAACTTTAGCCGACCCTAATTAAAGTGTGTGATATAAACAATAAGAGATACTTATAGTTTGTGTTGTCCTAGTCCATCATGACCTAATGAATCGAGGACAATGTTTGATTTATTGACCCTGGACTACATGAGGACAGCGCAGTGCTCTCTTTTTTCCATTTGGCGTGCTGCAGTGAAAAGGCCCTCTGCCTGAGTACTAAGGAAAATCGGCTTCAGGCTGTAAATGGATTGGCATTTATCCAGTCAACCTAAAATGGATACCAAAAGGCTTTCGGTGGGCTTGTTTAGTCACAGTCTGGCTCCGGGTGAATAGACCAATTTATTTGATGCAAATAACTTGAACGTGGTAGATATTCATGCAAGAATCCCAATTTATATAAGTATCTATTTTATAAGTAGCTGATACCGGACTGATACTTATTTGATCAACACAGTAAACTCTCTGCAAGCTTCCAGATATGCAAAATGGCAAATTAATGATCATTGTAGGATTTGCAGACAATGTGTGTGCCATACTATATAGACAAAAGTTTGTGTACCACCACGTTCACTTCACTTCTCAACACGATCATAATATAAAACGTACAATTCTGGATTTTCCACAGACAAACAGTGGCAGTAGAATGCGATGTACTGATTTTTAGGTTTCATCAGCTTTTTGCCTTTAAACAGAATTCACAGAGAATTGGTTCGCCAATTTTAACTGAGATCTTTTGCAGAGAACCCTGACCTCTACTCCATCAGACACCTTGAAATGCAGTGGAATGCCAGAAGTGAGCCAGGGCTTACTGTCTGAAATCAGAAGTCAACCTCACAGTCATGTTGAAGAATCAAATCCTTTTAGAAGAACAAAGGCTGTTGTGGCTGTTGTTTGGACTGAATTTTTGCGTTTCCACAAATTTCGCTCTATATAGTGGCATGTACAAGTGCTACATCCATAACAATTGGGCATAAATGCAAAGTATTAACTACATATTATTGGTGACTATTAAGACTGCAGAACCTACTCTAGATAATGTCACTTTCTGTACGACTAAATGAATGCAAACTACAAATACCCAAAGCAGGCCTGCCATTCATGGTCCTTTTCAAGCTGTCCTTGCATCTGCAGCCGAAGACGCTGCTAATCTCCTAATCTGATGAACCTCTGTGTGTGCGTGGAATCAGATGCACCTACAGCAGGCGGATAATGCTAATCTCTTCCAACCCCTGCTGTTTTTGCAAGCCTCCAGAATGCGCCGAGGTAGGACCGGAAATGTGTCATGTGCAGCTCTTAGACCGAAATCACTGAAAGACTGATACACAACATGGTGAGATGAGTGCAGTCAGCACTTTCCCTTCCTTTTCCTTCCCAGCTTTGTTCGCTTGGACTTGGACTACTTTCCCTAGCTCAAATCAGTGCCTGCTTCAGTACATCCTAGGGCCGGGCGGTATGACTGTTCAGAAATGGTGACGTATTCTAACATTCACCAAATTTCTGCTTCACGTGATGGACTTACCTACTTAAAAGCACCGCAGGAGCGGTCAAAAAAAAGCAGTCTTCAGACGATAACACACAATGGTCACTAGATGGCGCCAAATCGTTCAGTTACAGGACCAGCTTGCGTTCGACCTGTGTTTCCATTTATAATCGGTGTGGTGTGGTTAGATTATCCATCTCCATGCAATTACTGCGAGATGTATTTGAAACGAGGACATTATATTGTACACGCAAGTCGAATGTTATTGAAAATGAAGTGCAAGTTATAAATTAGAAACTGAAGAGCCGTTTGGGAGCCTCACCATGTCGGCTTTAAAAGGAATATATTTTAATGTTAAATGCGAGATGTAATGTTAGATATAATGTTTCAAATAATATCCAGAGCTATATTCAAAAGATCCAGGGCTGGAGCCTCTGTGAAAAAGACCTGCCTTGTTAAGACTTACTATTTCTTGGATGTTTTGTGTGGAAAGTGGTCAGTCAGAGATGGCTGACATTTTTGCTTTTGTAATAAGACATGTCAATACTGTCAATTGTATACTCAAGTTCGCCAAGCCAGTGAACTATAATGAATCCTCATGCTATATGATCCGTGCCCTTCTCAAGGACCTTTTGTCTGGCGCAGCCATGTGGTACCTGTATCGCCCATCTTGCACAACGCAGTTCTCAGGGCTCGTCGTGTGTACATACACCATACATGCTGGTCGATTTTGGGCAGGCAGTTTTATTTATATTGTACAGTCCCTGTTTATTGTTTATAAAAATCCCTAATGAGTAATATGAGACGACGCTGCCCGGGGGAACAGGGATGAGCCTGCAGCTGTATCAACCCAGTTAGGATCGGTTTCCACCCTCTGAAAACAGGACAGAGCAGAGGCCCAACTGGGTCAGCCTCCCCCTGAGACAATCGCACATTCCTTCGAGAAGAAAATGCTTAGAACCATATATGCAAACACTGAGATGCGGTTTGAATGAAAGGTGACGGCGAATGTATGAAGTGGGGAAGCCATTCTGAAGAGTGGCTGTGTCATACTGTGGACATTCAGCCATGTAGAGCGCAAGTCTCCCAGACCTAACCGGGGGTTTTAATCGTACTCTAACCGTGTAATAAAGGACCCAATAAATAACACTTACATTCAGTTTAAAAGCGTAAATATGTCATTACACCCACAACCTTTCTGCCCATTTCTGTCTCCACTGTTTTCCCGGTAATTTTCCATCAACCAGCTGGTGAAGAGGCACAGACTCGATGGGACATTTTAGCAAAACGTGTTCTCTCCAGAGACCCCAAAAATCATATATGAAATGATATATTCGCCAGTTCTAACAGCTATATAGTAAATAGTTTGCAACATAATGCAATTAACGCTAAAATATAACCGCAGGACATCTACCCAAGACGTCCTGTAGTCTCAAGTTGCAGTGGGGTCTGTAGGGGGAGGGAGGGGACACAATGGCGACCGGTCCTGCCTACAACGCTGTGTCATCGTGCAGACCTGCAGCCTACGTGCTTTTAAATAATACAAACAAAATTCCTATACTGTCAAACTGCACAGCTCTTCCGATTACATACAAAGGGCTTTAATGAGCATTAGACCATTAAGAGATTGTACGTAAATGAGAAAGAATTCACTTGAAATCTGATCGACATCAGTCTGCCCTTGCTGATGGGATACGTCCTTCGTGGCTGTATGTGAAACCCTATAAAAACCTTAAAAATCCAAAATATACATGACTCGTACATAATAAATGTCAAAAATAAATGATGCATTATTATAATGCATGGCCTGGTCACGCCTCCACGGAGGATCTGACTCACACAGATGCTTCAGCATCATCTGCCACGGCCATACCTGACATTCAGCACGTACACCGAGGGTGCAATTTGGAAAGTGACTAAGCCTGGCTCATAAAAATAACTTGGAGAGGTAAAGCAAGCCCAGCATGCACGCTTGGAACTGACC
>JAJAGP010001265.1:192360-213453 GCA_025084515.1 Ancistrus triradiatus
TGCAGAACCTACTCTAGATAATGTCACTTTCTGTACGACTAAATGAATGCAAACTACAAATACCCAAAGCAGGCCTGCCATTCATGGTCCTTTTCAAGCTGTCCTTGCATCTGCAGCCGAAGACGCTGCTAATCTCCTAATCTGATGAACCTCTGTGTGTGCGTGGAATCAGATGCACCTACAGCAGGTGGATAATGCTAATCTCTTCCAACCCCTGCTGTTTTTGCAAGCCTCCAGAATGCGCCGAGGTAGGACCGGAAATGTGTCATGTGCAGCTCTTAGACCGAATTCACTGAAAGACTGATACACAACATGGTGAGATGAGTGCAGTCAGCACTTTCCCTTCCTTTTCCTTCCCAGCTTTGTTCACTTGGACTTGGACTACTTTCCCTAGCTCAAATCAGTGCCTGCTTCAGTACATCCTAGGGCCGGGCGGTATGACTGTTCAGAAATGGTGACGTATTCTAACATTCACCAAATTTCTGCTTCACGTGATGGACTTACCTACTTAAAAGCACCGCAGGAGCGGTCAAAAAACAGCAGTCTTCAGACGATGACACACAATGGTCACTAGATGGTGCCAAATCGTTCAGTTACAGGACCAGTTTGCGTTCGTCCTGTGTTTCCTTTTATAATCGGTGTGGTGTGGTTAGATTATCCATCTCCATGCAATTACTGCGTGAGGACATTATATTGTACACGCAAGTCGAATGTCATTGCAAATGAAGTGCAAGTTATAAATTAGAAACTGAAGAGCCGTTTGGGAGCCTCACAATATTGGCTTTAAAAGGAATATATTTTAATGTTAAATCCGAGATGTAATGTTAGATATAATGTTTCAAATAATATCCAGAGCTATATTCAAAAGATCCAGGGCTGGAGCCTCTGTGAAAAAGACCTGCCTTGTTAAGACTTACTATTTCTTGGATGTTTTGTGTGGAAAGTGGTCAGTCAGAGATGGCTGACATTTTCGCTTTTGTAATAAAACATGTCAATACTGTCATTTGTATACTCAAGTTCGCCAAGCCAGTGAACTTTAATGAATCCTCTTGCTATATGATCCGTGCCCTTCTCAAGGACCTTTTGTCTGGTGCAGCCATGTGGTACCTGTATCGCCCATCTTGCACAACGCAGTTCTCAGGGCTCGTGTGTACATACACCATACATGCTGGTCGATTTTGGGCAGGTAGTTTTATTTATATTGTACAGTCCCTGTTTATTGTTTATAAAAATCTCTAATGAGTAATATGAGACGACGCTGCCTGGGGGAACAGGAATGAGCCTGCAGCTGTATCAACCCAGTTAGGATCGGTTTCCACCCTCTGAAAACAGGACAGAGCAGAGGCCCAACTGGGTCAGCCTCCCCCTGAGACAATCGCACATTCCTTCGAGAAGAAAATGCTTAGAACCATATATGCAAACACTGATATGCGGTTTGAATGAAAGGTGACGGCGAATGTATGAAGTGGGGAAGCCATTCTGAAGAAGTGCTGTGTCATACTGTGGACATTCAGCCATGTAGAGCACAAGTCTCCCAGACCTAACCGGGGGTTTTAATCGTACTCTAACCGTGTAATAAGGGCCCAATAAATAACACTTACATCCAGTTTAAAGCTTAAATATGTCATTACACCCACAACCTTTCTGCCCATTTCTGTCTCCACTGTTTTCCCGGTAATTTTCCATCAACCAGCTGGTGAAGAGGCACAGACTCGATGGGACATTTTAGCAAAACGTGTTCTCTCCAGAGACCCCAAAAATCATATATGAAATAATATATTCGCCAGTTCTAACAGCTATATAGTAAATAGTTTGCGACATAATGCAATTAACACTAAAATATAACCGCAGGACATCTACCCAAGACGTCCTGTAGTCTCAAGCTGCAGTGGGGTCTGTAGGGGGAGGGAGGGGACACAATGGCGACCGGTCCTGCCTACAACGCTGTGTCATCGTGCAGACCTGCAGCCTACGTGCTTTTAAATAATACAAACAGAATTCCTATACTGTCAAACTGCACAGCTCTTCCGATTACATACAAAGGGCTTTAATGAGCATTAGACAATTAAGAGATCGTACGTAAATGAGAAATAATTCACTTGATGATGGGATACGTCCTTCATGGCTGCATGTGAAACCCTATAAAAACCTTAAAAATCCAAAATATACATGACTCGTACATAATAAATGTCAAAAATAAATTATGCATTATTATAATGCATGGCCTGGTCACGCCTCCACGGAGGATCTGACTCACACAGATGCTTCAGCATCATCTGCCACGGCCATACCTGACATTCAGCACGTACACCGAGGGTGCAATTTGGAAAGTGACTAAGCCTGGCTCATAAAAATAACTTGGAGAGGTAAAGCAAGCCCAGCATGCACGCTTGGGACTGACTAGAACAGGTCCATCCAAAAACTTTTTGCATGATCCAAAACGGCTCCCCAAAATTTATACCATGCCTCTACTCCGCGTTGCACAAAGAACACATACCTGATCCTACACATCTGTAGGGAACTAATTTGGGATGCCATCAGTGTAAAACATCGTTCTCTTTCTCACTCTCTGCCCTTGAAGGAGGATACGACCTTCGTAAACGGATGCGAACGGCCTACAGTGAGGAGTCGACTCCAAGTCCGATTCATAGAGTCGACTTCAAACTATTCTTGTCGGTTCCAGAAACAGACAGGTGAAGTAAATTTCGTATTATCATACACTATCATGTGTAATAAATATTTACTGCAACCAATATTTACTGCAACCAATATTTACCACTATTGTAATTGATAAGTATGCATTGTATGGGATTAAAATTAAGCCAGACAGATAATGAGATTTTAATCGCTAATTATTTAATTATCTAACTAAACAACATTAAAAAAAAAAAAAAAAAATCAACAAACACTATTTTATTCTTTAAATGTCTTTGCAAATATACTTTGCTTTTCTTACATAAAACGCCAAACTACTAAAGTTCAATTCATTTCGCTGTACAATCGACCCCCACTGTTCTAAGAATCGACTCCTGCTCGGTACAACTTGATAGTACGGGATAATACGTGAAATTGTACTCTTAAGTGTCGAGTTCTAATTCTACTTCATCGATACATGTCAGTGAGACATTTGGGCAAAATGTAAAAAAAGAGACAAAGACGTAGCAATGATAAAAGTTACGATGTTACGACAAGGCCGCCATCATTCCGGAGGTTTAAAAAAAAAAAAAAAACAGCCAGTGAATATGTCATGGCTGCTCGGGGCGCTAAATACAGAAGGATTTCAATAAAATATACTCCACTACCTCTACTGACCACAACAAGCACCGTGTCATAAATATTGAGCTGTACATTTCGTATGTGCACGATGGTATGTTCTGGAAAGACATGACGCAGCGCGTGCTCATCCTGAGAAGCTCGCGACGCACGTAAGCAGCACGGTTGCATCGTTTTCGTCTTAGCTTTATATATTAAAGCGATACATTACATCAGTTCTGTTTAAATATAATGGTGAAAGACGGTGCAAATGAACTCGATTAAACCCGGTCCGCGTCGAACGAGTGAACATTTCACGCCTCTTCATTCATTTCTGCTGCGTGTTAGCTGTAAGGTCGTGCAAAACTAGCTCGTTCGTTCATCCAGCAAAACCAGTTCTAACCTGTGATAACCAGCATCACTTAAACGTCTGAGCAACATTACCCAGCATTGCAGTGCAGCCTGTATTACGACCCACCGAAGGAGCGATTATATAACCTGTAAGCTAAGCTTCGTCCTTGTAACGAGGCCTAAGAGCAGGAAGGGCACATCCTCTCCTCCTCTTCCCATCAACGCCTCCGTTCTTTTCCTAACAAACGCCCCATGAAGCTAAACTACGCGCAAATGGTGTTTCAAGCCAGAAAGTGATGAAGGAACGCCGCGCAGAAGCGTTAATTCCGCACCGATAGCGCTCAGCCTTACCTCTGGTGATGCTGCAGCCACTGCGCCTCTTCCGCCTGCCGCTCCTTCCTTATATAGGAGACACGTGCACGGATCTGGTCTCCCTGGCAACGTGACGTCACCTTCTAGGGGCCGTTGAGGCCTAGAGGAGCACGAGCGAACAGTCACGGACTCCTGACGTGGAAACGAGATGATGAAAGATGCTTCGAAATGTATTTCTATAATAATAATAATAATAATAATAATAATAATAATAATAATAATAATAATTAGTATACAATTGAAAGGAATTAAAATTAAAATTAAAAGTGGTTAAAAACCTACCGGCACTAGCAGACGTTCATGGACGCGTCTGCCATGGAAACGAGATGATGAAAGATTTTTTGAAATGCATTTCTGTTACAGTAAATATTAAATAATAATAAAACTAATATTAGAAAATAACAAGTATATGAATATAAAATCCTAAGTCCCATGTTTAAGACCTGAGCGGACACTGACACTGTTGCCATGGGAACGACATGATAAAGGATGCTTCAAAACGTATTCAATCATTCATTCATTCAATTACTTACATAGCCGCTGGGAGCCAGGGCCTAAAAGGCCTAGACAGGGCACCAGTCCATCGCAGGGCACACACACACACACACTTATTCACACTGGGACACTTTAGATACACTAGCTGACCAAACACATGACTTTGGAGTGTATAGGAGAAAGCTGGAGTATCCACAGGAAGCCCACACAGACACAGGGAGAACATGCAAAGTCCACACATAGTCTGAGCTGGGAATCAAACCGGGGTCCTCTGGAACTGTGAGGCTACAGTGCTAACCACTGTGCCAACAAAATGCACTTCTATTATAATAAACCACTCATACTAATAATAACAATAATAGAATAAGGTACATGGGTGGCGCTGTGGCAATTTGTTAGCCCAAGGCAGCAGTGACTGGGTTTTAATCCCAACTCTGTCTTCCAGCCGAGCTGGGCAACCCACATATGCACGATTGGCCTTGTTTGAGGAAGGGAAAGTGCTGTAGGTTACTGCTACAGCGACCTCTGCTGGGCCTGTGATGGACTGCTCCTGTCGAGGTCTTGCTTATACGTGTCCCATGTCATCTCTGGAATGGGCGTACATAGTGTATTTCGCAGTGGTTTTTGTAAGGAACTGAGGTATGTGCCTCTGATTGCTCATACAGGCAGAAGGGAAACGTGCTCGACAGAACGCGCGTGATGGCATGGTTGCCAGATCTGTATAACTACAAACATAATTTTAAATATAATTCCAAAGCACAAAAAACGAAATAAAACGTATGCAAAATATCAGCAAGAAGCGTTTTTAACTACAGAATACTTTTACAGTCTGATATGATTGTCACGAATTTCTGAATGAATGTGAGACTAAGAATTAATAGTTTAAATGATTGGTTTTTCATTGCAATCTGTGTGATATTGAGTTTTGGGTAATTTTTCGTGTAAATTAGTTCATCTCAATGTATATTTTAAAAAAAGGTTAAATATGTGCAAAACACACGATCCCAAACAATGACGCAGTGGCAGGAGCAAGGTCTAATCCATCCAAGTGTCGTGGAAAAACTACAGACATGGCAACACCGCCTACTGGATACCGCTGTGGTGACGAATCACAAAAAGCGCGCGAACACAACCGAGCACCACATTACTGAGCTACAAATGTTAAAGTTTGTTAAACCTTAACACGACATTAAAAAAACAAAAAGCAAGTTATATTTAGTTCATGGGAAGGGAAATATTTGATGAAGGTTTTTATTCAGGAAAGAAAGGTTTTGAAAGTTAAAGGCTGTATGTATAAATGTAAAAACACCCATAGCATTTAAAACATACACTTACACATTTTTATTGTACATTTTTTTTAACACACCAAATATTACACAGAATCCACACAGGTCTCGTGCCATGTTATGTCCGAGTGTTCTCACCGATGTTAATCAGTCAGAACCAAAGAAGCTATTTCAGACAGGAATAATATGGGAGTTATTGTACTGAAGTACCCTGATAACATACATTAAATAGAAAATGCATTTTTTAAAATGTTTCCCTTTAGTAATACAGCTCCTGATCCCACCAACCTGTTGGAAAGAGAGAAGAGGCAACGTATAAGCCCTGCTCTGGCTTTAGTGACATGGAATTATAAACCAGGATTGTAAGGTACTCACTGCCTGGGTGTCGTCTCACCCCCAGTTTCCTTATCTCGTCATAGACAAAGATGAGAATACCAAAAGGTAGCGGCACAAACCACCACTGCACCCTGGAAGGATGTCAGATCAGACACAGTTAGTGGCGTGAAGCATCGCTTTATCCCCCAGATCAAGTAGAGTTAAAGGGCATGAAATGTACGTTGATTCTCCAAAAGGACTGTAGTGTACACTACCTTATAGGCATAAAGTTGAAGATGTTTGGCATCCCAGGGCAGTAGCACAGCAGGCTACCGAGACATATCTGGAAGACGATCGCAGACACGAGCACCTTGTTTCTGCACGAAACATCGTTACGAGACCTCCATCAATATCGACTGTAATATATGGCTACTATATAAGCTTGAGTATTTTATGGTTTAACACTATGCGTTGGTTTGAGGACCCTGAGGACACTATGGGACCTTGGTTTGAGTCCCAACAATGCATTCTGGGTGGGATGGGCATCATATGTGGGTCGACATATAACCCTGCCTAAAAATAGCGTCATTTAGTCATTTGAATAGTTTTTAGGTTTAGTCTAGTTTTGGTCGACTAATTATAATAAGATTGTAGTCAACTAAATCTACAGTAGACTCAGTTGACTAATATATGAAAAGTAAAGGTTGCAATATGTATTTTTTTTAACATTTCCCTTGAATTATTTAAAATGAAACATCTACATACACGCATTGATACTAACATTATACATCAGAGTTGTTATAACTCAAAATTTCCAACAAAGATCTGCTTCAAACTCAGTGTGGACACTCATGAGATATTGTAGAATTGAATCAGGTTGGATTAAATGATATATTAAGAGCTTTATTAAACATATAAGATCAGAAGATCAGATATACGTGCAAGCTCTATATGCATGTATTCATAATTACAGTATAAAACGGAGTTCATATGTTACCCGAATACTCCTTAAAGATAGTATAAACACTTTTAAGACAAAGTAAAATACATCCACGTCGCGAACTGGAAACATATTTGAATCCCTACCTTATTATGAACCGTAATACCGCTAAAATAGGTGACATGGTCACTACTTTTTCTCTGAAATTTCTGAATTCTGTTCAGAGGAATGTGACGCTATAAACTGTCTCACATATGTCCTGTATGAACACATTTTGCATCCAAAACAACTAGCAAAGATTAACCATAGTAAGCTTTGACCTAATTTTGTCACAGATCAGACCTGTGCTGGCTTTGTGTTATCGTGGCAACACCACATGTCAGTGTTATGAAGCTTTTGAAGTTTTTATGGCAGTGGGAGATACTGACCTGAAGACGCCTTGCTGGAAGACGGACAGACGCCGTGTTTTCCTGATCAAGACGTCAGAAATCTGGCAGACCTCGATACTGACAAAGAACACTGTGTAGCAGGTGTACTCCTGATACAGACGCTGGCTGTATGTCTGTCAAAGAAAAACATGATTCATCATGTCTTGCTTTTATGTAATTCAGATTAAACCAGGTGTTTATATTCAACAATGATGGCTAAAATGTGTATCCTATACGAAACCATTGGCAAAAATGCTTATATTTCGTATTTTTCTTGAATTATACAATGATTTTCATTACAAATCATACAATCAGTATAAAAATTGAGTGAAAAGTTTATTAGTATTTACTATGTTCCCCTTTTGCTGTAATGGCAGTGCACTAAAGCTGGTGTGGACTCCATATGTTGTGCAAAATCTCATGATCCATGTTATCCTAGTATGAAATAAATGCTCAATGGGATTTAGGTGACTGTGAAGGAAAGTCAATGACAGCCAGCACTCCTCGGTTTCAATCTTCAAGTCATTTTAATGGGTCATTTGACCCAAAGAGAGGATCAAGCTCAAGCTTGGACATTTGACTAACCCATTCTTGTCCGTAACTGTCCTGCAGGTCTTGTAGTTTGACGTCCTCCCACTGAGAGCGCAGACCCACACAAAGCAGTGGGAACCAACCCTCCTGCGCCATGGCTGTGAAATAATCTGTGAAACCTGCGAAAGACTGGATTATACCTGAAGGAGACAAGACAAAACCCAGAAACATTGGACATGGATACTGTGAAACAAATTATAACTTCAAGAACAAAGAACAATTATTTTACAATTAAATTACAAGCACATACAAATGAAAAGGAGCCAAAATGAAACAGAAGCTGTGTCTAATATTTCAGAGGTTTTTCCAGAGGTCTTTATCCTCCACATGCATTACTGGGAGTAATTACTGGAGACACAGTTATAATGGAAGATGTTAAGGGAAGAATTTATGTAGTTTTGTGAAATGTTTTCATAAAGTCTTCTAATAATAGTATTTGTAAATTAATAACTGAAAGAAATTTAAGGTTCACCCTAAAATACAATTAATATGCTTAGTTTTTAGTTTATAATTTTGAGGTTCTTTAAGATTTTTGTTGGAAATCTGTTGTTTAATTGTAATTGTTCAATAATTTATGTCATTAATTAAGTTCATGTTACTTGGGCATTTGAAATCTCTTTTTAATAGGAGAACAGTTTTATGAGCGAGCATGTGGATAAAGAGCATTGTGGGTAATGTAGTCAGCCACTTATTTCCTTCAATAAACAACAACCATGCTTTTATAAGCACCACAACATGGTTGTGGAATCGTATGGCCTTTATTGCTGGAGTGTATGGATTTCAAATTTGTTATATACTGGATGGTCAAATATTTTAACTGCCCTTCTGAATAAAATTATTGTTTTTGGTTATGCACTCCACTGACGTGGTGTGTAGCGATCAGGTAGACAAATTTGCAGCACTGTAACTGATTTGCTCCTGCAAACAAAAACTGCTAATACTAAATATCATGATTTTATACCTATCTGGAAGTAAGAGTAGACGGCTAGTGCTTCATTCACCAGCCTGTCCCTGCGAGGGTTCCTCGGCTTTAAATTCATGATGTCGCTCTCAGCTTTCTCATAGGCCAGAGACACCGAAGGGAACTAGAATTTAAATGTGTCAGAACTTAAAAGAATGGATTGGAAATTCCTACTATCCACGTTTCTAAACGCATTGGTGATGATACACTTACAATGTCAGTGGCGAGCTCGATGAAGAGGATGGTGATGCAGCCCAGTGGTAGTGGCACACTGACCGTGATGTAGATGAGGTAAGGAGCGAGCTCGGGAATGTTCTTCGTCAGAGTGTAGGCGATGGACTTCTTTAGGTTATCAAAAATAAGTCGACCTGTGGCTCGGCATTAGAGTACAAGCTTTCATTATACACATGATTTGTTTAATATATTATTATATTTAAGACAATAGTATCTTACTGTGTATATAACTGCTTGTGATCCGTTGCTTTCACCTACCTTGTTCAACTCCTGTTACAATGGAGGCAAAGTTATCATCCAGCAGGATCATATCTGCAGCATTTTTAGCAGCATCAGAGCCAGCGATGCCCATAGCAATACCAATGTCTGCCTTTTTAAGAGCAGGGGAATCATTCACTCCGTCTCCTGTTACAGCCACAATCGAGCCCTTGGACGAAATAACAAATGTTATTCAGATATACAAACTTTTGAACATTTCAAATATATGTAGTAGATTTGGAAAAATGAAAATTAACCTTGTTCTGCTGGAAGGTAGTTGAAGAGTAAACATAAAAAATTAAATATTTTATTATATTTTCAGTGTTCACTTTTAAGTCAGTTTCACCTGAATTTATTTTATTATTCTTTTTTTTGTAAGTACGATTAAATTGCATTTTTAGTTTCAACTAAAAATAATGGAGTAATGTTGGGTCTCAATTCAAGGAACATATAAATAAATGATGTGTAACATCACTAAAATGTAAAAATTTGGTCAAAATATGGTCACATGACCAAAACAAAACATTGGAATTTAATGAAATTATGTTTCCTTTTGTTCCAAAATGATTACTAAAGAAAATTATTAGTAAAAGAAAGCATTCAATTATGGATGAAAATAAAAATAATATAGCTCTGCTTTTTAGTCTTAATTCAGGTAAATTTAGAGACAACATCTATTAAAGAAAGAAAGAACATCTATTAAAAATAGAGATTCTTAAATTACTTTTAGTAACTTACTGTATTGTTAAGTTGTTATTTTTTATTTTATAAATCCTTAAAATCACCTAGGTATTTACATTCTATATTTATGTAACAATAACAATTACTTTCATATTAATTAAAAACGTTTTTTTAATTCTATGAAAATAGATGCAAATATTTAAAGATATAAGTGCTTAATTTATTTAATGATTTTTACGTATCCGTAATTTTTTGTACAAATATCCTGAATGGAACATACAGTTAAAAGGGAATTGAGTGAGTAATATTGTTGAGACATGGGCTCAGATATGGGTATCTAAAGTAGAACATTTCTTCCAGTGGATAAGTCCATTATAAATGTTCAGTTACTTTTCTTGTTCTGACAAGATAGGGCATTTAGCATCATGAGTGGTCTCACCAGACGCTGACAGCTCTCAACAATGATGAGTTTCTGTTGAGGAGAGGTGCGAGCAAACACCATCTCTGGGTGATTCCGCAGAGCATCATCCAGCTCTTCACTGGACATTTCCTTCAGCTGACCTCCATTTATAACACAAGCAAGGGCATCGCTGTTGAGCACATATTCTAGAAAGTCATATCCTCAGAAAACAGCACAGTAGATGATGGAATCACCACGCTTAAGAGTTTTTCAAGTCTTTCACCTCTTTTTAACTTGCTCCACAGGGATTCTCAGTCTGGCGGCGATGTCCTCCACAGTCTCGCTGCCTTCTGATATGATGCCAACGTTTGCAGCAATAGCTTTGGCTGTGATGGGATGATCACCAGTGACCATCACAACCTAAAAATTGAACAGTACAAACACAGGCTTCAAAACACTAACTAGGACAGAATTTATGAACTCGAGTGTTATGTGGCATAATCTTTTCAGGGTAGCTACAGAACTCTACTTACACGAATGCCAGCTGTACGACATTTCATGACAGCGTCAGGCACGGTGGCACGAGGTGGGTCGATCATGGAGATGAGACCAGCAAAACATAGGCCAGACGTGGGGAAGTTCATCTCATCAGTGTCGAAGTTGAAGCCTCGGGGGTACTCCTTCTCATTAAAGTACAAGTGGCAAAAACCTGACGAGAAGTTTGCAATTCAGAACCGTTCTAATGGAAAACACGACTTGTGCACTGAATTCCAAATATTTTCAGCACAATCTGGTTTAATCACTTATCTCAAACATACAGTATTATTTAAATCTAACATCATTTTGGATCTTCTGAAACCCTACATTGAAGTTGAGAAGCTAATATTCAACACTAGTATTTACGCTTTACATTAAATCAGTCATACGTCCAAAAAGTTGACTTGATGCTGTTATTTATCAGTGAAAACTGAACTACACCATGATCCTCACCAGGAACAGTGGAAGGAAAATGAAGCAGTTAGGTGAAAATTGAACTGGCTCTACTCATAACCAACTAGTCCATTAACAACCCAAATAAGGAAGGCAAGTGGAGGCAAATTATGCTTTTTCAAATTAGTGAACTCATCATTTTCAAACTTGAACTAAAAATGAGCTGATATTCTGCTTTTGCACTGGTGGTGTTGCATTTTTTAAAATGGACAGCCATCAAATATTGCAGTCAAAACACAGAAGAAAGTTAAACAGGTGTTTTGATACACAGTCTGGAATAGGCTTTGTTGTTTCTGCACACATGATTGATGTTTTTCATTTGTTACTATAATCTCTAATTTCTGTCAACTAACTAAAAACAAATGTCTTATACATGCAGACAATCTATTGTGATGTCTCTTTCCCAGCCACAAACACACACACACACGCACGCACGCGCGCGCGCGCGCGCGCACACACGCGCACACACACACACACACAGTGTAGCCAGTGACAAGGAGGCAACAGATGCAAGTAACTGCGTTCTTACAAGGAAAGCCTATATTATTGCTGAAGGTCTACCTGCAGAAATGGAAATACATTACATAAACAGACACTAAAATAAGTCTAAAACGTAAATATAACTTATAATTTGTATCCTTATAAGTGAAAAGCAACTATGCACATTCACTTTCACGCAACAATCCTCTCTTACCCAGTACTCGTTCACCCAGACCTCCCAGGTCCATATATGCGGTTTGGAAAGCTTCCTTCCATTGCTCGTCCAGCGGCAGCTCCTGACCCTTAATCAGGATGCTGGAACAGCGTTCCAGGATCCTCTCTGGCGCCCCCTTCATCACCAAGAAGTAGCGCAGATCCAGTGGGTCCTCCAGCTCATGTATTGACAGCTATCCACAACAAGGGGGCGACAGGGGAACAATAAAAGAAGCTGAAGTAGATTGGCAGCAGTCCTAAAATTGTAATCTCGTGTGCCATCTGTGGAATCTGTACTTTGTCATTTAGTCAAATGACTTTTTAAAGTGAAAGAAGGCTATTTTTGGCCATGTTGAGTGATTCTGCTACATTTGAAAGGAAGACATTTCAAAGACATTTCAGACATTTGAAAGGAAGATGTTTTGTCCTGGTAATCTCTTACCTGAAACTTGTTGGTGGAGTTGAATGGCACCTCACAGATCTTTTTGAACCGTGCCCTGTAGTCTGTAATGTTTCCTATGGTCAGCTCAGTAAACTTCAACAGCGCTGTCTCAGAAGCGTCGCCCACCACATCTCTCTGTACATCGTAGCCAGATTCAGAAAGTCATAAATGGAAATATTTAACACGATTCACATGTTTTGCCATCTAAATGTAAAAATAATGGTTCACAGAGATGATGGGTTGAAGCATCAGAGACCCACAGCTGCAAAAGAAGTTTCTTTTGCCATCTACTCTCTGCTGCAAACGCTCTGAATCATAGTAACGTGGGGTGTGAAAATCCAGTGTGGTGAACGTCGTACACTGGTCTTTTAAAAAATGTTTTAGCAAGCTGGATTGTTTACTGTTTCTGCTATGTTTATCACATGGAATCATTTAGCGTGTCCCAAG
Organism: Ancistrus triradiatus; assembly: GCA_025084515.1. NCBI lineage: Eukaryota > Metazoa > Chordata > Actinopteri > Siluriformes > Loricariidae > Ancistrus > Ancistrus triradiatus. Next base: position 205,497 of record JAJAGP010001265.1, read on the forward strand.
ACCAACAAATGAGAAGGATCCCCCATAACCCCACAAAGTGTTTGGGAACCACACGATAAACAACTTACAGAGATCCAATTAGCATTTTTGGATCTACAGTGTCTCTACTGGTCAGAAAGTACATTGTATACCTTTAACCCAGTTGCTAGTTCTACAAGGGGATGACTTGTCTCATTATTTTAACAAAATGGAGATGGAAATAAAGCCCTGTGTGACTCTTTATCTTGCATTAAAAAAGCAGTTCCCCAACAGGCACAGAATAGGTAAATGAGGATTTATCTGATTTCTTTGACCTTCTCTCACCTTGGGAACAGGCACCGCTTCCTGATTCGGTTTGAACACAGCCCGATTGCACAGGCTCGCAACTCGTCCTAAGGACCTCCAAGTTTCTGAGGACTGGTCAAAACTCTGGCCTGCACAAATAAAATGCAACACAGTAAGATTTGAGAGCTGTGATAATATATTTTTTTGTTAATGAGTTCTGATGTGTTATTATATTGATTGAAAATTAAGGTCAGTTGTAGTTGGCATCTGATTTGCTTTTATTTCTTAAAGTCCATGGAACCTCTTTGTTTTAGTCATTTTAGATTAATCATTTTTGTCAGTAGGGTACATTAATTTATTTTTGAGATAGAGGAACTACAATTGAATTTAACTAGCTGTTTTTTTATTTAGCTCTTGCAGTGAAAAACGTAATAGAAGCTAAAAAATCTATATCCCGATGTATATAAATCCCTACAGCTGATGATTCCTCACCTGACTGATCCTCAGTCGTGTCCGCAGCGTGGATCATGTTGTCAAACCACAGGTGAGCCACAGTCATGCGGTTCTGTGTAAGGGTGCCAGTTTTATCTGAGCAGATGACAGATGTCGAACCCAGCGTCTCCACAGCCTCCAAATTCTTCACCACACAGTTCTTCCTGGCCAGACGTTTGGCGGTCAGGGACAAACAGACCTGTGGAAATACATGGTGCAGTGCAAAACAACATTAAGAACTGTGAACAGCCTTTCATATGCACTAAATAACAAGCTGTCCTTCATGTGTGTAGATAACACCTCTTGGATATACAATGGGAACTCGATTTCTTATGTGCACTCACACCTGGGCAAATATTTAAAGGGTCCATTAACATTACAGAGATTATGTTAAGAACTTATTGACCTGTAACAGTTTTTCTTCATTGTAATTAGGAATCCATTTATAACTACAGTGGGGCAAAAAAGTATTTAGTCAGTCACTGATTGTGCAAGTTCTCCTACTTAGAAAGATGAGAGAGGTCTGTAATTTTCATCATAGGTACACTTCAACTATTAGAAACAAAATGACAAAAAAAATCCAGGAAATCACATTGTAGGATTTTTAAAGAATTTAATTGTAAATTATGGTGGAAAATAAGTATTTGCTCAATAAATTTGGTTCAACTCAATACTTTGTAACATAACCTTTGTTGTCAATGACAGAGTCAAACATTTCCTGTAAGTCTTCACCAGGTCTGCACAAACTGTAGCTGGTATTTTGCCCCACTCCTCCATGCAGATCTCCTCTAGAGCAGTGATGTTTTATTTCAACACGGACTTTCAACTCCCTCCACAAGTCTTCTATGGGGTTGAGGTCTGGAGACTGGCTGGGCCACTCCAGGACCTTGAAATGCTTTTTACGGAGCCACTCCTTTGTGGCCCGCGTGGTGTGTTTGGGATCATTGCCTTGCTGGAAGACCCAGCCACATTCCATCTTCAATGCTCTCACTGATGGAAGGAGGTTTTGGCTTAAAATCTCACAATACATGGCCCCGTTCATTCTTCCCTTAACACGGATCAGTCGTCCTGTCCCCTCTGCAGAAAAACAGCCCCAAAGCATGATGTTTCCACCCCCATGCTTCACAGTAGGTATGGTGCAACTCAACATTCTTCTTCCTCCAAACACGGTGAGTTGAGTTTTTACCAAAAAGTTCTATTTTGGTTTCATCTGACCACATGATATTCTCCCAATCCTCTTCTGGATCATCCATATGCTCTCTGGCAAATGTCAGACGGGCCCTGGACATGTACTGGCTTAAGAGGGGTCATGCCTGGCACTGCAGGATCTGAGTTCCTCTCAGCGTAGTGTGTTACTGATGGTAGCCTTGTTACAATGTGATTTCCTGGATATTTTTTCTCATTTTGTCTCTCATAGTTGAAGTGTACCTGTAATGAAAATTACAGACCTCTCTCATCTTCCTAAGAAGGAGAACTTACACAATCAGTGGCTGACTAAATACTTTGTTGCCCCACTGTATGTGTAGTGGCTGTTTCATGACTTGTATTTTTTAACCACCAAGTTTGTACTCACAGTGACAGTAGCCAAAAGACCCTCAGGCACATAAGCCACCACAATAGCCATGAAGAAGATCATGGCTTCCAGGAAGGGGTAACCAATAAACATGGCGACAACAAAGAAGGTGAAGCCAAAGAATATGGCCAATCCGGCAATGATGTCGACAAAATGTTCAATCTCGATGGCAATTGGAGTCTTCTCATTGCCCACCCCAGAGGCGAGGCTGGCAATGCGGCCTATGATGGTGCGGTCGCCGGTGTTGATGATCACCCCTGTAGCTACGCCTGTTCAAACAGTGATGAGAAAGCGGTAAACAAACAGCACAGCATTAATGAGTTTAGAACCCTTATAATACAAAGCAATTCTTGGTGGTGGACTGAGATTTCTTCAGTATCTGCTTTGCCATACCCTCTAAGCAGGTGGTGGAGAAGAAGGCAATGTTACGGGTCTCCAGCGGGCTCTCATGAGTGCACTCTGGGCTCCTGCTCTGAGGCTCAGACTCACCAGTCAGGGAAGAATTATCCACCTGAGACCAGAAAATTCATTTAACGAGATTAATTTAGGATGCCTTAGAACGATTCTTCCACCTGACCTTCTCTTACGCACCTTACATCCCTGTGAAGTGATAATACGGATGTCGGCAGGTACACGGTCACCTCCTTTAATCTCCACCAGATCACCCACTACAAGCAGGTTGGCATTGATCTGTGTCTTCTGGCCATCTCGGATCACCAGGGCTTGCTGAAACCAAAGTGTAGCCATATTACCAGAGAATGACCTTATATTTAGCAAATGGATCAAGGTTTGATAAAGGCAATCTATTGCACTGTTGTTATCAGGAGTGAAAAGTTTGTTTGCTATTCTTTCCTGTACAGCATGAGGTCTCACCTGTGGTACCAGATTTTTAAAACTGGCAATGATGTTGGTGCTCTTGAATTCTTGGTAGTAGCCAAAACAGCCAGTGACTACAACCACCGCAATAAGGGTGATGGCCAAATACAGCTGCACAGAGACAAGAGTCCAATAGAAAACTCATTTAAAACATGAAAAAGCACTCTAGGATAGATTCCTTCAAGCTCAAACTTCACAAATTAATTCCAAAAGGCATAAAAACCTACAGTGGTGATTGAAAGTGTGAACCCTTTAGAATTTTAAAACGTCATCAGATTTTCACACAAGTCCTAAAATAGATAAAGAGAACCCAGTTAAACAAAGGACCAAAAATATTATAACTTGGTCATTTATTTATTGAAGAAAATGATCCAATATTACATATAGTTGAGTGGCAAAGTATGTGCATCTGAGGATTACAGTTTAATTTGAGGTCAAAATTAGAGTCATGTGTGTTCAATCAATGGGATACAATCAGGTGTGAGTTTTAATTTAAAGAACAGGGATGTAAGCACATCTTGCTTTCACATGTTTTTGGCAGTGTATCATGCACACAAGGAGATTTCTGAGGAGCTCAGAAAAAGAGTTGTTGATGCTCATCAGGCTGGAAAAGTTACAAAACCTTCTATAAAGAGTTTTGACCCACCAATCCGCATCAGACAGATTTTTGGTGTACAAATGAAGGAAATTTCAAGAACCATCGTTACCCTCCCCAGAGTGTCGACCAACAAAGATCACTCCAAGAGCAGGCGTTTAATATTTGGTAGGTCGCAAAGGACCCCAGGGTAACTTCTAAGCAACTGAAGGCCTCTCTCACATTGGCTAATGTTAATGTTCATGAGTCCACCATCAGAAGAACACTGAATAACAATGGTGTGCATGGCAGGGCTGCAAGGAGAAAGCCACTGCTCTCCAAAAAGAACATTGCTGCTCGTCTGCAGTTTGCTAAAGATCACGTGGACAAGCCAGAAGGCTATTGGAAGAATGTTTTGTGGACGGATGAGACCAAAACAGAACTTTTTGGTTTAAAAGAAAAATGTTATTTTTGGAGAAAGGAAAACACTGCATGCCACTAACTTATCCCATCTGTGAAACATGGTGGTGGTAATATCATGGTTTGGGCCTGTTTGGCTGCATCTGGGCCAGGACAGCATGCCATCACTAATATGTAACATTGGATCATTTTCCTCAATAAATAAATGACAGAGTATAATATTTTTGTCTCATTTGTTTGGCTGGGTTTTTTTTTATTTACTTTCATTATGACTGACATTCCTTCTCCCATCCTTACATTGTCATAGCTGCCAAACTCGCCCTTTGCACACTCGATGCCAAAGGCAATGAAGCAGATAACAGCAGCAACCCACATTAGACACTGAAGCCCTCCATCTAGCTGCCGCAAACTTTGAACATACTCGGGGGGCGTCCCCTTAGGTGGTTGATCTCATTGGGGCCGTCAGCTCAAACACCTGCTGCAAATGCTGTGGTCAGACCCTACAAGGTAATATAGAAAGGAAGTGTCATCCTGGGAAAATGACATGTATTAACATATGACTCAGTATATCATTCAAAAGCGACATGAAAGAGCTAGAAAAGAAAGAAAGCTGAGATCTTATTTTTCCTATTACGAATTGATATTTGAGGATTGACCAATCATTTACAAGTTCCTGACCATCTGATCATTTAGCTTCTTGATTCACTCTGAAATTGTTACTATACATTATACCCAGTCTAAATGTTCAATTATTCAAAAAGAGAAAGGCATATGACGTTTTTATTTTGCAAATGTAAACTGTACGAGTGCAGTTGTGCAGTCTTTACATCATTTAACATGGAAAATCAAGATAAACTAAATCTTACTTTAGTTATACTGGTTGAGTATCTCATCTCCAATTCTTCAACTGTGATCTCATGGTCGTCCTGCAAAAATAAACAAGAAATGTTAGTTGGAACACAATATAAACATTCTCTTAAAAAAAGTTTAATCTTATGTGGGTCATGTTGAAAGTTTGTATTAAAAGAAGTTTCAACATAAAACTTTTCTGTATAGAAACCCTTTCAGTTCAGTGACGTTTCAGATAAACTTAGAAAATGATTCATAAAAGCTGAAAAAGCTAAGGTAAAAGCTGAAAAAACTAAGGTCTCTAACAATTTACAGGAATCTGTTTCCAAATGAAGTTACTCATTTACATTAACAGGAAGATGTGGTACACCGGTGCCAATTTGAAATCTCATTAACATAATAAATCATTAACATTTTCTTGTAATGTATTATTTCTCTGTGTGCTCTTTCACTCACAATGTCCATCTCTCTTTTCATGCCCTCCAACTTCTCTTTTTTCTTAGTTTTCTTCTTCTTCTTGATCTTCACGTCCATTTCCCCATCTGTTTTCTCCATCTCCACAAACATGTCGTAGGATTCCTGCAAAGAGAAGGCGACGTTCTTGGAAACAGGGCAAACACCGGGCTGGCATTATAAGAATAGACTTAAAAGTTCAATTTCATTTTGGAAACCTTACCGACTTATTCATGATGCCAGTCCTCGAACTACACTTGCTGCCCAAATCAATAGACGTCCAGACCTCAAGTCTTTTGTGCCGTGAAATTGTGAAAAACCTGCTGGTGTCCTTACAGACACCCACTAACCCAAGAAGACCGCACAGGGACAGGCTAAGCAGTGGTGGCGGGTTATATACCACTGCCTTTATGTATATGCCCTTCAAAAGGGTATAAGCATACAGCAGAATCCAGTGTCACCCCTTCAAATGTAAGTGCATGTGTTATCACTATCAGCACCTTTGATATCAAATCAATTTCTTTTTGTTTGAGAACACAGTGCATGTTTAAACCACGTAAGGATAAGGTCATTGTGCCGTACAGTACAAGTATTCAGTCATTTGTGGTAAATCTTATAATGACAATTTTCAAATATATTAATTGAAGTTATATATTAATCTATGCACAGTCTACATTTAATCACTTGCGGTAAAATGACAGTCTAAAGATTTCACCTTGATAAAATATAATCTGTAGCAGTGCCTTTATATTTATAGCATTTTGCAGAGTTATCCACAATTTCTTATAACTGATGCAATCTTACAATTTACAATACAAGGAATGGAGGATTAAGGGCCTTGCTCAGTGGTCCAACACAAGCAAGCTTGGCAGCGCATGGACCTGAACTCTCAAACCTCTGGTCAGTAGTCCAGCACTTTAACCACTGAGCCACTGCTGGTAATATTCAACTTTAATGAATATGTGGTCAGATGACCGATTACTGTTTTTGCATAATCAGAACTTAATGGGCTTATTCTTTGGTTAATTCAAATGCAAAAGCATAACATACTGTATTTAGTTTAGTTGCAGAGCTTCTCTTAACACTTTTCCATCGGGAAAAGGAACAAAACATCATAATGCAGTTTGGTTGAGGCCTGCAGTGCGACAGAAAAATGACCACAATCAGCGAGAACTCAAGGTAACAGAAGCTCAAATGAACCAAAACTGCCTCAGAGAGGACACCACCAAATAAAATGATAAATGTAAGCACAAGGAATGGCAAGCTCACACACCGGACAAAGAAACAGACAATTGTACTCAAGGTCAGAAACACTAGTTAAATTTAACATCAAATTAATTTGATGAAACAGATTTTCTGAAGCTGTCAATACTCCGGCAAGACACACACACACATATATTATAAAACAATGCACTTTTTTATATATTCTAGTTAGCTACTGTCACATTTAAATGTAATTTTCAATGACACAGGTCTGTGATGATAATGACAATGATATATGATGATTTAATTAATGTAGGGTGAAGACCATAGATGGACTGAAGGTGTTGCCATTACTTGAACTACGTCTGTATCGATTTTTACGCACACAGGTCACTAGAAGAAAACACAAACTGAGGCCTATTACATTGCAAACAGCATTTATCTCACTCAGTCTGTATCAGTCAAACTATGAGTTTGCACACGCACAGCCACAAAAGACTGCTTTATTCCTCAAGAGTGTTTTATTTCCAGAATAAAGTGTATCTCCCTGCAAAACGAACCTGTATGAGAGCCAATGCTCTTTATGTCTTTTTGGTGATATATGGTGCACCTCTGATATTCCCTGTCTTAATAAAAGGCTTTGTCCCGTGGAGAAATCTCAGCAGGTGTTGGGCAAGGGTGGAAACCACTGTGGAATGTGCATGACCTTCAGACACCACCACATGCTGCTGTGATAAATAAGCCAACTGGGCTCAGGAGTACTTTGGGCTCAGGAGTACCCTTTAGAATTTTCTCTATTTCTGCATAAATATGACCTAAAACATCAGCAGACTTTCACACAAGTCCTAACAGTAGATAAAGAGAACCCAGTTAAACAAATGAGAAAAAATATTATACTTGGTCATTTATTTATCGAGGATCAAGGTCTCTCTCACATTGGCTAATGTTAATGTTCATGAGTCCACCATCAAAATAACACTGAACAACAATGGTGTGCATGGCAAGGTTGTAAGGAGAAAGCCACTGCTCTCCAAAAAGAACATTGCTGCTCGTCTGCAGTTTGCTAAAGATCACGTGGACGAGCCAGAAGGCTATTGGAAGAATGTTTTGTGGACGGATGAGACCAAAATATAACTTTTTGGTTTAAAAGAAAAGCGTTCTGTTTGGAGAAAGGAAAACACTGCATTCCAGCATAAGAACCTTATCCCATCTGTGAAACATGGTGTTGGTAGTATCATGGTTTGGGCCTGTTT
>JAJAGP010001266.1:0-92669 GCA_025084515.1 Ancistrus triradiatus
AATGTTTTGTGGACAGATGAGTCCAAAATAGAACTTTTTGGTTTAAAAGAAAAGTGTTATGTTTGTAGAAAGGAAAACACTGCATTCCAGCATAAGAACCTTATCCCATCTGTGAAACATGATGGCGGTAGTATCATGTTTGGGCCTGTTTTGCTGCATCTGGGCCCGGACAGCTTGCCATCATTGATGGAACAATGAAAAAGAGTTGCTGATGCTCATCAGGCTGAAAAAGGTTACAAAACCAGATCTAAAGAGTTTGGACTCCACCAATCCACAGTCAGACAGATTGTGTACAAATGGAGGAAAGTCAAGACCATTGTTACCCTCCCCAGAAGTGGTCGACCAACAAATATCACTCCAAAAGCATGGCGTGTAATAGTTGGCGAGGTCACAAAGGACCACAGGGTAACTTCTAAACAACTGGCCTCTCTCACAATGGGTAATGTTAATGTTCATGAGTCCACCATCAGAAGAACACTGAACAACAATGGTGTGCATGGCAGGGTTGGAAGGAGTAAGCCACTGCTCTAAGAAAAGAACATTGCTGCTCGTCTGCAGTTTGCTAAAGATCATGTGGACAAGCCATAAGGCTATTGGAAGAATGTTTTGTGGATGAGACCAAAACAGAACTTTTTGGTTAAAAGGAAAGGGTTATGTTTGGAGAAAGGAAAACACTGCAATCCAACATAAGAATCTTACCCCATTTGTGAAACATGCTGGTGGTAGTATCATGGTTTGGGCCTGTTTTGCTGCATCTGGGTCAGGATGGCTTGCCATCATTGATTGAACAATGAATTCTGAATTATATCAGAGAATTCTAAAGGAAAATGTCAGGACATCTGTCTGTGAACTGAATCTCAAGAGAAGGTGGGTCATGCAGCAAGACAATGTCTTTAAGCACACAAGTTGTTCTACCAAAGAATAGTTAAAGAAGAATTAAGTTGATGTTTTGGAATGTCCAAGTCAAAGTCCTGGTCTTAATCCAATCGAAATATTCTGGAAGGACCTGAAGTGAGCAGCTAATGTGAGGAAACACACCAACATCCCTGAGTTGAAGCTGTTCTCTACGGAGGAATGGGCTAAAATTCCTCCATGCCGATGTGCAGGACTGATCAACAGTTAATGGAAATGTTTAGTTGCAGGTATTGCTGCACAGGAGGGTCACACCAGATACTGAAAGCAAAGGTTCACATACTTTTGCCACTCACTAATATGTAATATTGGATCATTTTCCTCAATCAATAAATGTCCACGTATAATATTTTTGTCTCATTTGTTTAACTGGGTTCTCTTGATCTACTTTTAGGCCTTGTGTGAAAATCTGATGATGTTTAGGTCATATTTATGCAGAAAAATAGAAAATTATAAAGGGTTCACAAACTTTCAAGCACCACTGGATGTGACAATAAACATAGTCAACAAAATGTTTTCTTACCTACTAATCAGTGTTCACACTTTGTCTTAAGGGTAACTGATTCTGTCTGAAAATGCTACTAGTTCATGTGAGACTGCTTTTTGACAGAATGTTTCTCTGTGTGGTGGAACACACACACACACACACACACACACACACTCACACACACTCACACACTCACACACACTTCTCTCTTGCTATCATTGCTGGATCTTGACACTGACATTATAATGTCAGGAATAATCATTGAACTTAATTCCACAAATCATTTTGGTTTTTCATTAAATTTAAATATTTAATTTAAATATTTAGTAAAAAACACATTTCTATCTTTATAGAATGATATAATTTATTAAACTGACCCCTCTCACCCACAAACGCACTGGAATATGAAAAAATTCTAAAAATGAGAGTTTTAGGTTGATTACTGGGTTAGAGTTAGGTGTAGGCAAAGGCATAGATTAAGGTTAGGGCTAGGCTTAGGTGTAGCCAATGCATAGTAATATACTTAGCTACAATAATGCACTCGGGTTTCTGGTGTTCCTGAAGCACATGGTGGGTCCTCCTCCCGTTCGTCCACTTACTGCAAATCGCCTCTGTTCTCCTGGGCTCGCATTCATGACGTATTTACTGACAGTGCAATGATAGTTTTCACACAGGTCCACCAATAGCTCGGTAATGCGCCTCTTGTTCAGATAAACCTCCTCCTTTCCTCAGAGACTTTACATCTCTCTGCACCTCAAGCCTCAGCTATCTAGTACCGGTTTTCGTTTTCAGTGTGCAAAGCACGCCATTTTCCAGGCTACTGTTGGAAAGGTTTCAGTCAATAATAAGAACTAGTAAGTCTGCGTTATGGAACTGGTGTGTGTCAAAAAGCTATGGTCTCTTTTTGTATATTTGGCTTGGTTGACCTCTGGTCTCGCCTCTGCAGATGGTGAGTGACTTCTCTTCAAATGAAGCAACTTCGCTAATTGCTTTTATGCATCACTACAGTATGCATCACCTGACTGGTTAGCATAAGAGGCAATATCTGTGTTTGAGTTTGTTGTGGCCGTAAGAACTAAGCTGTTTTAAATAAACAATTAGACATCCACACTGTTGATTAATTCATTATGTGCTTTATACTTTTTTAATTTCTAAATATTACTATATTATACAAAATGTATTCTATATGAATACAAAATACATGCCTTATTATTTATAACTATTTTCAAGAGAAATCTGATATGATAGAAAAAGGAAATATCTAAGTCCCCCAGTGCTGAAGCATTTTGACTATAGGTATTGGGATAATTGTAATCATTAAAAGCTGACTTTTGTTTGAGAATATATGGTTATGGGGTCAAGATAACGAGACATGTCTCAAAGTGACTGAGTTTCAGCTGATCATTCTTTTTTGTCATATTCAGAAAAAAACAGGTAATAGTTACCCAGTTTATTCAAGCTCATACTCCGAACAAACAAAGCCAGAGCATACCTGGTCCAGGTCAAAATGGAATACAAATGGTTTAAAAAACAGTCAACAGTCCAACAGTCAGTCGAACATTGCCAAAAAACAGAAATTAAAAGGAAAGTTTTAGATCAGAAATGCACTAAACTGTTGATAAGCTGTTAAAGCCATATTATGAAATACGTGGATTGTCTTGTTTTTGTTTAAGCACCAGGTTGGGGGCTTTATGTCACAGCTTTATGTAACTACAACTGTAGAAAGGATGAAAACACATCAAAAGACATGTAAAAATGCAAACAAATAGACAGTAAGCTTTGCCAAGATGGTGAGACTATAACTGACCATGCAAAGTTAATGTATGTATTTGGAGGGAACAGAACTCTGCTACATTTATATCATTGGGCAGATGCCCTTATTTAGAGCAACTTACAACTGCTATAACCTTACAATCCAAGCAATGGTGATTCACTCTAGCTCTGCCATGGACATACTTAGTTTTTAGAAAGGTGGCATCTAACTGACAGTGCTATTTTGAAAGTCACTGAGAGCTTTAGTAGAACCCATTCTACTCCATTTTTTTCTGTGGGAATTGCAGGCTGTATTCTTGTTTTGAGTTACCTGTTAGCAATTAGAAAAGCACATCTGCACTTCCATGGTTTGATAATGGGTGACTATTAAGTAACTGTACTAACTGATTCAAAATTAAATCTTGAGACAAACCAAGAGTACCTGGCTGACCTTGAGTTTTCTGTCTGTGTGAATTGTATTCAAGCTTCTTCTGAAAGCATACTTTTTGAAATAATACATGAATACCTCTTATAATCACCATGCTTTTCATTCTTTTTACATTTGCTAGCCTATTGACTCCATTTAAATTATATTATATTATATATGAAGCACAGAATAAGAGGTTTCCCCTCTTATTTTCCTGCCAACATAAATTTCATGGTCTAATGACTGGTCAGCCTGCAATAAACAAGGGGATGGGTCTTGAAGTACTCATCCTTGGACAGACAAATATGTTCTTATATACCAAACTAACTAATCTAAGTTCCAAGTGCATGATCCTATCTGTTTTTTTCATTAAGCAGTGATTACATGTTCAGTGAGTCTGCTGGATATACAGAATGTGCAGACAAACTGTGTTTACACATACTGAAACCTTTACTCATTGCTGACACCTAATATCTTCATGTCAGTGTAAAAGACATTAGGTCATTGTGACATTTAAAAGCAAATAGGGACTAATGACTAGTCATGTATAAAGGGTCAGCTAAGGATTGCCCAAGTTTAATGCGACTCATGTCCTGAACCAACCACCAAGTATGTACTTACTGTTTTGTACATTTTGTAAAATCCATGATATGATTACTTATAGGTTTTCTTTGCTTTTGGTTGAAATGTTAGCATGTAACATAATGCATAAATATTTCCTGTCTCATTTAAATGATCATTTTGATACAGGAGAGAATGTGAATGATTCTTGATAAACTCTAAGCAGTCCAGTAGCTTCGTGGTATAAAGGAGCAAAATAATAAGGCACACTTTTGAGACTGACCTTTGGCAAAAATGTGCTAGAAGGGTTAGTGATATTACTGTTTAAGACAGTGAATGCGAACACCTGGTATTTTAAACTGTAGTTTAATCTGTTTAAACGTGTGAAACTGTGACTAAATGGGAAAGTGATGTTTTAGAATGTCTGCTGTTCACAGTTAGTCTGTGCATGTGAGATTAGTATGGGTGTGGTTATGGAATGGTGCTAACTGTTGAGGTTGTGTCTATATGTGACTTCATATTTTCACTCTGCAGTCATGAGCCCTATTTTAGTGGTAGAAGTCATTTCTCTACTTGTACTGTCAACACACTATACCCATCCCTAAAAAGAAAACATGCTCTCCAACCTACACACACAGTAGCACTTATCAAAATCATTCTTATATCTGAGATATCATACATTTCCTTTTCACAATGCTTTGCTTGTTTTTCGGAAATATTCCAAAAACCCAGTCCGTGTTGGCAAATATATTGAATGCAGTACTACTTTTCTGTAGAGCTACATACCCTTGGTGGAGTGTCACGCTTCGCCTCAGCCACGTGAGTCCAGTGGACCTATCCAGAAGCCCCACCGCTTTTGGACTTATAATTGAATGCAGCTGTAGGGCTTTCTATATAAGCGCGTCAGTGAGAGAAACTTGGGGTGGATTATTGTTGGCATCGGTCCTGTCCGCGCCCTTTGCGCCCCTGCTCTAGTTTGGTTCTGGATCTGCCAGCCAGGTCCAGTGGAGATCTGGACATTTGCCTACAGTTCGTTGCCCAGTGTGCTGAATTTTTTTGTTTGTATCCATCCTGCTCGTCCCTCACCCAGGTCTCATTCATAGTCTCACGCCTCTCCGGTAGGGCTCAGCAATGGGCCGCCAATGTTTGGCCTATGGCCCAAGCTAGTACCGGAGAACAATTTTTGGAGGTTATTGCATCCACCTTTAGTCCTTCTCCTGCGGGGGTCCAGTCTGACTCTCTGGCCCCACGGTCAGTCGCTACTTCGGCGACAGAACCCACACTCGCTGGTACTACTCAGGTGGCCTGGATCGTTGACCTTCCGTGGCTGGTGCATCATTTGTTGGATCCTCCGCTCGCCAGTGTGCAGAGAACGATACTCCCTGGTTCCGTCCGGGAGACGTCACCCACAGAGTTTGCTTCGTATTTGAGAATGTTAGCTCTGTAGATGAGCCGGTAGTGCATCGTAGCTCAGTACCTGAGCATGCTAACTTCGTATTTGAGCATGCTAGCTCAGTACATGAGCCGATAGCATCCAGTAGCTCTGTATTTGAGCATGCTAGCTCAGTACCTGTGCCATTAGTGTCTCGTTCGTGTCCATATCTGAGCCCGTGGCGCCTATTAGTTCCATAGCCGAGCATGTTAGTGCCGCAGCTGAGTTTGCTCCGCTAATGTTGCCTGGTTCCGTATTTGAGCATGGTACATCCCTTGGTTTCGTATATGAGCATGTTAGCTCCGTGTCAAAGTTTGTAAACTCCATTTCCACGCATGTCGTGGAAAATGTCGTTGACTGTGGTGGCCTAGCGGTTAAGGTACTGGACTCTGGACCAGAAGGGCCAGGGTTCAAATCCCTCATCTGCCAAGCTGCCACTGTTGGGTCCTTGAGCAAGACCCTTGACCCACAATTGCTTGGATTGTAAGACTGTATCAATTGTAAGTCGCTCTGGATAAGGGCGTCTGCTAAATGCTGTAAATGTAAATGTAAATGTCGTGCCCCCTAACCTCGTATATGCGCTGTTAGCATCGAGTAGCTCCGAGCCCGAGTGCGCTGTGTTCGTTAGTTTTGTGCCTGAACATGGTAGTCCCGTACTTGAATTCGTTAGTTCTGTTTCTGAAACTGATAGCCCTGTACAGAGACCCACATCGCATCTCGTAGTTCCTTACCTGATCAAGACGCGTCATCCACCCCCGTTTCTGTGTCTGCTGCGCTGCTTAGCTGTGCTTCTAAGCTATTAGCGTCATTGGATAACCCCGTACCATCTGTTTCCAAGATAACATCCCCGAGGCTGTCTGTTTCCGAGAGGCCTGCCCAGGGGCCGTTTGTTCCTGAAAGGCCCACCAGGAAGACGTTTGTTCCCGAGAGGCCAACCAGGAGGCCGTTTGTTCCCGAGAGGCCCGCCAGGAGGCCGTTTGTTCCCGAGAGGCCCGCCAGGATGCTGCCTGCTCAAGTGAGGCCTTCCCAGAGACTGCCAGCTCAAGTGAGGAATTCCCAGAGGCCGCATGCTCAAGTGAGGCCTTCCCAGAGGCCAACAGGGGGACTCCCGACCCAGAGTCTGACAGGGGGACTCTGGTTCCCAAAAGGGTCACTAAAGAGACCTCCGTCCCAGAGCCTGAAATGCGGACTCTCGTCCCAGTCTCGCTCCGGTCGCGCTAGAATTCTGGTATTGTTTGTTTAGTTCACTAATATGTTTGTGTTGCGGTCCCGCCCACTGTGTTGCCTTTTTGTTTCTGCACCCGTTTTCCAACTTCCTCTGTGTTTGGTTTTGCACCCATTTTCCGTCTCCGGCTTTTTATGTTCTGTTCGCTGTGTTTGCCCTCTGTTTAGTTATTTCTTGAATAAAACTTGTTTTATCTGGAATACAACAATGTTCAAGAAACTGGTATATCTATTCATATAGATTGCTTTTGCCTGCAGAGCTTTGCAGCATTATTACTGAACATACTCCATGGATTTAGGGAGTTTTCACAGATAATTATTTTTAAATAAACAAACTCACATACTTTTGACTCTGAAAGCTTCTTTTTGTGTTCACATTGCAAGCAAATTTTACACTTTCTGGTCCTGGAATAATATTCAACTTAGTCATTTGAGGGGTTTAGAAGTGTCTGAGCCCATTTGACTTCTTCATATATGTAAAAGCAGCTAACGATCTTAGACCATGTTACCGGAGATGAATTGTGCCAAGTGTAGATTGATACATGTACACATTCAAAGACCCAGATGTACACCTTCATTCAAATACACTATATACAAGGTATTTAAAGAAGTTACGTTTTATTCTCCCAGTGCAATATGCAACTTTGATTTTATTATTTAATAGCTTTGTTGTTATATTAACTCAGTATGTGTTAATCTTTTTCACAGGCCGTGTGTTCTTTCTAGATTTGAGACATGTTTCAGG
The DNA here is from genome assembly GCA_025084515.1 of Ancistrus triradiatus. Lineage (NCBI taxonomy): Eukaryota > Metazoa > Chordata > Actinopteri > Siluriformes > Loricariidae > Ancistrus > Ancistrus triradiatus. The sequence goes on from JAJAGP010001266.1 coordinate 7,541, forward strand.
CGTGACATTTGAAGTAGCTTCAAGAGCATGTGAGGTTCACAGTGCCCAGGTGGCTTCAGAAATGGATCTTCGTCATGCTGTGGTTGAGTGTTCATTCTCTACATGTGCACGTGGTTGGCTTGGTGGTCGCAGTATTGGGTAAGTTCTTTAGTCACACTTTCACACATATTACAACAATTTGCCACTACAGAACATGATTTCTAAACTCCTGTAGAAAATTTCCATTTGCACCTGCTTGTGTACAGGCCCCTGAGATAGCTGGCACCGAAGTGCTGTCACAGAATACATTAGCACTTCTTTCAGAGATCAGTGTCTGTGCTATTGTACTGTACATATAGTCCTCAATCCGAAATCTCAAATCCCAGACTAATTATCACATTTTGGGTTTAATGTAGGTCTGTTACTTCTTTGTGAATTGTTAACTGTCAAAATTTTGTCTTGAAACATAACAGCACTATAATAATTATTATGTAATAATTATAATTATATAATATGTTTTTCTTGTTGTTGAGCTTCTGAGCTGTGTGTATATCTTTACTTTCTGGGTGTCATGGTGTCACAGCGGTTAACGTGGTTGCCTCACAGACTCAGAGGGATTATGTGGAGTTTGCATGTCCACTCCGTGTTCGCACAGTGCACAGCGTCCAATGAATAGGAAAAAACAAAACGCAAAAACCCGAAACGCTTCCTACTCGTAGCGGTGGCCAGCGGGAGAAAGGATATCCTACTCTATCAAACTAAGCCCTGGTAGAATTACCTCCAATCTCCCGATTGTACGACGGCTGAGCTTCTACAAAAGCCCAGTTACCCACTTGTCCTAAACGCCACCCCGTAAGCGGGTAGGGAAGTGTATGCAGGTTGAAACCGTGAGTAACGGTGAAAGATCGTTAGGGGTCTCCCAGCCAAATGCGAGGAAAACTGCAAGGCAAAACACAAAAACACAGCGTTGCGAAGGTGCGATCCGCATAGTAGGAAACGCAGGCTCGCTCAATGCTGCAGACATGCTGTCCGGCATCGCACCCCCCCCCCCCCCGCCCCCGCTTATTCTGGGCAGGCGTACGAGAGGGATTCTCCCCCCGCCATCCTCTCCCTCGCTCACAACAGCGCGGTCGTGCGATTCTGTGTGTGTTTTAGCAGATTCATAGATCTATACACACAAAAGCTCAGTTTCTCTTTGTTATTTATTTATTTATTTATATTTTATTAATTATTGTTTTATTTCTTTTGTTAATTTCAGTTCATTATTACCATCTGGAGCTAACTGCATTTGGGTCCCAAATCCTTTCGTTTTGTTTTATAGGGTTCGTCATTGTTTTTATATGGCGAACTGTAACAGAACGGCGCAACCAAACAGGGGTCCCAGCGTTAGCTCCAGGACCTTCAATTTGGGGGTCCCCAGTCGCCGTAGGTGGCAGATTTGTCTGCCCTTCTCTTGCTTGGCCTATGGGGGGCCGTCGGGTGTTTTTGATCTTATTCAGGATGCTGAGTGCCACCCTGACCCCCCCATATTGCCCAGCCCCTGTGGTCATAAGCGGTGGTCTAGGTGGTCTTTTCGCCCTGCTGAGGCTCCCGACCCTCCCATGGAAGAGCCGCTAGCGCCATCTAGCCTCGCTGCCTGTGACAGCCCCAGGTCACGTGAGCTCCCCCATATCCTGGACCTCACCCACGGCTCCCGGTCAGTCACCGACTATATCGCGGCTTTTCGCAAGCTGGCCATGGAGTCTTGTTTTGGTGACCTGAAGTTAAGGGACATTTTTGAGTTTGGCTTGCATCATGACATCCGCCATGAGCTGTTCTTTCTCCTGGATCCTTCATCCATGGCTGATCTGTACGGCCTGGCCATCCGTGCAGATGCTCGCCTCATTAAGCGTGCCAGGAGAAAGGCCGGTTACACTCTGGTCCCTGCGCCACTCACTAGCTCGTCGCCGCCGTGCCGCCCAGCTCAGCACCAGAGCACTTAAGCCCCGTTCAAGAGCATGCCACATGCTCGTAAGCTCTGAACATGAGCATTTAGTGCCCCATAGCTCTGAACCTGGGCTTGCTGCACACGTAAGCTCTGTATCTGAGCTCGCAAGCTCCATTCCTGAGCATTTACTGCTGCCCAGCCTCATACTAGAGCTCGCCGCGGCCATAAGCTCCACATCTGAGCTCGTAAGCTTCATGCCTGAGCATTTGGCGCCGCCTAGCCTTGTACCAGAGCCCGCCGTGCCTCTAAGCTCTGTAACAGAGCACTCAGTGCCACCTAGCTCCAAACCCGAGCAATTAAGCTCCGCTCCCGAGCTCGCCACACTCACATGCCCCGCATCTGAGCAGATAAGCTCCATGACTGGGCATTTGGCGCCACCTAGCCCCGTACCTGGGCCCGCCGTGCTCACAAGCCCCGCATCTGAGCAGTCGAGCTCCATGCCTGGACATTTAGCCCCGCCTGGCCCCGTACTAGAGCTCACTGCACCCGTTGGCCTCGTATTCGTGCCCTTAGCACTACCCAATGCTGCAACAGAGCATGCTGCGGTCATCCCTGTGCCACCGTGTTCTTTTATCCGCTCAGCCAGACACCTTGCATCCACCTTTTTTGCATGTCTCGCTGTTTCTCGCTCCGCCCGAGTCATCGAGCTCCGCCCCTGAGATGCCAGCGCCGAGCTCCGGCCCTCAGCCATTGAGCCCCGCCGCTGAGCTTTGCTCCTAAGCCGCCAGCGTTCAATTCCAACCTTGAGCCGGTGAGGGCGGTTTCTGTGCTCAGACTGGGTGTTGCACCTGGCTTGGCCCACCCCGCCCTCCCTTTCAGCCCCACTTGCCCTGCTTACCAGGGCCTCCCATTGCGCCAGACGCTCAACCCTGAGCCTGTCCAGCAAGCCAGAGGTGCCTTGGAATGCGCTTAGGGACGTCGGGACGATGCCCCTTGGGGGGGTGGGGTGAGGTACTGTCAGAGGTTCTACCTTTCCGATGCTAGGGGGCAGTGTTGGACTGGTTTTCCCTTGACAGGATCTCTGGCAGCCGCTGCAGTCGGGCACGCCTGTCAGTAAGCTGCCTGATTGTGGCAAAATACGCAACACCTGCTATTTCTGGCTATTTAAGAGCCTGGCCAGTCTTAGCAGGTGTTGTGCCATTGCGATCCACACACTGCTTGTGCCCTGCGATCGTTGTTACAGCTTCTTTAAACGATCGCCCCATCACCCGTCTCCAGCTCCTTTCATTATTTTGTTTTATTTTATTTTGGACGGACTGGACCCATTAAGGGGTTCAGTTCCCGTAGCGCCAGGAGGCGTGAGGTAAAGTGTGTAACGGAAGTAGATTTAGCATGGGGAAGCTTATTGGTTTTATTTTTTCCACCGCCTCTGCACTCGGCTGCTTCTCCCTCTCACCACCCGATGCTACGCGCCGTTCTGCGCCTGCGCATTGTGCCCACTGTGCACGCGTCCGGCATCGCACCCCCCGTGCTTTCTCTGAGCTGGTACCCGCCTTCCTCTCCCTCGCTCACAGCAGCGCAGTCGTGAGCTTCTGTGTGTGTGTTAGCAGATTCGTCGATCTCGCTTATACACATATTTATTTATATTGATGAGTCAAGATCACGAGGACCAAAGCCTAGTTCAGCCAGACCGCCCACTCGACACTCCCGGCTAGCGGACAAGGCAGGCAGGCCAGACATGACTCCAGACTCCGGCCCCAGCGACCAAAGCCATGCAACCTGGTCTAAATCTAGTCAAAAGCCTGCGTAAATAAGTATTGTCTTTTTAGCCTAGACTTAAACTTTGGAGGGTGTCTGAATCTCGAACGAAAGTGGGAAGTTTATTCCATAGTTGGGGGACCATGTATGGAGAAAGCCTTTCCCCCTGCTTTGACTTTTTTTTTAAATTCTAGGAACTAAAAGAATTCCTGCACCCTGCGAACGAAGTAGACGAGTTGGATTGTAAAACTCTAAGAGGTCACTCCGATATATGTGGGGCCAGGCCATGTAGAGCTTTATAAGTTATAAGAAGTAATTTTGTAATCAATGCGGAATTTGACTGGTAACCAGTGCAGTGATGATAGAACAGGAGTGATATGATCAAATTTTTCTAGTTCGAGTTAGCACTCAGGCAGCTGCATTCTGAACTAACTGAAGTTTATTTATAGATTTACTAGAGCATTCCAGTAAAGTAAGGCGTTTACAGTAATTCACAACCTTGAGGTTATAAACGCATGAACAAGTTTTTTTTCTGCATCATTAAAAGAGAGGATATTTTCTAAGTTTAAGTCGATATTACGTAATTGAAATAAAGCAATTTCGAGTGATGCTGCTAATGTGCGCATCAAAGGAGAGATTTCTGAATCAAATGTGACCCCTAAGTTTTTTTACAGACGGACTGGGCAATACTGGACAGCCATCCTAGATTTAGGATAGATGTAGCTAACCTGTCCCTCACACGCCTTGGGTCCCACTAATAGCACCTCAGGTTTATCTGAGTTAAATAAGAGAAAATTAAATAACATCCAATCTTTTATTTCCTTTACACAGTCCTCGATTTTTGTTGATTGTAAGGCTGTCATTAGTTTTGGCTGATATGTACAGCTGTGTATCATCTGCATAGCAGTGGAAATTAATGCCATTTTTACGAATAACTGAGCCTAGTGGCAGCATGTACAGAGAGAATAAAAGCGGGCCAAGCACTGACCCCTGAGGCACGCCATACTTCACTTTTGAAGCTTAGATCTTAGATTATTTTATATGAACAAACTGGGTACCGGTCAGTTAAGTAGGATTTAAACAAGAAAGTCCTGATCCCTTAATACCTACAGTATTTTCTAGTCTGTTTAGTAAAACATCAGTGATCTATAGTGTCAAATGCTGCACTTAAATCTAACAGAACAGAAAAGAAACACATCCCTTATCTGAGGACATTAACAAGTCCTTTAGTACCCTAAGTAATGCTGTTTCAGTACTATGATGGGGGCCTGAAGAAATAGAACCAGACTGAAATGTTCATAAATTTCATTCCTTTGGAGGTAACTACATAGCTGCTGATAGACGGCTTTTTCTAAGATTTTTGGACAGAAAAGGGTAGATTTGAAATTGGTCTATAATTAGATATCACACAAGGGTCAAGATTGGCTTTTTTAATCAGTGGTTTGATAACGGCGGCAGACTTAAAGGATTTGGGCACATAACCTAAGGTAAGGGAGTTTTATGCCTAATGTTTTCTATCTTATCATAAAGAAAGTCATGAAATCATTACTGTTAAAAATTACAACAGAATGGGAGAGCGTCACTTTCTGTGGGGTTTTTTGTTAATTTGGAGACTGTATTAAAGAGAAATCTTTGATTATTCTTATTTTTCTCTATGATTGAAGAGAAGTATGCAGCTTTAGCTTTAGTGAGGGCATGCTTATACTCTGCCATGCTGTCCCTCCAAGCAATCTTAAGCACCTCCAATTTACTATGTCTCCACTTGCGCTCTAGATGCCGTGTTCTTTGCTTTAAGGTACGGGTGTGATCATTATACCATGGTGCTAGCCTTTTTTCCCTAATACGTTTGACCCTAGCAGGAGCAGTCGTGTCCGGGGTTGAGCGAAGCACACATTCTAATTGGTCATTTACACACTCAAGATGATTGATCTCTGTAGGTGTATTAAATTTCAAGTCTGGTAGGTTTTTAATAAACGCAGCTGGAGTAGCAGATGTGATAGTGCACTTGGTGTGATAACGAGGCAGAAGGATTTATTTATTAGAGATAGCTCTAAGCTCTATACTAAAAGATAGTGATCTGAAATCGAATCACTTTGCGGGAAAACATCAAGGTTATCTATATTGATACCTAATGTTAATATTAGATCTAAAGTATGATTACAGCGGTGGGTTGGTCCCATCACATTCTGAGTGATACCCATGGATTCTAAGATGGACTCGAAAGCAATTTTAAGTGGATCTTGCTCATTGTCAAAGTGAGTATTGAAATCACCTACAATTAAAGCCTTATCTGTTGACAGTAGTAAGCTGGAAAGAAAGTTAGCAAATTCCTGAAGAAATTCTGAATAGGGATCTGGAGGGCGGTAAATAGTAATAAGCTGAAAACAGTGTGGTTTTGACTTCCATAAGGATGGATCAGTCACATTAAGAATCAGTATTTCAAAAGAATTAGTAATGGGATTGTAATGGGATTTGTCTTTTGTCTTTGTCAAAAATTGTGGCTATGTCTCCCCCCCCCCCGACCATTAGGACAAGGGCGATTAGCATGACTGTATCCAGGAGTTGAGGCTTCATTTAAGGCTGAATATTCATCAGGTCTAATCCAAGTCTCAGTGAGACAGAGAGCGTGTAAGCGTTTATCAGTGATCATTTCATTTACAATCACTGCTTTGTTTGTAAGTGATCTAATGTTAAGTAATCCTAGCTTTAGTCTAATGTTGTTATTTCTTTGGCTTTTCTGTGTTTATACAAATGAGGTTATTAAAACAGACTTTTTGAGAGCGTTTACATTTAGGGCAGATGCGGGTAACAGACACAGTTTCAGTAATATGGGTTCTGGGTGACGGTGCATGGCTACCAGCAGACAGTTGGTTAAGCTGGTCTGTCTGCTGCCTGACCCCTGCTCTGGATAGTCAGCCCCTAACCAATGGGCCATAAGACTATGGGCAATGTTGCAGGAGATGAGAGCAGCACCCTCCCGAGTGGGATGGACACCGTCCCATCCTAAAAGGCCAGGCTTACCCTCAAAGGCTGTCCAGTTGTCTATAAAGCCCACGTTGTTTTCAGAGCACCACTTGGACAGCCAGCAGTTCAGCGACCATAACCTGCTGTAGGCTTGGTCACCTCGCCGCATTGGTATGGGGCCAGAGCACACTACAGCATCGGACATCGCCTTCGCCATGCTAACCACCTCTACAAAACAACATGCCCACCTGCTGTCGAAACAGAACGGAGACAGGGGAGCTAAACTAGATAGATGCAAGTTGGGGGGCTAACCCAAGGAAGCTGAACAATGTGATCAAGCAACTGTATGAAGCACTGGTTAAACAAGAACCATGGAGCCCCCACCTCACAGCTTACAGGACTTAAAGGATCTGTTGTTCATTTTGTGGTGCCAAATACCACAGGGGACCTTTAGAGGTCTTGTGGAATAGATGCCTAGATGGGTCAAAGCCTTGGCAGCACAAGGGGGACATTATTAGACAGGAAGTTTTAATGTTAAATGATCGGTGTAAGCTTCCTGGAATAATTACTGAAATAGTCAAATTCTAATGTGTGACCAAGAAGCCGTATCCCACTTACGTTGACTTAACTTGGGAATTTATGTAGCTTCGGTTTATTTAAATTATTACTATAAACATATTAATTAGGTAAGTTAGTTTCATTCTTACATATATCATCTGAGCCGCCCAGGGAGGATGGATCCCTTGTTGAGTTTTTCCTTTCCACTGTCACCCAAGACTTGCTCAATATTTGGCCTTAAATATTAGAACTTAATATAAAATTGTAAAGCTGTTTCAAGACAATGCTCCACTGTTTATTCAGATTTATAGAAATATACAGTACCTGAAGGAAAAATGCTATAAATCCAGCAGCATGTTTTCTTTAGTAATGTCTAGTGACTACTTAACTGCTCTGTAGACACCCTAATCGCAGGAAGTAGGACTGCTGAGAGTTTAACTGGAAAATACCTGTAATTGTTATAACCCCCTCGTCCGACAATAGAGGGCGGCAGGGCTCCACCACTCACGGCAGGTTGAGACCGGGCTGTCCCGCTGTCAGCGTGCGGCGCACACGCCCCCCACGTTATCATGAACCAGGCGCATTTGCTCCTCGGCATTAAATAACCGCGTTTAGCGGCCGCCGACGCTGCACTGTCGCCCTATACTACTAGCGGAGGCCCCGATTGTGAACGCGCTTCTCGGATCTCTTTCTCTCTTCTTCGTCAGGGTTGAAAGGTACAGGTGGTCCGAACAAGGGGGTCACTTGGATAGAGCCTAAAGCTCGAGGTAATCTGATCAGGGCGTAGCCGGTAGGTAAGGCAAAGCTTTTTCTCTGCTCTGAAACAGTGTAAGGCCATTCAGAGCGTTCTATCCGAGTAGCGCCAGCGATCGCGGCTTGCCCGCGCCCGTGCTCGTCCCCGCTGCTTCCAGCGGGCTGTCGTCTCCCTCTTTCTCAGCTATTTGGGCTTATTGTGCCGCGTCCTTTCTGTGACACGAGATTTTGTGTTTCCTGTATCGTGCGTGTGCTCTGAGGTGCGCTTATTTTGTGTGGAATATTAAAGCTCCACTGGTATTTCTTAGTTATTTATTCTCCTGTTTATTTGTCAGTGTCTTTATTTGACTGCTTTAATTAATGCATCAATAAACTTGCATTTTTATCCTTATCTGCTCGTTTCCCTTGTTTTATTATCCCCCGTCAGCCTCCGCCAGGGGGCTCCCTTTCTTCCTCTGCACTTGGGTCCTCACTTCCCTCTCCCCGTACCGTAACAGTACAGTGCAGCCAGTATGGACCCAGCAGGCCCTACTACCCCCCCCCCCCCCCCCCCCCCCCCCCCCCCCCCCCCCCACGGAGCTCCAGCACCATGGAGTGACTCTGGGCCGCCATGAGCAGCAGCTCGCCACTCTTACTCGACAGATGGAGTCCGTGGCAGCTAGCGTGAAGGAGCTTAATGACAGGCTGCTGGTTCTCATCCACCGCCCAGTGGAAATCAGGTTCCCCTGCTGTCCAGACCGAGGAGGCTTTTTCCCAGGCCCTCCACGACACCTTCTTTCACCTGTCAGGGGGGCGGGATGCTGGGGTTCGTCTCTCTGAGCTCGTCCAGGGGAGTGTGGTTGGAACGAACCAGCCCTCGCGATCATGTTACAGAAGGGCCTCAATGAGGACCTGAAGGATGACCTAGCCTTTCGTGACCCACCTGCTTCGCTGGCCGCTCTTTACGACTTGGCCATCATGCGGGATACTCAGCTCCGCAAACAGTCCAAGGAGTGCGCGCGGGCGTGGCGTTCCGCCCCCGGGGCCTGGTCTCCTCTTGGCCTTTCCGGTTCCTCCTCAGCCCCCCACGATGTTGACGAGCCCACGGAGCTTGGTCGGACCGGGATGGGGCGATTATCCGCTTCCTCTGGGAAGTTGGGAAACGTTGGGCCCGGGTCCGGTCGGGGGGCCGTTCCTAGGCTACTCCCGTTTTCCCCCATCAGGACTCGCCCTCCCGGTCACCCTCCAGCGCCTGGGAGGGGGCTCACGTTCCAGCACCTCTGCCTGGATCAACACCGGTGCCGAGGGTAATTTTATTGACGCCACTTTGGCGTCTCAGTTGGGCAGTGGCCTGGTTGAAATGGTCGAGCCCCTAGAGTTCCGGGCCCTCGACGGGCGCCTGGTGGGTGGTGGTCCGGTCACCCACCAGATCCAGCCTGTTGTCCTCCGGGTGGGTTCCCATCAGGAGACGCTGTCCCTCCTGGTCACGGAGGCCCCACGGAGGATCTCCAAGTCATCCTGGGGTATCCTTGGTTGCTTACCCACAACCCCCTGATTGATTGGCGGACCCGGTTCGTCTTCGCCTGGGACCCCCGTTGCTCCGAGTCTTGTCTCGTGCCTCACACACAGGTCCCAGTCCCCGATCACGCCGACCGGGTGGACCTGTCACTCGTTCCCAGGGATTACCATGATCTGGCCAAGGTTTTCGGCCAGGGGGAGGCCCAGGGGTTGCTTCCCCATCGGGAGTACGATTGTGCTATCAACTGCCTACCTAGAAGTGCCCAGGGGGCGACTGTTCTCTCTGGCTCCCACTGAGCGGGAAGCCATGGAGACGTATATTAGGGATTCCCTTACACGCGGCATCATCCGGCCCTCTTCCCCCCCCACTGGGGCAGGATTTTTCTTCGTCGCCAAGAAGGGCGGGTCACTCCGCCCTTGCATCAACTACTGGGGCCTCAATGCCATGACCGTTAAGGACCATTACCCTCTCCCGTTGATGGCCACTGCATTCGAGACGCTTCGGGGCACCCGGTTTTTTACCAAACTGGACCTCCGAAACGCCTACAATCTTGTTCGCATCCAGGATGGGGATGAGTGGAAGACGGCCTTCCTGACACCTACGGGGCACTACAAGTACCTGGTGATGCCATTCGGGCTCATGAATGCCCCCGCCATCTTCCAACGGTTCATTAACGACGTCCTGCCCGAGGCTTTAGATCGGTACGCCTTCGTCTACCTCAACGATATTCTGATCTTCAGTCAGTCCCTCGAGGAACACGTGGGACATGTCCGGCGGATTCTCCAGCTTTTGCTGGAGAGCCATCTGGTAGTCAGCCTCGAGGAATCCGTGTTCCATGCTTCGTCCGTCTCTTTCCTCGGATTCGTTGTCTCCGAGGGGAGATTGAGCATGGACCCGGCCAAGATCGAGGCTGCGGCCTACCTCCCTTTGGTTGGTCCATCGGTTCCTGGGGTTCGCCAATTTTTTCCGACGCTTCTTCAGGGACTTCGGGACTATAGCCGCACCCCTTACGGCTCTCACGCGCAAGATCCCGGGTCCCTTCCGCTGGACCAGAGAGGCGGGTGACGCTTTTGAGGAACTCAAGCGGCGACTCACCAATCCACCGGTGCTGGCCCAGCCAGATGCGGAGGAACCCTTCATCGTCGAGGTAGACATCGGCGTCGGAGCCGTCCTGTCCCAACGCACGGGTGACGGCCATAAGGTTCACTCGTGTGCCTTCTTTTCATGACGTCTCAGTCCGGCGGAGCGGAATTATCCCATTGGGGACCGGGAGCTCCTTGCCGTTAAGCTGGCCTTGGCCGAATGGCGTCACTGGTTGGAGGGGGCTAAGCACTCGTTCTTAGTTTGGACCAACCATAAGAACCTGTCGTACATTCAGCAGGCCAGGCGTCTTAACGCCGGTCGGTTCAATTTTACGGTCTCCTTCCGGCCGGGGTCCAAGAACGTCAAGCCTGATGCCCTGTCTCGTCAGTGGGATCCCTCGCTGGCAGACCCCCAGCCGGCACCCGTCCTCCCTCCCTCGCGGATCATTGCCACCCTTATCTGGGGGCTTGAGGAGGCCGTCTCCAGGGCCCTGCGGCTTGAGCCCGACCCAGGGGGCGGTGCTCCTGGCCGCTGTTATGTCCCTACTCGGGTATGGTCCCACGTCATGCGCTGGGAGCATACGGCCCGGTTCGCGGTTCATCCGGGAGGTACCCGGACCTACGAGTTTCTTCGGCGGCACTTTTGGTGGCCCGGTATGGCTGCGGATGTCAAGCAGTTCGTTTCTGCATGTGAGGTATGCGCACGCACTAAGACCCCTCGGGAGCGCCCGGCTGGCCTTGTCCAGCCTCTCCCAGTCCCCTCCAGGCCCTGGTCCTGCATTTCGCTGGACTTCGTGTCCGGCCTGCCCCCCTCCAGGGGTAACACGGTCATCCTGACCATCGTCAACTGGTTCTCCAAGGCCTGCAAGTTTGTGCCTTTGCACAAGCTTCCCTCGGCCCGGGAGACAGCGGACTTGGTCCTTCACCAGGTTGTACGCACGCACGGGATTCCGCGTGACTTGGTTTCTGATCGAGGCCCCCAGTTTGCCAGCCGGTTCTGGACGGCCATCTGCCGCCTCCTGGGTGCCACGCCCAGTCGCTCTTCGGGGTTTCAACGGCCAGACTGAGCAGGTCAATCAGGACCTGGCCCGCATGCTTCGCTGCCTGACCTCCAGGAACCCTTCGACCTGGTCCGAGCAGCTGGGGTGGGTGGAACTGGCTCATAACACCCTCTGGCACTCGGCCGTGGGCATGTCCCCGTTTCAGGCTCAGTTTGGCTTTTCCCGGCTCAGGAGGTGGAGGCCGGGGTGGCCTCGGCCCTGCAGTTTGTGCGTTGTTGCCGTGCGACCAGGCAAAGAGCTCGGACGGCCCTTCTGCGAAACGCTGACACCATACGGTGGTCCACCGACCGCAGGCGCAGGCCCGCGCCCTCCTACCGGCCGGGTCAGCGGGTCTGGCTGTCCGCCTGAGACCTCCCCATCAGGGGGTGCTTCCGGTAAGTCAAGTCAAGTCAAGTCAGATTTATTTATATAGCGCTTTTTACAATGGAGCATTGTCTCAAAGCAACTTTACAAGTTTAGATTATCTCCTAATAACTACGTCCAATCTCAAATTGAGCAAGCCTAGGGCGACAGTGGCAAGGGGAAAAACTCCCTAGTTTCTAGGAAGAAAACCTTGGGAGGACCAAGACTCAAAAAGGGACCCAACCTCCTTGGGCGGTACGTAGATGATAAATCTAAGAGCGAACTAAGTCATGGAGTCAAAGTTTTGAATAGAGATGTGAAGTATGCACATCGGGACATTAAGTGGCCCGGTATGATGATAAATCTAAGAGCGAAACAACAGTCATGGGTCAAGTCAAAGTTCGAATAAAATGTGAAGTATTCACATCGACATTAAGTGGCCCGGGTATGATGATATCAAATCGAAAGAGCGAAACTAAAGTCATGGAGGTCATGGTCGAATAAAATGTGAATTATGCACAGTGGAGCTCCATCAGATGTACATCATGTGTGGGGCCGGAAACTGCCGGAAACATCTCCGGAGAGAAAACAGAAAATGTAATTAGTATTGATTAAGAGCACAGTGTTTATTAACAATCACTGATTCCATGTCAATCACTGATGCCAAGTGTAGCATGAGACCCCGGCAGAGCATTAGCTATAGCAGCATAGTAGAAAGCTAGAAAAGAGGACCCCCGCAACTGGTTAGGAAACACAGCCAAAGAGGGATCACATGAGACATTGGCAAACCCCATGGCGGCAGAAGAGACAGCAACCCAACGTCTCTGATCCCACCAAAAACCATAAGACGCTCTTTGACTATGAACCCCCAGCTCTGCCCTTATTCTAAGGCAAGGATGCATGAGTCAAGATCACGAGGACCGAAGCCTAGTTCAGCCAGACCGCCCACTCGACACTCCCGGCTAGCGGACAAGGCAGGCAGGCCAGACATGACTCCAGACTCCGGCCCCAGCAACCCAAACCATGCAACCTGGTCTAAATCTAGTCAAGCCCCCAGGTTCGTGGGGCCCTTCAGGGTGTTGCACTGGATCAGCCCGGTCGCTTACCGCCTCGAGCTGCCCGCTTCCATGAGGGTGCATCCCACCTTTCACGTCTCCCGCCTCTGTGCCGGGTTGGCGCTCCGGCCGGCCCCCTGCCCTCCTCGGCTGCCGATCAAGGCTCCCCACCCTACGCCGTGCGCCGGACACTGGACTCCCGCAGGGTCCGGGGCAGCACCCAGTATCTGGTGGACTGGCGGGGTTACGGTCCCGAGGAGCGCTCCTGGGTTCCTGCCCGGTGCATTCTCGATCCCGGGCTCATCCACCAGTTCCGCAGGGATAGAGCCACGGGTCTGGGGTTGTCGGAAGCCACCCCTTGGGGGGGTACTGTTACAACCCCCTTGTCCGACAATAGAGGGCGGCGGTGCTCCACCACTCACGGCAGGTTGAGACCGGGCCGTCCCGGCTGTCAGCGTGCGGTGCACACGCCCCCCTCGTTATCATGCATTAAATAACCGCGTTTAGCGGCCGTCGACGCTGCACTGTCGCCCTATACTACTAGCGGAGGCCCCGATCGTGAACGCGCTTTTACATTTACATTTACAGCATTTAGCAGACACTCTTATCCAGAGCGACTTACAATTGGTACAGTCTTACAATCCAAGCAATTGTGGGTTAAGGGTCTTGCTCAAGGACCCAACAGTGGCAGCTTGGCAGAGGTGGGATTTGAACCCTGGCCCTTCTGGTCCATAGTCCAGTACATTACCCGCTAGGCTACCACAGTCCCCATTTGGGCTTATTGTGATGCGTCTTTTCTGCGACGTGAGCTTTTGTGTTTCCTGTATTTTTTCATCCTTCCTTTTATCTGCTTTCGACTGCCCTCGCTTCATACGCTCGATCACCCCCCGGTCTAAGCTGCTCTGACGTCACCGCTTCTGTGGCACGTCTGCAGCACGTGTGCCTCTGCACACACACATTCTCAGTTCCAATCCAGCCTCCGTTTGCTTGGCGGATTTTCTATTGTAACGCCCCTTATTTTCCACTGCCACTTTCTGCAGCTCACCCTTTCTCACACACACGTTCATGCGTGTGCTCTGAGGTGCGCTGATAGGCTGTAGGATTTATTTTGTGTGGAATATTAAAGCTCCACTGGTATTTCTTAGTTATTTATTCTCCTGTTTATTTGTCAGTGTCTTTATTTGCCTGCTTTAATTAATGCATCAATAAACTTGCATTTTTATCCTTATCTGCTCGTTTCCCTTGTTTTATTATCCCCCATCAGCCTCCGCCAGGGGGCTCCCTTTCTCCCTCTGCTCTTGGGTCCTCATTTCCATCTCCCCGTACCGTAACAGTAATTGTAAAAATATAGAAGTCTGTGGCTTTTTCGGCCATGTGGTTTGGATTGTAAAATGACCAGTGTCATTATAATACAACCAGAAAAAATATACAGTCTATGCTAGCAGTGATGAATACAAAGGTCAGTGCAAGAAAGTTTTCTGGCCTTCCCTAACCTGACACCTTTTTGTTGCAGAATACAATCATATGAGCAGTCCATTGGGTTTTTGCTGTTGACACCCTTTATAATCTAAAATGTTTTACTTGTCTATTATATTATAAATTAATCCGATGGTGGAGTATTTAGTTGAAATACCAGTTAATGAGAAGCCATGAGGGCAGTGGGATTGCACTGAGAAAACCTGCAGATACTGCAGGTGGTTTGACATCAGGAGGGACAGGTGACAGAGAGACCCACAGCAGTGAATATGTGAGGTACACACATTAACAAAGCCTAGATTATATCTGTTCCGTTCATAATTTCTATACAAATGTATCTCAAATTGAATAAATTTGAGTTAAAGGAAAAGTATTTCATATAAAAGTAATGTATGCATAAAAATATGCATAAAACTACATAATCATAATAATAGTAACATCTTGACATTTTCTGATCATGGTTATTCTACACATCTAGTCACAAATATTCACAGAGTATACAGCTTGCTAATACTCACTGACTGGAATTAGTGAGCATACTTCAGAGGAGGCTATTTGAAGACATTGTGATGGCAAAAAACAAGTCTATAATTTGGACACAAGATGTTGTGAAAATGGTCAACTCCTATCTTTGGTCTTCCTACAGGACAACAGTGTGCAGGAGTGTTTCTGGGAGCTTACGTGCAGTGGACATGCAGGTGGAGAATGTGACTCAGACAGATGAGAAACTGGCTGTCTTCTGTGTAAAAGACACTGGTCAGTGAATACCTTACAACTGAACAGGCAACAGTTTTCTTAATGTTTACACTACCATTCTAAAATATGCAGAGACTTTAATAGTTAATTATTACTTTATTTCTCCACAAAGTGGCCAAGATATACTGTATGAGGGTGAAGCCACATCACAATGCTGGTGTGGTTTTATGTGTAAGGCTGCAGCATTCCTGAGTTGTCTTTCCTGCTGACGATGACATACTGTATGTTTATGTTGTGTGCAAATCTACACAGGTTGTCTGTCTATGTACAGTGGTGCTTGAAAGTTTGTGAACCATTTAGAATTTTCTACATTTCTGCATAAATATGACCTAAATCAACATCATATTTTCACACAAGTCCTAAAAGTAGATCAAGAGAACCCAGTTAAACAAGTGAGATAAAAATATTATACTTGGTCATTTATACAGTGGGGCAAAAACATATTTAGTCAGCCACTGATTGTGCAAGTTCTCCTACATACAAAAGATGAGAGTGGTCTGTAATTTTCATCATAGGTACACTTCAACTATGAGAGACAAAATGAGAAGAAAAATCCAGGAAATCACATTGTAGGATTTTAAAGAATTTAATTGTAAATTATGGTGGAAAATAAGTATTTGGTCAATAACTAAAGTTCAACTTCATACTTTGTAACATAACCTTTGTTGGCAATGACAGAGCTCAAACGTTTCATGTAAGTCTTCACCAGGTTTGCACACACTGTAGCTGATATTTAGGCCCATTCCTCCATGCAGATCTCCTCTAGAGCAGTGATGTTTTGTGGCAACACAGACTTTCAACTCCCTTCACAAATTTTCTATGGGGTCGAGGTCTGGAAACTGGCTAGGCCACTCCAGGACCTTGAAATGTTTTTTATGGAGCCACTCCTTCATTGTCCGAGCAGTGAGTTTGGGATCATTGTCATGCTGGAAGCCCCAGCCACGTTCCATCTTCAATGCTCTCACTGATGGAAATAGGTTTTTGCTTAAAATCTCATGATACATGGCCCTGTTCATTCTTCCCTTAACACGGATCAGTCCCTTTGCAGAAAACCAGCCCCAAAGCATGAGGTTTCCACCCCCATGCTTCACAATAGGTATGGCACAACTCAGAATTCTTCTGCCTCCAAACACGGCGAGTTGACTTTTTACCAAAAAGTTCTATTTTGGTTTCAACTGACCACATGATATTCTCCCAATCGTCTTCTGGATCATCCACATGCTCTCTGGCAAACTTCAGATGGGCCTGGACATGTACTGGCTTAAACAGGGGGACATGCCTGGCACTGCAGGATGTGAGTCTCTCTTGCCGTAGTGTGTTACTGATGGTAGCCTTGTAACGTTGGTCCCAGCTCTCTGCAGGTCATTCATGAGGTCCCTCCATGTAGTTTTGGGATTTTTGCTCACCGTTCTCATGATCATTTTGACCCCACGGCATAAGATCTTGCGTGAGGCCCCAGATCGAGGGAGATTATCAATGGTCTTGTATGTCTTACATTTGCTCCCACTTTTAATTGATTCACTCTTCCCAGCCTGGTGCAGGTCTACAATTTTCATCCTGGTGTCCTTCGACAGCTCTTTGGCCTTGGCCATGGTTGAGTTTTGAATCTGACTGTTTGAGGCTGTGGACAGATGTATTTCATACAGATAACAAGGTCAAACAGGTGCCATTAATACAGGTTGTAGGGTTTTTATGTCTGAGATTATCAAATCTCTTATTAACCCTCTGCGACTCTATGACCAAAGACAGAAATAGGACGAAGGATAGATGCGTGTTATTATTATTATGATCTGACTCCAATTTAGTTTAATATCTGGCTCCAAGTTTAATTTAGTATCTGACTCCAAATTCTATATAGTTTTAGATGTGTGGGGTAAAGAGCCTCAGCATTTACTTTAATGGTTTAATCTCCTATTAATATTACTCTAGTTCAGAGGTTCATACCGATGTGCAAACTCAGTGTATATTATATAACGCAATATTACACCTTATTCAAGTCTGTCAGAGGTCGGTTACAACATATCTAGTGTATTAATGCATTAAGTTAGTTCAGAGGTTTTTTATCAACATGCCAGCTAGAATCATATCAAGATCTAGTCTTTTACATATGGCAGAGGATGACCATTAACATGTCTAACTATACAGCTTTCAAGAGATCTATTATTACACATACATTATCTGTCTAGAAGGACTACTAGAAGACTAGTATAAAGAAAGGAGTAACAGTGAATTTATTACAAAAGACAGATAATAATAATACAGACAAATATTACAAACTTACAAGAAATGATGGATCGCGATGGTAACGAATGTCGGCCTCTCGATGTTCTCTCAACTCAAAGCTCTCTTTCTTACTTCCAACCTTTTCGGGGTTCTCAGGCTACATATTCTTTATATTCAGTAAAAAAACCTTTGATCTAACAAGGGGGACAAAGTTATCACCTGGGTGTCAGCTGACTGTGGCAATATGTTAGTTTGCATACAGGATGGTGTGTGTGTCTTGAGGTGAGAGTGGAAGACCCCATGCTGTTGGGAATGACCACACCTTTTGGTTTGAGGAAATTACACTCTCCTCAGTCCAGCAAATGGTGTGCCTCATATGGATCGAAAATGAGTGTCCGTTCTGTGCATTATCATGGCAACCATTGTACAGCGCTGTATGGTCTCACCACCTTGGTCTCCTTGAAATATGGATCTCCATAGATACCAAACATAACATACATACACATACATTCTGAAACGAAACAGGACATCTGCCACCACATAATCGTACAGGTATAGGATAATTGCATTTTTTCCTACAAGGTGGTCAACGAGGGAGGACAGAAAAGCTTCTTAAAGAAGAAGTTTACAGGTCTGTGAGAGCCAGAAATCTTGCTTTTTTGTGGGTGACCAAATACTTATTCTTATGGTGATCAGAGACGTTGGGTTGCTGTCTTCTGCCTCCCGTGGGGTTGCTGATGTCTCATGTGATCCCTCTTGGCTGTGTTTCCTACCAGTTCTCCTCTTTCTAGCTATGCTGCTATAGCTAATGCTGC
Source organism: Ancistrus triradiatus (assembly GCA_025084515.1). Classification (NCBI taxonomy): domain Eukaryota; kingdom Metazoa; phylum Chordata; class Actinopteri; order Siluriformes; family Loricariidae; genus Ancistrus; species Ancistrus triradiatus. Next base: position 25,788 of record JAJAGP010001266.1, read on the forward strand.
CGGAGTCTCATGCTACACAAGGCATCAGTGATTGTTAATAGACACTGTGATCTTAATCAATAACTAATTACATTTTCTGTTTTCTCTCCGAGCTGTGTTCCGGTACCAGTTCCAGCCCCACACATGATGTTCATCCGCTGCAGCTTCACTCAAGCTGCTTCCGTCATCAGCTCCAGCTCAGTCATACCCGGGCCACTTAATGCCGATGTGCATACTTCATTTTAACTATGACTCCATGACTTTAGTTTCGTTCTTAGATTTATCATCTACGCCGCCCAAGGAGGTTGGGTCCCTTTTTGAGTCTTGGTCCTCCCAAGGTTTCTTCCTATAACACTTAGGGAGTTTTTCCTTGCTGCTGTCGCCCCTAGGCTTGCTCAATTTGGGATTGGACATAGTTATTAGGAGATAAGCTAAACTTGTAAAGTTGCTTTGAGACAATGCTCCATTGTAAAAATGCTCCATTGTGCTATATAAATAAATATGACTTGACTTGACTTGACTTATTTCCACCATGATTTACAATTAAATTCTTTAAAAATCATACAATGTGATTTCCTGGATTTCTTTTCTCATTTTGTCTCGGATAGTTGAAGTGTACCTATGATGAAAATTATAGACCTCTCATCTTCTAAGTAGGATAACTTGCACAATCAGTGGCTGACTAAATACTTTTTTGCCCCACTGTATATTGAGGAAAATGATCCAATATTACATATTAGTGAGTGGCCCTCACTAATATATATGTGAACCTCTAGGATTAGCAGTTAATTTAAAGGTGAAATTACAGTCAGGTGTTTTCAGTCAGTGGGATGACAATCAGGTGTGAGTGGGCACTTTGTTTTATTTAAAGAACAGGGATCTATAAAAGTCTGCTCTTCACAACACATGTTTGTGGAAGTGTATTATGGCAGTAGCAAAGTGGCACTAGATTTCTGAGGACCTCAGAAAAAATTGTTGATGCTCATCAGGCTGGAAAAGGTTACAAAACCAGATCTAAAGAGTTTGGACTCCACCAATCCACAGTCAGACAGATTTTGTACAAATGGAGGAAATTCAAGACCATTGTTACACTCCCCAGGAGTGGTCGACCTGCAAAGATCATTCCAAGAGCAAGACGTGTAATAGTTGGCAAGGCCACAAAGGACCCCAGGGTAACTTCTAAGCAACTGAAGACCTCTCTCATATTGGCTAATGCTAATGTTCATGAGTCAACCATCAGAAGAACACTAAACAACAATGGTGTGTATATTAGTATTTCAAAGACACTGCTCTCAAAAATGAACATTGCTGCTTGTTCGCAGTTTACTAAAGATCACGCCGACAAGCCAGAAGGCTATTTTTAAGAATGTTTTGTGGACAAATGAGACCAAAATCGAACATTTTGGTTTAAAAGAAAAGTGTTATGTTTAGAGAAGGGAAAGCACTGCATTACAGCATAAGAACCTTTGCTCCAGCCCCATCATACCCGGGCCACTTAATGTCGATGTGCATAATTCACATTTTATTCGACCATTGACTCCATGACTTTAGTTTCGCTCTTAGATTTATCATCATACCAGGGCCACTTAATGTCGATGTGCAAACTTCACATTCTATTCGAAAAAAACTTTGGACTCCATGACTTTAGTTCGCTCTTAGATTTTCTCAGATTTATCCATCTACGCCGCCCAAGGGAGGTTGGGTCCCTTTTTGAGTCTTGGTCCTCCCAAGGTTTCTTCCTAGAACTAGGGAGTTTTTCCTTGCCACTGTCGCCCTAGGCTTGCTCAATTTGGGATTGGACGTAGTTATTAGGAGATAATCTAAACTTGTAAAGTTGCTTTGAGACAATGCTCCATTGTAAAAAGCGCTATATAAATAAATCTGACTTTACTTGACTTGACTACACCATCTGTGAAACATGGTAGTGGTAGTATCACTGTTTTGGCCTGTTTTGCTGCATCTGGGCCAGGACAGGTTGCCAGAACTGATGGAACAATGAATTCTGAATTATCTGTCCATGAACTGAATCTCAAGAGAAGGTGGGTCATGCAGCAAGACAACGCCCCTTAGCACACAAGTCGTTCTACCAAAGAATGGTTAAAGAAGAATGAAGGTAATGTTTTGGAATGGCCAAGTCAAAGTCCTGGAATTAATCCAATTGAAATGTTGTGGAAGGACCTGAAGTGAGCAGTTAATGTTAGGAAACCCACCAACATCCCAGAGTTGAAGCTGTTCTGTATGGAGGAATTCGCTAAAATTCCTCCAAGCCGGCGTGCAGGACTGATCAACAGTTACAGGAAACATTTAGTTGCAGTTATTGCTGCACAGAGGGGTCACACCAGATATTGAAAGCTAAGGTTCACGTATTTTGCCACTCACTAATATGTAACATTAGATCATTTTCCTCAATAAATTAATGACCAAGTATAATATTTGTCTCATTTGTTTAACTCTTTATCCGTTTTTATTTGTCCATATACTTTATCCAACTCTTCTCTTTATCCATTTTTTATGACTTGAGTGAAAATCTGATTATTGTTTTTGTCATATTTATGCAAAAATATAGAAACTTCTAAAGGGTTTACAAACTTTCTAGCCCCACTGTAGTAAGATGTCTTCATCTGCTACACAGCAAAATCACATGTGCCAAACCACCACTCTACAAAAATTAGAAACTGAAGAAGAATGTCTCTCCTTGCTACAGCGCTTATTGTATTTGCAATTACCGTAGTTTTCGGACCATAAGGCGCACTTAAAATCCTTTAACTTTCTCAAAAATCGACAGTGCACCTTAAAATGCGGTGCGCCTAATGTATGAATTAATTCTGGTTGTGCTTTCTCACCTAGAACCGATTGTAGATGGTACACGGCGCTCATAAATCTGTCAAAATGTTTTAGCACGGCCTTGGTAAGTTACGAAGCTTACGGCCACCGTAGTGCGCAGCATCGCGTAGTAATACAATATGTGCTTCAGCATTAGGGTATGTGCATTCATTCATTAATTTCTCTGCACAACAATTTTTTTTTTAAGTCTTGCTTCCTGAAAAGTTTTAGGTGATTGTGACAGGTACCTATAGGGTATGCACAAATATAGTTTTTGTTTTACTGCATCACGTAGGAACTCTAAGAAATAGACATTTATATGTTTACTTATTTAATCATGTCTATGTTCCGCATGAGCCATTAAGTTCAACAGAATTAAAAATGTTTTGCTCCTGATTTTCTTATCATGATGTCGGCTTCTAAACATAGAAATCTTTGTACCTGGTGACAGCAGACACCATCCCTGCAGCCTGGAACCCAGCAACTCGGCTTTTGCTTTTGACAGACCCAAATCTCTGACCAAATCGTTCAATTCTGACTGTGTTATCAGATGTGGATCACCTGATGAGCAAGGTACAAAATCTGGGTCAGTGTCACTGTCAGTACCCTGCACTGGAGTTTCTTCATCTGGTTCGTCTAAGGTCCAATCCTCGGGTGGTTTCGGAATTGGGAGACTGTCGTCATGTGGCACAGGTCTCATTGCTGAAGGCAGATTAGGATATTCAATTGACTTCTTGTTTTTGGCAGAGACACCAGATACATTAGTCAAACAAAAATAACAGTCCGTAACATGGTCTTTTTGTTCTCGCCAGATCATCGGAACAGCAAACGGCATACTCTTACGAGTGCCTCTGAGCCAGGCTCTTAGATTGACAGCGCATGTTGTGCAGCAAATGTGAGGTGCCCATTCCTTGTCTTGGTCACCAGTTTTGCAGCCGAAATACAGATGATAAGCTTTCTTCACAATAGCAGTTATAGAACGTCTCTGAGATGCAAGTGTATATTCGCCACAGATATAGCAGAATGTGTCGCGGCTGTTACGACATTGACGAGACATATCGCCAGACAGCAAAACGGCTATAGCATTAAATTTACTTACTGTTATATTGATACAGACACTGTACTTTACTAGAATGATGCACACATACACACTAGCTTTCTGTATTAACCAAATGAGCAGGATTGGTTTATGCAAGCCACCTTTACAGCATGCTGAGAAAGCGCCAAGCTCATTCTGACTTGCCCAGGCATGCCCAAGATGTCATATTTCCACAGAAAAGCTTCCAACCTGGTCTGATACATGCCTGGACATGCCCACGCTGCACAAACTGTTGCTGATGAGTCACTTACTGGAGTGAGATGTTTGGATAACAATTTAAGCAAAAATTATGATAAAACTGAAGATTTCTCTTAAATGGTACGTGATACGTAAATTTTGATGTGATATTCGTGATCAGCACCAAAAAATATATAAGAAACACTTAGTGTTCAAGAAGCAAAAAATTTGTTGTGCGGTGTTTTCGAAGCGCATTTCAAACTCAACGCTATCAGTCTGATAGAGCAGCTGCGAGAGAATTCAACATTAACGAGTCAATGATACGAAAGTGGAGGAAGCAAGAAGACGCCCTGCGCCAGGTAAAGAAGACCAACCTGAGTTTCCGACGGAACTTACCAGTTAGAAGTCGGTCACTGATATCTTGCCTTATAACCCGTGCTTTATAGCCCGAAAAATACGGTATTTTGTCCATTTACCTCATGCCATATAAGTTGGTATAATATTCTAAACATCCTAGTGAGGTTTAGTGTAAGAGATGTTGACCTTGTGATTCCATTCTTCTTAAGATTGTCTTCTTTTAGCACATTATAGTATGTTGTTACTGTCATTCTTGCATACTGATATAAGGCTTCAAGGTTGTAAAGGAGCAGCGTGTTGAAAAATTGTACCAAACACTGACAAATTTATTATTTAACTAGGAAGAACTGTGAACATATACCCTGTTATATACTTGCCTATATTCCTATATTTAGATCTGCAATACACCTGGTGGTGCAACCTGGGCCCATCTTCAGTGACTCTCCCGAGATCACTGGGTGTTTCGGGTCTTAGTCATACACCCTCACTCGGGTGACCCAGCCGGGGGTGATCAATCCCCCGACTTGTGTCCAGGTAGCACACTACGCCACGCCTCCCCCCTCCTTAACCAGAGCCACCGTGAAGCCTTCTTAACTGCTTCCAAGATGTTCTTGGTGGCTCTTCGCCTATTCAGTCCGAAAATCCCTAGGAGTCCAAGGACACGGTGTAGGGATCTGCCTGCAAAGCCCCTGCAGCCCACCTCAATTGGCTCGCAGCGGGCCTTCCACCCATTCCTCCGGCACTCAGCCACAAGTTCTGCATATTTTGCTCTCTTTCTCTCCTGGGCTTCCTCCATTCTGTCCTCCCAGGGAACTGTTAGCTCGAGGAGCACCACCTGCAAGCAATTGTTCTCCTGGTTGGTTGTTGTCCCTTGCTGGTATTGATGCCGGTGCAGATGGTGTCTGCTATTGACCGCAGGACCTGGTCATGGCGCCAGCGATACCGCCTGTCTCCCAAGGCCTTTGGGCAACAGCTGAGGATATGTTCTAAAGATCCCTTCCTCTGGCAGAGCTGGCACACAGGTGAGTCTGTCAGGCCCCAGGTAAGCAGGTTAGCAGGGCTTGAGAGGACATCATATACCGATTGGACAAGAAACTTGAAATGATGTGGCTCTGCCTTCCACAGTTCAGTCCAGGTGATTTTCTGGCTTGTAACATTCTCCCACTTGGTCCAGGCCCCCTGCTTGCTCATGCCCACCACTGTGCTGAAGCGAGCCTCTTCCACCTCTGCCCGAACCTCCTCCTGTATGAGCTTCCGCCTTTCCTTTCCTTTAGCTCTGCTGAACCAAGGCTTCGGGATGCTGCCCAGCCCTGCCCGACCTGTGGCCACGGTTCCCACCAAGGTACTGTGCTGCAGCTTTGCCTCTGCTCTCTCCACTGCATCCTGGGCACGCCACTTCCTTCCTGTGCGAACCTCCACACCTGCTGAGGATACCTTCCCATCAGCGGGAGTCTCTGTAAAGAAGGACCTCTCTGGCTCGGGCGACCTTGAACTCCACTGTGACACTGCTGAAAGGAAGCTGAAGCTTAGTCCCGTGCCCAAAACAGTGCAATACTGCTCAGACTCCGTGGCGGCCCAGCCACCTGCGCAGGTGCTGGCTGATCTTCCTTTCAAAGCTCTCCACGGTCGTGACTGGGATTTCAAACATCAGCAGTGGCCAAAGGAGATGAGGTAGGATGTTGTGCTGATAGATCCAGGCCTTGAACTTCCCAGGAAGTCCAGACTTGTCCACAGCTGAGAGCCACTGGTTGAGGTTATCGCTGGTTACTTGACGTGCACTGGTGTCCTTCAGATCACCAGTGAAGAGCTTTCCAAGACTCTTCACTGGTTTTTCGGACAGAGACGGAATGGTGATGTTTCCCAGACTGAATCGGAAGCGGTCTGTCACTTTCCCTTTCCTCAGGACCAAGGACCTGGACTTCCCAGGCTTGAAACTCATTCTTGCCCAAGTAATGAGTCGATCCAAACCTTGTAGGAGCCATCTGCATCCAGGCACTGATGTTGTGGTTACCGTGAGATCATCCATGAATGCTCTTATCGGTGGCTGTCGGGTACCAGATCTAGACAATGGACCTCGGCACTCCACTTCTGCTGACTTGACCAGCATATTCATGGCGAGGGCGAACAGGGACACAGAGATCGTGCAGCAGGTGATGATACCTTTTTCCAGGCGATGCCAATCTGATGTTGATGCCCCAGAGGACACCCTCAGATTAAAATGGTCATAATAGTCGAGGATGAGATGGCGCACCTGAACAATTTACAATAGTAGTAATAATTTCATTACTCTTTTTCTCTACCCTTTACCTGTCACTGCATTATTTAAATAATTGACAGATAAAATAAACTGACACTTTTCCTAATAATATTATGGCAAATTAGTGTATTATTAAATAATTATAGGAATATTGTAACACTGATCATTTTCAATGCCATTAATCACATTTATGCTCCTTAACCCTGTGCAGGACACATAGTTATGTGTTGTATCTGAAATGGTCCACTATTAACTATTCCCTACATTCTATATACAGTGGTGCTTGAAACTTTGTGAACTGTTAAGAATTTTCTATATTTCTGGATAAAGATGACCTAAGTCATCATCAGATTTTCACACAAGTCCTAAAAGTAGATAAAGAGAACCCAGTAAAACAAATGAGACAAAAATATTATACTTGGTCATGTATTTATTGAGGAAAATGATCCAATATTACATATTAGTGAGTGGCAAAAGTATGTGAACATCTAGGATTTTAGCAGTGAATTTGAAGGTGAAATTAGAGTCAGGTATTTTCAATCAATGGGATGACAATCAGGTGTGAGTAGGCACCCTGTTTTATTTAAAGAACAGGGATCTACCAAAGTCTGTTCTTCACAACACATGTTTGTGGAAGTGTATCATGTCACAAACAAAGGAGATTTCTGAGGACCTCATCAGGTTGGAAAAAGTTACAAAACCATCTAGAAAGAGTTGAACTGAACTGAATCTCAAGAGAAGGTGGGTCATGCAGCAAGACAACGACCATAAGCAAACAAGTCTTTCTATCAAAGAATGGTTAAAGAAGAATAAAGTTCATGTTTTGGAATGGCCAAGTCAAAGTCCTGACCTTAATCCAATCGAAATGTTGTGGAAGGACCCGAGGTGAGCAGTTAATGTGAGGAAACTCACCAACATCCCAGAGTTGAAGCTGTTCTGTACGGAGGAATGAGCTAAAATTCCTCCAAGTCGATGTGCAGGACTGATCAACAGTTACAGGAAACATTTAGTTGCAGTTATTGAAGCATAGTTGGGTCACACCAGATACTGAAAGCAATGGTTCACATACTTTTGCCACTCACTAATATGTAGTATTGGATCATTTTCCTCAATAAATAAATGGCCAAGTATCATATTTTTGTCTCATTTGTTTAACTGGGTTCTCTTTATGTACTTTTAGTATTTGTGTGAAAATCTGATGATGTTTTAGGTCATATTTATGCAGAAATATAGAAAATTCTAAAGGGTCCACAAACTTTCAAGCAACACTGTACTATATACTGTAGAGCACCATCAGTTCATAGGGAACTTAATTGGTAGGTACTGTAAACACTGCAATATTATTCACTTCATTTTACACTTTTCACATACAGTGGGGCAAAAAAGCATTTAGTCAGCCACTGACTGTGCAAGTTCTCATACTTACAAAAATGAGAGAGGTCTGTAGTTTTCATCATAGGTACACTTCAACTATGAGAGACAAAATGAGAAAAAAAAATCCAGGAAATCACATTGTAGGATTTTTAAAGAATTTAATTGTAAATTATGGTGGAAAATAAGTATTTGGTCAATAAATTTGGTTGAACTCAATACTTTGTAACATAACCTTTGTTGGCAATGACAGAGGTCCCTGTAACGTTTCCTGTAAGTCTTCACCAGGTTTGCACAAACTGTAGCTGGTATTTTGGCCCACATTCCTCCATTCAGATCTCCTCTAGAGCAGTGATGTTTTGGGGCAACACGGACTTTCAACTCCTTCCACACATTTTCTATGGGGTTGAGGTCTTTAGACTGGCTAGGCCACTCCAGGACCTTGAAATGCTTTTTACAGAGCCACTCCTTTGTTGCCCGAGCAGTGTGTTTGGGATCATTGTCATGCTGGAAGACCCAGCCACATTCCGTCTTCAATGCTCTCACTGATGGAAGGAGGTTTTGGCTTAAAATCTCATGATACATGGCCCCGTTCATTCTTCCCTTAACATGGATCAGTCGTCCTGTCCACTTTGCAGAAAACCAGCCCCAAAGCATGATGTTTCCACCCCCATGCTTCACAGTAGGTATGGTGTTCTTGGGATGTGACTCAGCATCCTTTGTCCTCCTGTTGAGTTTTTACCAAAAAGCCCTGTTTTGATTTCATCACCACATGATATTCTCCCAATCGTCTTCTGGATAATCCATATGCTCTCTGGCAAACTTCAGATGGGCCTGGACATGTACTGACTTGACCAGGGGGGCACGCCTGGCACTGCAGGATCTGAGTCTCTCTTGCTGTAGTGTGTTACTGATGGTAGCCTTGTTACGTTGGTCCCAGCATTTTGCAGGTCATTCATCAGGTCCCTCCATGTAGTTCTGGGATTTTTGGTCACCGTTCTCATGATCATTTTGACCCCAGGGGATGAGATCTTGCGTGGAGCCCCAGATCAAGGGAGATTATCAATGGTCTTGTATGTCTTACAGTTGCTCCCACAGTTGATTTATTCACACCAACCTGCTTGCCTATTGTAGATTCACTCTTCCCAGCCTGCTGAAGATCTACAATTTTCTTCCTGGTGTCCTTCGACAGCTCTTTGGTCTTAGCCATGGTTGAGTTTGGAGTTCGGAGGCTGTGGACAGGTGTCTTTTATACAGATAACGAAGTCAAACAGGTGCCCTTAATACAGGTAACGAGTGGAGGACAGAAGAGCTTCTTAAAAAAGAAGTTACAGGTCTGTGAGAGCCAGAAATCTTGCTTGTTTGTGGGTGACCAAATACTTATTTTCCACCATGATTTACAATTAAATTCTTTAAAAATCCTGCAATGTGATTTCCTGGAATTTTTTTTTCTCATTTTGTCTCTCATAGTTGAAGTGTATCTATGATGAAAATTACCAACCTCTCTCATCTTTCTAAGTAGGAGAACTACAGTTTGTACCTGCTATTTCTTATAATAATACCTAATACATTTAATATTTTACATTAAAAACACTGTATATCATTCTAGTAATTGTGACACATTGACAATCCTCTGTCAGAGAAGTTGCAATAAAATGTTGTGTTGCAGCAAACAAGATGTGATGAAAATAATGTTTTAACTGTACTTTGGAATATATCAAGTGTTGTTTTATCGCTACACATTCCAACTCAGTCAGTGTTTTCTTGACACTTCTCATTGCAGATGTGTGATACAAAAGTGGACTTTTGCTTTACTGAAAGTGTCCACAAGCTCTTCTTACCCATATATTGCTCTGCTCCAATTGTTGCAATATAGTGTACAATCAACTGAAATTCACAGGGTAGCACTGTCGCCTTACTGCGAGAAGGTCCTCCACCTGGTTGATCCCAGGTGAAGATGTCTGGATACTTTTTGTGTGGAGTCTGCATGTCCTCCTTGTGTCCACGTGGGTTTACTCTGGGTCCTCCCGTTTCCTCCCACAGTCCAAAGACCTGCTTTAGGTTAATTGATTATGCTAAAGTCACCCTGGTGTATGAGTGTGTGAGTGTGTGTACTAAAGTTTCTTTAGTAACAATTTTTGAACATAATTTAGACATATTATAGTTATTATAATAGTATATAATAATAGTTATTATAATATAGCTACAGTGGAGCTTGAAAGTTTGTGAACCATTTAGAATTTTCTATATTTCTACATAAATATGACCTAAAAAATAATCAGATTTTCACACAAGTCCTAAAAGTAGATCAAGAGAACCCAGTTAAACAAATAAGACAAAAATATTATACTTGGTCATTTATTTATTGAGGAAAATGATCCAATATTATATATTAGTGAGTGTCAAAAGTATGTTACCTCTAGGGTTAGCAGTTAGTTTGAAGGTGAAATTCTTCACAACACATGTTTGTGGAAGTGTATCATGGCAAGGAGATTTCTGAGGACCCCAGAAAAAGAGTTGATGCTCATCAGGCTGGAAAAGGTTACAAAAATCTCTAAAAGAGTTTGGACTCCAATCCACAGTCAGACAGATTGTGTACAAATGGGGGAAATTCAAGACCATTGTTACCCTCCCCACCAGGAGTGGTGGACCAACAAAGATCACTCCAAGAGCAAGGCTGTCACGGGGGCGGAGAGGCATGAACAGGCGAATGCAGGTATCAGTTCAATAGGCTCCTAGGTGAAGGAAGTGTAGAGTTCTTTTTCCAGTCTCCCTCATCCGACACTTTAAGGTGTCCCAGCACTTGGGTCCAAAACCCAGCCCTTTAATGGCCCATATCCCGGTCCATAACAGAAACAAAGAACGTTATTTGTGATTTAAAAGTGTAAATTGCTAGTATATGTCCATTTTTAATCTTAATTTCTTTTTGTTCATGCATCAGGGGCTCCTTGTGGATTTCCACCATCATTTCCCAATTCACATTTGCAGGAATATACAGGACTGGAGCTGGGCGATGAACTTCTGTATGCCTGTAACCCAGGATACATTCTGCCCAATGGAGAGAGGGGCTTTAGCCTGATTTGTGACAGCTGTGGTGAGTGGTATGGCCTGGTGCATCTCTGTGTCAAAGGTGAGAGATAATTATATTTATCTAACCAACATTTATATATTTAGTTGAGCTTGATAGATTTCTTCTCATGGGGTAAATGCTGTAAAGGTCTTCATCATTTTTAAACTCTTTTAAAATTGGCATAGCAACAAAAGCTAGTTCAATTGATGAAGTATAAGTGGATACAGCAAGCAAACTTAATGAGTTACTTTTACGTACACTCTTGTACAAACATTTGAGTAGCCCTGATCAAATCACCTTTGGTTGCTTTTCTAAATGTTAAACTCTAGGGGAAGCAAATCATGACAAAAATATGACAAAATCTGTGTATCTTTCCAGATGATTAAAGTTTTTTGAGCATTATCTCATAAAAAAATAATTTTTAAAATCTTAATTCAAGTCAGCTATAGATAATTCCAGATCTTAATCAATTCTGTGACCAAAACCAGCCGCTAGATTGCTCAGGCAGGGTATTTCTAGTGCCGGTCCCAAGCCCGGATAAATGGTGAGGGTTGCGTCAGGAAGGGCATCCGGTGTAAAACATTTGCCAAATAAAGTATGCGAGTTCATAATAATTTCACCAACTGGATTGGTTGCGGCCCGGAACAACGCAGCCAATGGTACTGGTGTAGCAAACAGGGTACCAGAGGAAAGTGGAATACTGTTTGCCGAAGACGAAGAGGGAGAGGGAAGCGGGTGAGGAGACAGAGAGAAACAGGAGGGGCCCGAATATAGCACTGGGGTAGGCAACCCTAAATGTTAGGGACGATGACATGGAAAGGTAGTTAGACGAGCTGGCTGAATGATGCCAGAGGAGAAAGGTCGATGTTTTGTTTGTGTGTGCAGGAGACAAAGTGGAAGGGTAGCAAAGGCTCGATGCATTGGTGCAGGGTTTATTTTTAAAACACGTTCTTATATGGTGTGGATGATAGAGAGAAATGGAGTGATTAGTTGAGGTCAATGGTCATGTGGTGAAGTGAAGGTAAATAAAGGAGATGAGGAAGTGATGGGCAGGTTGGTGTTAAGGAAGGAACATAGAAGGGACAGACTGTTGGTGGATGTTGCAAAGAGGATGGAAAAATGGCTTGTGGTTAAGGAAATAGGGGTGGTGACTTATAGAGTGGAGGGAGAGAAGCACACAGGTAGGACTACATCCTATATAGAAGAGGTTGCTTAAAAGAGATGGTGTGATGGTAAGGTAGTGGCAAGGGGAGAGAGGTAGCTATGTCAGCATAGGATGGTGTTGCAGGGATTGGCTCTAGGGGTTGGTTAGGAAGAGCGAAGAGGACAAAGCAGAGCAGAGGACCAAATGGTGGAAGTTGAGAAAGGAAGATTGTTTTGTAAGGAGTTTGGAGGAGATGAGAAAGCCGGTGGGTGTGGATAGGAAAGAGTCCCAGATGACTGGGTAGTAGAGAAACAGTAATGAAAAAAAGGTAGAAAGGTACTGGGTGTGTTCTTCTGGACAGGCAAAGGCTGTGACCTTGAAAAGGAAACATGGTGGCGGAACGAGGAAAGTGCAGAGGGTTTTTTGTATTTCTTTATGAGAAAGAGGGAAACGAGGCAGCAAAGAACAAATGAGACAGGGACAGGAATAAAGAGGCGTAGGAGGAGTACAAGGAGATGCGGCACAGGGCCAAAGAGGGAAGGTAGCAAAGGCCAAGCAGAAGGCCTACGCTGAGTTATATGAAAGGTTAGACAGTTAGGGAAGGAGAGAAGGAGTTGAATCTGCTGGCGAGACAGCGAGCTAGAGACGGAATGAGAAAAGGATGTGCAGCCATGTCAGGGTGGTCAAGGATAGAAATGGAAAGTACTGAAAAGGTGAGGAGAGGAGAGGGTGAGGGAAAGATGAAGGGCCAGATTTCGAGGTGTTGATTGAATGTAGAAAAATGCAAAGGGAAAGAAGGTTGAATGGCGAGACGTTTAGAAATTGTGGAACAGGATGTAGCACAAAGATTAACAAGACGAAGTGAGGAAAGACTTTGAAAAAGGATGAAGGAAGGAAAGCCGCCTCAGTGGGACTGATAGGACATCCGGTGAGCGTATGAAAAATCTAGGAGAGCTGGGAGTGGTGTGTTTGACTAGATGTATTCAAGGAATTCTGGGAATGAGAGTATGACGAGGAAGGAAGGAAAGGGAATGGAGGAAAAGTTAACTGTACCGATTTTCAAGCAGTATACTGAATTGAGGGCAGGGTCGAAACGACCGTCGGTTGTGGCGGAGAGCGAAATTGGGGTAAAGAAAGACGATGCATGAGGAAGAAAACGGATCACTCTTTCTTCCGGGGAAGTCTTTTCCGTTCGGGACCTCCCCCTCCTGGCTACCTTGTGGGCGATACCACCGATCCTTGCCCCGCGGGGGATATTGGAAAGCAAGCGACAAGGAGCGGGAGAAGCGCAAAAGTGGCGTGTAAAGAGAAGCCAACAGGAGGCAATCCCGACCCACGCCAGGGATGGCCAGTTGGGAGGTACCCGGAGTAAGGGATGAATGTAGAGAAGAGGGGTGTAAGAAATAGACGGATATAAAATGGAGCACTGTAGTTCGTGGATTTGGATGACAAAGGCTGTATATGCAGGGTGCCAAGGGAGGAACTTGTCTGGTGGTGTAGAGGACGTCTCGAGTGGCTGAAAGAAGTTAGATTAGTGCAGGGAAATGTATGAGAACAGCGTTATGACAGCGGTGAGATATGCTGTAGGAGTGACAGATAGCCTTCAGTAGAGGTGCGGACTGCATTCAGGACGGCCCCCCTGAGTCCCTTCTTATTGCTTGGTGATGGACAGGGACTAACAGAGAGGTAAGACAGGAACACGTGGGACTATGATGTTTGCAGACAACATGTGATTCTGTAGTGATGAGACCAAGGAGGAAACAGGTAAAAGAGAAACGTGGAGAGGGGGAGAGGATAATCTGGAAAAGGAGAGGAATGAAAGTCAACTGTAGTAAGACAGAATACATGTGTGTAAATGAAAGGGAGGCAGGTGCCTTGGGATCAACTTTCCAAGGAAATGGGGAGTGTGGAAAGGAGGTGAAGAAGAGAATACAGGCAGGATGGAGTGGGTGGAGAAGAGTGTCAGGAGTGCTGTGTGACAAAAGGGTCGCAGCAAAAGTGAAAGGAAAGATTTATAAGAGAGTAGTGGGACCAGCCTTGTTGTATGGCTTAGAGACAGTGGCACTGACAAAGAGACAGGAAGCAGAGCTGGAGGTGGCAGAACTTAAGATGTTGAGCTTCTCTTTAGGAGTGTCTAGGGTGGACAGGATTAGGAATGAGATCATCAGAGGGACAGCACAGGTTGGAAAATTCGAGACAAAATTCGAGAGGGAAGACTGAGATGGTTTGGTCATGTGCAGAGTGGATATATTGGTAGGAGGATGTTGGAGATGGAGCTGCCAGGCAAGAAACGGAGAGGAAGATCAAAGAGGAGTTATTTGGTTGTGGTAAATGAAGGTATGCAGGGAGTTGGGGTGAGAGTAGAGGACGTGGAGGACAGGGTGAGGTGGAAACGTTTAACTCGCTGTGGTGACCCCTGATAAAGGGAGAAGCCGAAAGAAGAAGAAGAATCAATTCTGTGACCTTTCAAGCCTCTCAGAGTGTTGACCAAAATTGTCATAAGACTCTTTGTAATGTTAACACTACGTGTGTAATGCATTCAGTTTTACAATTTGTATGGATCATAAAGGTTTACCTGATTTAACTGTTTTTGGTATAATAGAATTCATTTATCATGAATTTTAAAATTTTACTAATGTGTGTTTACAATGTTTTGCAGTTACATCTGAGGCCCTTGTTGACTACGAGGACAAGCTCCTAGATAGCCATCATCTCTATGATGGCACGGAGGAAGTGCATCATGCGAGTCTGATGCCTGAGACTACTGGTCATGGAGAAGAAGAGTCAACACCTGAACCAGAGCAGTTAGAGCCTGTGGTAGGGGAGGAAGCAAGCCAAATTGACAATGTCTCTGTAAAGAATTTAACAGAGACTCCAGTGTCTCAGCTCAGCCAGAAACACATATTCTGGTTCCCTTCCGAGGCTTTTCAGGAGGATCATTCCCTCATCACCACAGTCATGCCAACTAAGGGCCCTACAAAGGATGAGACCTACATTACAGTCAAAGCTGTTGACAGCTTGTCAGGCCCCCAGATAAATTTAGAACATCATGATGATGAATATACAACCCAACCTCCAACCGTCGGTAGTGTAGCCACTACTGTGGAAGCATGGCTTGATGGATATACTGTTGCCCAAGAAGAAGAAAAGGCATTAACTGAGTCTAGAGAGGGTGTAGCACCAGTGCAAGGAATGGGCACTGGGAGTGTGTCAAACGATTCAAAGCTAGAGGACTTTGGAAGTGTGACTGACCTCCTGAAAGAGACAGGTGTGGGAGTTGTCCACATTTACCAAGAAAAAGCAATTGAAAATAATTCTAAGTCATCTGAGGAGCAAGTTTGGAGAGTGAATGATCAAGAAGAGGGCAGTAACACTCAAATGAATGGTTACGAGGAAGGGTTTCACAGCCAAGAAGTGGGGTATCATGAAGTTAATGACACACCACCAGGAAAGATTTATGATCATGTCACAAGTCCCTCGGAAGAAAAATATTTTGTTAAAGGAGTGGAAGCAGAAACTAAGAGGCCATTGGAGATGGAACATAAGAAAGTGGGTGAAACATCTAAAGCGTTGCAGTTTTATGGTGTGACTGACAGACCAAATGTTGTTGAGTTGAATCCCACTGCTCCTGTTGGCCTCACTCAGGTAACAAATGAAGTCAGTGATAAGACACTTGAAAACAGACCCATGTCATACACATCCAGCACTGCCCCTGAGAGTGTCAACACCAGCCTGGTAACTGGGATTGCCACACCCTCAGGCATGGCACCACATGACAGCACACCAGCTTTAGTAGTCCATGTGATTAGTAACGTCACTACAATTACAATCAGTATACCTTTGGAAACCAAAGCCTATGGCCACTTTGTGGAGAAAACTTCCACTGTACATGACGATGTTTTTGTAGAAACCCATGACAACAGGAGTGCACTGGAGGCAGACACAGATCGTAGCCTGGATCAACAGATGAAAGATGAGGATGAAGCTTGCAGTGTAGACCTATCCCAAATACCTAACCACTGGCCAAGGATTGCTGCTATCATTTTTGCCATTGTAGCAGCATTTGTAGGTTTGGCCTTAGGTGTATGGTGTTACAAAAGAAGGCAAGAGAAGACCTCTCACTATCAGCTAAATGGAACTAACAGGCAAACACAGTGTATTGAGCTTCAGCAGACTGTGTAACCTAACACACACAGCTTACACAAACGTCACACGTTTGAAAATTACAATATATGTACACCTACTAATACTCAAAATTTGGGTAGTCAAAACATTGAATTTCTAGACATTATATCTACACCAGTCTAGATTGGCAGTCTGTGTTATGCCTACTTATATTTGATACTTTAATTGAGTAATCTAGATTGTAAATTTCCTGTTATTGTCTAGACTGCATTTTATAGGCTGTCAATGTTTGAGATACCATATTGCTTTTTTGTGAAATTCTTACATTTTAAAGACATTCATGTTTTTAATGAATTTTTCCAAAAACCATAGTGGAGAAAATATATTGTGATTTGTATATGTACACTGAATGTAAATAGTTAAGAATTGCTACCTAGTTTTAATTGTTCAGTGCTGAGAGAATATGTATTGGCAACTGAGTATATATTGTATTTTCTCTTTTCATGCAAAAAATATATTTCACATGCAACTGGTATATAATAGAGAGAACAATATAGCACCTCTGGCAGTAATCAATTATATGTAAGCAGTTGGAATATATGAAAATACAAAATGAATGTAGTATTTCTACCTAATGCATCCTATCATCAAGCATTATTTGATATTTTCCAGATCAGGAATGATGACAGATAGAGAATAAACAGTTAAAGGTGGTAAAGATGGGGATTACACACAAAAGTACATTATGCAAGACTTAAAGTCTTGGGACTGTGTGAATATGGAAAGCATATTCATATGTACATATGTACATAATATGTTCTTGAACAAGGAACAAGTGCTGTCTAAGCAGGGTTGGACTCTTCAGGAGCAGAGGAATCAATGTCGCATTTACAGTAGATAGGGGTCTCTGTGGAAGATATGTTTTAGTTTGTTCTCAGAATGGCATATGGTGTGTTGGAAATTACCCTTTCAGGTGCATGTAATAAATGTAATCTCATAGCACTTTTTTGACACTGACATTTGTTGATTTAATTTGTGGATTGTCATGTATTGTGATACTTTTGAAAATTTTATATTAAACAGATGTATCTGGTGTTGTTGTTTCTAGGGGTATGCTTGCTCTGATAGATATATTTAAAAGAAGTTGTGAAAAAAGTTTCAATAAAGGCACCCATAAACCAATTATGTATTGTCTGCTTGATGACCTTAAGAACACAGTTAAATGTAAAACATAAACTTTCAACATATTTAATTCAACAGATCATTAGATTTTTTTATTTACTATATCTTTTTGGATTATTAAGTGGAGTATGCACCTAGTAATAATTCATCATGTCATTCTTTTATATAATGATTTTGGTATGACATTTTAAGTTACTGTGCACTCTTTACACTATGTCTCATCTTAGAAAGATGAGAGAGGTCTGTAATTTTCATCATAGGTACACTTCAACTATGAAAGACAAAATTTGAAAAAAAATCCAGGAAATCACACTGTAGGATTTTTAAAGAATTTAATTGTAAACTATGCATAACCTTTGTTTCTTGTAAGTCTTCACCAGGTTTGCACACACTGTAGCTGGTATTTTGGCCCATTCCTCCATTCTCCTCTAGAGCAGTGAGGTTTTGGGGCTGTCAATGGGCAACAGACTTTCAACTCCCTCCACAAATTTTCGGTGGGGTTGAGGTCTGGAGACTGGCTAGGCCCTCCAGGACCTTGAAATGCTTTTTATGGAGCCACTCCTTCGTTGCTCGAGAGGTGTGTTTTTGATCATTGTCAATGCTGGAAGACCAAGCCACGTCTATCTTCAATGCTCTCACTGATGGAAGGAGGTTTTGGCTTAAAAACTCACGATACAAGGCCCCGTTCATTCTTCTCTTAACACGGATCAGTCGTCCTGTCCCCTTTGCAGAAAAACAGCCTCAAAGCATGATGTTTCCACTCCCATGCTTCACAGTAGGTATGGTGTTCTTGGGATGCAACTCAGCATTCTTCTTCTGGACATGTACTGGCTTAAGCAGGGGGACACGCCTGGCACTGCAGGATCTGAGTCTCTCTCGGTGTAGTGTCTTACTGATGGTAGCCTTTGTTACTTTGGTCCCAGCTCTCTGCAGGTCATTCATCAGGTCTGCCCGTGTAGTTCTGGGATTTTTGGTCACCGTTCTCATGATCATTTTGACCCCACGGGATGAGATCTTGCTTGGGGCCCCAGATCGAGGGAGATTGTTAATGGTCTTGTATGTCTTCCAATTTCTTACAATTGCTCCCACAGTTGATTTATTCACACCAACCTGCTTGCCTGTTGTAGATTCACTCTTCCCAGCCTGGTGCAGGTCTATAAATTGTCTTCCTGGTGTTCTTAGAACGCTCTTTGGTCTTGACCATGATTGAGTTTGGAGTCTGGCAGGCTCTGGACAGGTGTCTTTTATACAGATAACGATGTCAAACAGGTGCCATTAAAACAGGTAATGAGTGGAGGACAGAAGAGCTTCTTAACGAAGAAGTTACAGGTCTGTGAGAGCCAAAAATCTTGCTTGTTTGTGGGTGACCAAAAACTTATTTTCCACCATGATTTACAATTAAATTCTTTACAAATCCTACAGTGTGGTTTACTGGATTTTTTTTTCTTCATATTGTCTCTCATAGTTGAAGTGTACCTATGATGAAAATTACAGACCTCTCTCATCTTTCTAAGAAGGAGAACTTGCACAATCAGTGGCAGACTAAATACTTTTTGCCCCACTGTATTTTAGTTTACACTTTTTGTGTTGTAATTAACTTCTTGTATTGTAATCCTAAATGAATGCCAAACTCCGCTAGACCATACAAACACAAAAGCAATTATACCAAAACTTTGCTATGATTTAAAGTGAGTTTTATAGTTCAAATGTTCACATACAAATCGGTTTCTCATGGAGTCTAGGAGTACACTAAGTACCTGATGCTAATATGTGATTGCTGATGCTAATACTCTCAACGAGTACCTAGTGATAGGGGTCACTTTTTTATAAGGGAATATTTACATGCTTTAGCTACAGATGACATTGTACGTGAGGGTAAGCAATTGACTAAAATATGAAATGTAAAGGCTGTAATATGTAAATGCCTTTATAACATTTCCCTTGAATTATTTAAGACTTAGACAAAATGAAACATCTACATGCATGCATTGATAACAATAGTATACATTAAAGTGATTATAACTCAATTTCAACCACAGATCTGCTTCAACCTCAGTGTGGACACTCATGGGATATTGTAGAATAGAATAAAGTTGGAATAAATTATATAGTATGAGCATTATTAAACATACAAGATCAGAAGATCAAATATATGTACATGCTATATATGCATTTATTCATAATTACAGTTATGTTACCCAAACACTACTTAAAGGTAGTATGAACACATTTTATACAAAGACAAATATATCCACTTCACGAACTGGAAACATATTGTAATCCCTACTTTATTTGCTGAGGTATTGGCTTAAACATAATGAACTTGACTGCAGTTTCAGGATGACAAGCCTTCAGATGTTGTTTCAAGTTTACTGTATTTTTTTTTTTCAAACCACACGGTTTAGAAAGAGTCTTGTTTTCCTTGACATCAAATGAGAAATGTGCCAATTTATTGATTCTTCACTTTCTCTCAGGTGACATTGTCCAGATATTTTCATGAGAACGAGTACAGAGGTTAGACGTATAGTCTTCCCGGAGTTAGATCAATTGTGTGTGTTTTACCGCAGTACTGATTTGATTGCTACCCAACATGTCCCAGCTTTCCACATGGGCTAAATTTATGTTTGGATCTTTTCTTAACTACCTTCCACAAAACTATGTCAGATCTGTTTGGATGTCGTCTCTGCCAAATATTTTCGTCTTGTTTTTATTCGTTGCCAAAAGTGTCAATTCATTTCATCCTAGCTTTTGTCATTTGTCATTCATTTTAATTTAGTCATCGTCTCGTTTTCATTACAAAAAAAGGGTTGTTGACGAAAACTATGACGAAAATCGATCGTCAATGAAATTAACACTGTATCTCAGAGTGGCCAGACAGAAGCCTCTCCTCAGTAAAAGACGCATAAAAGCCACCTGTAGTTTTTATTTGCTTTTGCAGACTCCAGGTGGACTTTCATGTACTATTCCCCCCATGGCTTGGTTTTTGCTCTGATATGCATTGTTAGCTGTGAGACTTTATGTAGACAGGTGTGTGTCTTTCAAAATCATGTCCAATCAACTGAATTTACTACTGGTGAACTCCAGCTATGGTGTAGAAACATCTCAAAGATGACCAAGACACATGGGAGGCCTGCAGAGTTAAATTTCAGTGTCATAGCAAAATATCTGAATACTTATGTCCATACAAAATTTTTTTTTTTTTCTTTTTAATACATTTGCAAAAATTTAACATAAAAAATTTGGAAAAAAAATTGACCATTGTCTCAAAGCAACTTTACAATTTTAGATTATCTCCTAATATCTACATCCAATCCCAAATTGAGCAAGCCTAGGGTGAGAGTGGCAAGGAAAAACTCCTTAAATAAAAGAAATAATTAAAAAATATATATATATACCTGGCATCCATTAAACAGTACTTTACATTACCAGTGTTTTTCAATGACAAGTCATAGACATGTTAATTCCACCATATTCTTACACTTGCCTGGAGTCAAGTAGGTTCCCATCTAGAAGGGTACCATTGTAGTGGTACCCCCCTTTCGCATGAAATCATCCTCTTAACTCTTTTGACCGGCTTAAACAACTGTCATGCTGGTAGCCATGCACCGTTCACCCAGAACCCCACACATATGAAAAAACTGTGTCTGTTACCCGCATCTGTCCTAAACGTAAATGCTCTCAAAAAGTCTGTTTTAATAACCTCATTAGTATAAACACAGATGGCTCCCAAAGAAATAACAACCTTAGACTAAAGCTTGGATTATTTAACATTAGATCACTTACAAACAAAGCGCTGACTGTAAATGAAATGATCACTGTTAAACGCTTACACGCTCTCTTCTCACTGAAACTTGGATTAGAACTGATGAATATTTAGCCTTAAATGAAGCCTCACCTCCTGGATACAGTCATGCTAATCGCCCTCGTCCTAATGGTCGGGGGGTAGGCATAGCCACTATTTTTGACAAAGAGCTAGGTGTTACAACTAAATCCCATTACAAGGCTAATTCTTTTGAAATACTGATTCTTAATGTGACTGATCCATCGTAATGGAAGTCAAAACCACACTCTTTTCAGCTCATCACTATTTACTGCCCTCCTGGTCCCTATTCAGAATTTCTTCAGGAATTTGCTAACTTTCTTTCCTGCTTACTACTGTCAATAAATAAGGCTTTAATTGTAAGTGATTTCAATATTCACTCGCAGGATCCACTTAAAATTGCTTTCGAGTCCATCTTAGAATCCATGGGTATCACTCAGAATGTGATGGGACCAACCCACCGCTGTAATCATACTTTAGATCTAATATTAACATTTGGTATCAATATAGATAACCTTGATGTTTTCCTGCAAAGTGATTCGATTTCAGATCACTATCTTTTAGTAATAAATAAATAAAATCCTTCTGCCTCCTTATCACACAAAAGCGCACTATCACATATGCTACTCCAGCTGCGTTTATTAAAAACCTACCAGACTTGAAATTTAATACATCTACGGAGATCATTCATCTTGAGTCTGTAAATGACCAATTAGAATGTGTGCTTCGCTCAACCCCGGACACGATTGCTCCCGCCAGGGTCAAACGCATTAGGGAAAAAAAGGCTAGGACCATGGTATAATGACCACACCCGTACCTTAAAGCAAAGAACACAGCATGTAGAGCGCAAGTGGAGACATAGTAAATTGGAGGTGTTTCAGATTGCTTGGAGGGACAGCATGGCAGAGTATAAGCATGCCCTCACTAAAGTTAAAGCTGCATACTTCTCCTCAATCATAGAGAAAACTAAAAATAATGCAAGATTTCTCTTTAAAACAGTCTCCAAATTAACAAAAAACCCTACAGAAAGTGATTCTCCCATTCTGTGTAATTTTAACAGTAATGATTTCAAGACTTTCTTTAATGATAAGATAGAAAACATTAGGCATCAAACTCAATGCTCATCACATCACCAAACTATTCAGAAACCTTCCAGATGCAGCACTAGTGAAGACATCTGTTTAATGATCTGTAAATCAAGACTAGAATCTTTTACCCCAATTACTAATACTGAACTATCCGCACTGATCAGCTCGTCTAAGTCATCAACATGTTTATTAGATCCAATTCCTACACGTTTACTCAAACAAGTAATACCTAGTATTATAGAGCCACTGTTAGTTATTGTAAATTCATCCCTTACCTTTGGTTATGTCCCCAAATCCTTTAACTCTGCTGTTATCAAGCCACTGATTAAAAAAGCCAGTCTTGACCCTTGTGTGATATCTAATTATAGACCAATTTCAAATCTACCGTTTCTGTCTAAAATCTTAGAAAAAGCCGTCTATCAGCAGCTCTGTAGTCACCTCCAAAGGAATGATATTTATGAAACATTTCAGTCTGGCTTCAGGCCCCATCATAGTACTGAAACAGCACTAATTAGGGTACTAAATGACTTGTTAATGTCCTCAGATAAGGGATGTGTTTCTTTTCTTGTTCTGTTAGATTTAAGTGCAGCATTTGACACTATAGATCATGATGTTTTACTAAACAGACTAGAAAATACTTTTGGTGTTAAGGGATTAGCACTTTCTTGGTTTAACCTACTTAACCGACCGGTACCAGTTTGTTCATATAAATAATCTACGCTTTAAGCTCTCAAAAGTGAAGTATGGCGTGCCTCAGGGGTCAGTGCTTGGCCCGCTTTTATTCTCTCTGTACATGCTGCCACTAGACTCAGTTATTCGTAAACATGGCATTAGTTTCCACTGCTATGCAGATGATACACAGCTGTACATATCAGCCAAACCTAATGACAGCCTTACAATCAACAAAATTGAGGCCTCTGTAAAGGAAATAAAAGATTGGATGTTATTTATTTTTCTCTTAATTAACTCAGATAAAACTGAGGTTCTATTAGTGGGACCCAAGGCTGTGAGAGACAGGTTGGCTACATCTGTCCTAAATCTAGATTGGCTCTCCAGTATTGTCCAGTCCATATGTAAAAAACTTAGGGGTCACATTTGATTCAGATCTCTCCTTTGATGCGCATATTAGCAGCATCACTCAAATTGCTTTCTTCCAGTTACGTAATATCGCAAAACTTAGAAATATCCTCTCTTTTAATGATGCAGAGAAACTTGTTCATGCGTTTATAACTTCAAGGTTGGATTACTGTAACGCCTTACTTACTGGATGCTCTAGTAAATCTATAAATAAACTTCAGTTAGTTCAGAATGCAGCTGCCCGAGTGCCAACACAAACTACAAAATTTGATCATATCACTCCTGTTCTACCATCACTACACTGGTTACCAGTTAAATTCCGCATTGATTACAAAATGCTTCTTATAACTTATAAAGCTCTACATGGCCTGGCCCCACATTATCTGAGTGAACTCTTAGAGTTTTACAATCCAGCTCGTCTACTTCGTTCGCAGGGTGCAGGGTCTTTTAGTTCCTAGAATAAAAAAAATCATAGCAGGGGGAATGACTTTCTCATACATGGCCCCCCAACTATGGAATAAACTACCCACTTTCATTCGAGACTCAGACACTCTCCAAATGTTTAAGTCTAGGCTAAAGACATACTTATTTACACAGGCTTTTGGTTAGACTTAGCCTGGGATGACTCGGGTCACTGGGGCCGGCGTCTGGAGTCATGTTTGGCCTGCCGGCCTGCCTTGTCCGTTAGCCAGGAGTGTCGGGTCTGGCTGAACTGGGCTTCGGTCCTCGTGATCGTGACTCGTGCATCCTTGCCTTAGACTAAGGGCAGAGCTGGGGGTTCATAGTCAAAGAGTCTTATGGTCATCAGAGACATTGGGTTGCTGTCTTCTGCCTCCCGTGGGGTTGCCGATGTCTCATGTGATCCCTCTTGGCTGTGTTACATACCAGTTCTCCTCTTTCTAGCTATGCTGCTATAGCTAATGCTGCCGGGTCTCATGCTACACTTGGCATCAGTGATTGACATGGCATCAGTGATTGTTAATAGACACTGTGCTCTTAATCAATAACTAATTACATTTTCTGTTTTCTCTCCAAGCTGTGTTCTGCTACCAGTTCCTGCCCCACACATGATGTTGATCCGCTTCAGGTTCACTCAAGCTGCTTCCGTCATCAGCTCCAGCCCCATCATACCCAGGCCACACTGGAGGGCAGTAACCCTCACCCTGCTCCAGTTATCTGGGGGTCGAAGTGCCGCCAACAACTTCCCTGCTTGGACTCAGGATCCTAGAGTGACTGTGTATCGGACTACTTAATGCCGATGTGCATATTTCTCATTTTATTTTGAAGTATGACTCCATGACTTTATTTCATTCTTAGATTTATCATCTACACCGCCCAAGGAGGTTGGGTCCCATTTTGAGTCTTGGTCCTCCTAAGGTTTCTTCCTCATAACACTTAGGGAGTTTTTCCTTACCACTGTCGCCCTAGGCTTGCTCATTTGGGATTGGACGTAGTTATTAGGAGAGATTAATCTAAACTTGTAAAAGTTGCTTGACGAATCCAATGCTACATTGTAAAAAAGCGCTATATAAATAAATCTGACTGGGACTTGACTTGACTGCAGGACTGTGGAAGACTCTGCACCTCAACTGTGATCTCATCTTTGGGGTTATGAAGGTCCGACAGAACAACATCAAATAACTAGATAAGCCTGGCCAGGGATTTATCGCTTCCTTAAATGAGATAGACAGACAGAGAGATGAAGCACATCATTTAGTTTTCCCATACAGTAGCAAACAGATTTGGGGTATTAGTTCCAGATGGGTTTTCACCAAATTGAGATCATTGCAGGGCACTACCTGCCACAAAACTAAATCAGATTCTGTATGTCGTCTTTGCCAAAACATTTCATTGTTTTTTTATTTATTGACAAGAGGTGTCATTTCATTTCGTCCTAGTTTTTGTCGTTTTTCACTTCATTTTTAATTTAGTCACTCTTGTTTTGTTATTAGAAAGAAAAGGTCATTGGCGAAAACCATTCGGTTAACGAAATGAGAAATTTTCTTTAAAGGTTTACTATGGGAAACTCCAGCTTCTTCCCACATTCTAAAGACCCCAGTGTGAATGTGTCTTACTGGTATCATATAACCTTGTTCTTGAAACAAATGGACCGTTGCAGGTATGACATTAAATAAATAAAAAAACAAACGATGAAAGATAGATCGTTGTAATGTAATTCTGTCATATATATTTCTTAACAATGGGCCAGTACCAAGGATTTTTATGTTATATAACATTTTTACAGATAATATCTTTATCTCTGTTTTTATTGTGAACACAGAAGCGCCTACATACAGTGGGCAAAAAAAAGTATTTAGTCAGCCACTGATTGTGAAAAGAAAATCCAGGAAATCACATTGTAGGATTTTTAAAGGAAATTTAATGTTGTAAATCATGGTTTGAAAATAAGTATTTGGTCAACCACAAAACGAGCAAGATTTTTGGCTCTTACAGACCTGTAACTTACTTCTTTAGGAAGCCCTTCTGTCTTCCACTAGTTACCTGTATTAATGGCACCTGGTTTTGACCTCATTATCTGTATAAAAGACACCTGTCCACAGCCTCAAACAGTCAGACTCCAAGGTCAAGACCAAAAGAGCTGTCGGAGGACACCAGGAAGAAAATTGTAGACCTGCACCAGGCTGGGAAGAGTGAATCTACAATAGGGCCAAGCAGGTTGGTCCGTGTTAAGGGAAGAAGAAACAGGGCCATGTATCGTGAGATTTTTAAGCCAAAACCTCCTTCCATCAGTGATAGCATTGAAGATGGAACAACAAAAAAACGTGGCTGGGTTTTTCCAGCATTGACAATGATCCCAAAACACAACCACTCGGGAAAACG
This sequence comes from Ancistrus triradiatus, assembly GCA_025084515.1. NCBI lineage: Eukaryota > Metazoa > Chordata > Actinopteri > Siluriformes > Loricariidae > Ancistrus > Ancistrus triradiatus. The sequence goes on from JAJAGP010001266.1 coordinate 52,198, forward strand.
AAGGAGTGGCTCCGTAAAAAGCATTTCAAGGTTCCTGGAGTGGCCTAGCCAGGTCTCCAGACCTCAACCCCATAGAAAATGTGGGGAGGGAGTTGAAGGTCTGTGTTGCCCCAAAAAAACATTCACTGCTCTAGAGGAGATCTGCATGGATGAATGGGCCAAAAATACCATCTACAGTGTGTGCAAACCTGGTGAAGAACTTACAGGAAACATTTGACCTCTGTCATTGCCAACAAAGGTTATGTTACAAAGTATTTGAGTTGAACCAGCTTTATTGACCAAATACCGGGTACTTATTTCCACAATAATTTACAATTAAATTCTTTAAAAAAAATCCTACAATGTGAATTCCTGGAATTTTTTTCTCATTTTGTCTATCATAGTTGAAGTGTACCTATGATGAAAATTACAGACCTCTCATTTTTCATAAGTAAGAGAAGTTGCACAATCAGTGGCTGACTAAATACTTTTTTTCCCCACTGTATATATACTGCTCAAAAAAATAAAGGGAACACTTGGAGTTATATTGTGCTGTTTAAGTGTTCCCTTTATTTTTTTGAGCAGTATATATAGTATCTATATAGTGTAGTCGATAACTCTTTACAGTATAGATCTTTTCCTGTAGTGTGTTTTTGTAACTTATTACAGGCTTTTCCTACCTTCCTTTTTTCTAAAAATTATTTTTTTGTGCCATTTTGTATTAACTTTCCATCAACGCTTTAATGAAGAATTACATTGGACCATTGGCTGCAGCTTACCATCGGCTAAACCATATCTTCAATCGGCACCACACAACACCAGCCGAAGCTAAGTACCTTTAATTTACTATTTAATTAATTGTATTAACATGGCTTCTGCTGCACTTGTTTCCTGTGCTGAGTGTAGCATGTTCAGCTATTCTTCCTCCGTCATTAGTTTAAATTTTATTTGTGATAGGTGTAAGCTTGTAGCTAGTCTGACGGAGAAGATTGTAGTTTTAGAAGGGTTTTAGAAGGATGCCACAGGTGTAGTTAATGCCCACACTCTGGCAACACCCTCACAGCAGGGCAAATGGGTGACGGTTCGGCGACGTAGTCATAAGGCTAGTCCACGAGAGCACCAGTCTTTACCTGTTCACGTGTCCAACAGGTTTACTCTCCTCAGTGATACATCCACTATGCAGCCTGTTGAAAGAGCTCTGGTCATAGGTGACTATTTTATGACACGTGAAACTTGCTACCCCCTTAGGGACACCAGCAGCTAGGGTTACATGTATCCCGGGAGCTGGGGTGCCGAACATTGTAGCGATCTCGAGAGCCATAGATTCTCTAGGATAGTCGTTCATGTAGGGGCTAATGATAAACGCCTTCGCCAGTCAGAGGTAACTAAGGCTACTTTTGTAGAGGTGGTTAAACTTGCGAAGGCGATGTCCGATGCAGTAGTGTGCTCTGTCCCCATCCCAATGCGGTGAGGTGACCAAGCCTACAGCAGGTCATGGTCGCTGAACTCCTGGCTGTCCAAGTGGTGCTCTGAAAACAATGTGGGCTCTATAGACAATTGGACAACTTTTGAGGGTAAGCCTGGCCTTTTAGGATGGGACAGTGTCCATCTCCTGCACCATTGCCCATAGTCTTTGTGGCCAGATTGGTTATGGGCTGACTATCCAGACCTGGGGTCAGTCAGCAGACGGTCAGGCTTAACAAACTGTCTGCTGGTAGCCATGCACCGTCACCCAGAACTCACAATATTGAAACTATGTTTGTTACCCGCATCTGTCCTAAACATAAACGCACTCAAAAAGTCTGATTTAATATTCTCATTAGTATAAATACAGATAGCTCCCGTAGAAATAACAACCTTAGATTAAAGCTAGGATTACTTAACATTATATCGCTTACAAACAAAGAAGTGATTGTAAATGAAATGATCACTGATAAACACTTACACACTCTCTGTCTTACTGAAACTTGGATTAGACCGAATGATTATTTAGTCTTAAATGATGCCTCACCTCCTGGATACAGTCATGCTCTTCGCCCTTGTCCTAGTGGTCGAGGGGGAGGTGTAGCAACAATATTTGACAAAGAGCTAAGAGTTACCACTTCATCCCATTACAAGGCTAATTCGTTTGAAATACTGATTCGTAATGCGACTGATCCATCGTTATGGAATTCAAAACCACACCCTTTCCAGCTTATCACTATTATTATTTACCGCCTTCCAGGTCCTTATTCAAAATTTTCTCCAGTAATTTGCTTACTTTCTTTCCTGCTTAGTACTTTCAACAGATAAAGCTTTAATTGTAGGTGATTTTAATATTCACTTTGACATTGAGCAGGATCCACTTAAAATTGCTTTCGAGTCCATCTTAGAATCCATGAGTATTACACAGAATGTGATAGGAACAACCCACCACTGTAGTCATACTTTAGACCTAATATTAACATGTCATATTAATATAGATAACCTTGGTGTTTTCCCACTAAGTGATTTGATTTCAGATCACTATCTTTTAGTATTTGAGCTATCTCTAATAAATAAAATCCTTCTGCCTCATTATCACACCAAGCGCACTATCACATCTGCTGCTCCAGCTGCCTTTATTAAAAACATACCAGACTTAATTTAATACACCTACGGAGCCCAATCATTTTGAGTGTGTAAATGACCATTTAGAAAGTGTGTTTCACTCAAACCTGGATATAATTGCTCCTGCTAAGGTCAAAAAGGAAATTAGGAAAAAAAGGCTAGCGCCTTGGTATAATGGCCACACCTGTACCTTAAAACAAACAACCTGCCGTCTAGAGCGCAAGTGGCGACATAGTAAATTGGAGGTATTTAAAATTGCTTGGAGGGATAGCATGGCAGAGTATAAGCATTCCCTCACTAAAGTTAAAGTTGCATATTTTTCCTCAGTCATAGAGAAGAATAAGAATAATCCTAGATTTCTCTTTAATACAGTCTGTAAATTAACAGAAAACCCTAGAGAAAGTGATTCTCACGTTCTGCGTAATTTTAATAATAAATGTAATGATTTCATGGCTTTCTTTAATGATTAGATAAAAAACATTAGGCAACAAACTCGATGCTCATCACATCACCAAATATTCAGCAACCTTCCAGATGCAGCAATAGACGTCTAGACGTGTAGACGTCTGTTTAATTAGCTGTAAATCAAGACTAGAAACTTTTACCCCAATTACTAATACTGAACTATCTGTACTGATCAGCTCGTCTAAGTCATCAACGTGTTAATTAGATCCAATTCCTACACGTTTACTCAAAGAAGTGATACCTAGTACTATAGAGCTAGTGTTAGTTATTTTAAAATCATCACTTACCTTTGGTTATGTGCATAAATCCTTTAAGTGTGCCATTATCAAACCACTGATTAAAAAAGCCACTCTTGACCGTTATGTGATATGTAATTACAGACCAATTTCAAATCTACCGTTTCTCTCCAAAATCTTAGAAAAAGCTGTCTATCAGCAGCTCTGCAGTTACCTCCAAAGGAATGGTATTTATGAAACATTTCAGTCTGGCTTCAGGTCCCATCATAGTATTGAAACAGCATTAATTAGGGTACTAAATGATTTATTAATGTCCTCAGATAAGGGATGTGTTTCTTTTCTTGTTCTGTTAGATTTAAGTACAGCAATTGACACTACAGAACATGTAAATAATCTAAGGTCTAAGCTCTCAAAAGTGAAGTATGGCGTGCCTCACGGGTCAGTTCTTCGCCTGCTTTTATTCTCTTTGTATATGCTGCCACCAGGCTCAGTTATTAGTAAACATGGCATTAGTTTCCACTGCTATGCAGATGATACACAGCTGTACATATCAGCCAAACCAAATGACAGCCTTATAATCAACAAGACAAATAAATATATGTAAAGGAAATAAAAGATTGGGTGTCATTTAATTTTCTTTTACAGTCGTATGAAAAAGTTTGGGCACCCCTGATAATTTTCATGATTTTTCTTTATAAGTCATTGGTTGTTCAGCTCAGCAATTTCAGGTAAATATATCATATAGCAGATGAACACCGTGATATTTGAGAAGTGAAATTAAGTTTTTCATTAAGGTTTTACAGAAAGTATGCAGTAATTATTCAAACAAAATTAGGCAGGTGCATAAATTTGGGCACCCTTGTCATTTGAATACCTTTAGCACTAATTATTGGAACACAAAATTTGTTTTGTAAGCTCATTGACTCTTGATCTACATACACAAGTGAATCCAACTATGAGAAAGTGTTAAGGTGGCCAATTGGAAGTTTTTCTCCTCTTTGCATCTTCTCTGAAGAGTGGCAACATGGGAGCCTCAAAGCAACTCTCAAATGGCCTGAAAACAAAGGTTGTTCAACATCATGGTTCAGGGAAAGGGAAAAGCTCTCTCAGAGATTTCAGCTGTCAGTTTCCACTGTGAGGAACATAGTGGGTGAGGGTAGGTAATGGAAGCCACAGGCACAGTTCTAGTTAGGAACTCCCGAAAAGTGCAGACAAGAAAAAATCTCAGATAGGGCAGAAACGAGGATGGTGAGACCGTCATAGTCAAGCAAGACCACCTCCAAAAGACCTACAACCTCATCTTGCTGCAGATGGTGTCACTGTTCATCGTTTAACTATACAGCGCCACTTTGGCACAAGGAGAGGGCTGTATGGGAGAGTAATGCAGAAGAAGCCTTCCTTTTCTGCAGACACGGCCACAAACAACAGAGTCATTGAGGTGTGCTACAGCCACATTTGGACAATCCAGGCTTATTTTTGGAATAAAGTGATGTGTAAGATGATGAAAACTAAACATTGAGTTATTTTGGACTAACAAGGAGCAGAAAAGAACACCGGCATCCCAAGACAAACACTTGCGACCCACAGTAAATTTGGTGGCGGTCCATCACGCTGTGGGGACTGTGTGGCCAGTGAAGGTACTAGGATTCTTGTTAAGTTTGAGGGTCGCATGGATTCAGTTAATATCTCCGATTCTTGAGAACAATTGTCAAGAAATCAGTGGACAAGTTGCACCGAGGCCAACGACCCCAAACCCTGCTCCAAATCTGGACTAGTAAAATTATAAGTAAAGTGGAGGTGTAAGATTTGCTGGAGGGACAGCATGCAGAGTTACAAGATGCCCTCACTAAAGCTTAAAGGCTGCATTACTGTCTCTTCAATTCATAGAGAAAAAATAGAATAATCCAAGATTTCTCTTTAATACAGTCTCCAAATTAACAAAAAACCCGACAGAAAGTGACTCTCCCGTTCTGTGTAATTTTAACAGTAATGACTTCATGACTTTCTTTAATGATAAGATAGAAAACATTAGGCATAAAACTCACTGCTCATCGCATCACCAAACTATTCAGCCACCTTCCAGATGCAGCACTAGTTAAGACATCTGTTTAATGAGCTGTAAATCAAGATTAAAATATTTTACCCCAATTACTAATACTGAACTATCCGCACTGATCAGCTCGTCTAAGCCATCAACATGTTTATTAGATCCAATTCCTGCACGTTTACTCAAACAAGTATTACCTAGTGTTATAGAGCCAGTGTTAGTTATTTTAAATTCATCCCTTACCTTTGGTTATGTGCCCAAATCCTTTAAGTCTGCTGTTATCAAACCACTGATTAAAAAGCCAATCTTGACCCTTGTGTGATATCTAAGTATAGACCAATTTCAAATCTACCATTTCTGTCCAAAATCTTAGAAAAAGCCATCTATCAGCAGCTCTGCATTTACCTCCAAAGGAATGAAATTTTTGAAACATTTCAGTCTGGTTTCAGGCCCCATCATAGTACTGAAACAGCATTAATTAGGGTACTAAATGACTTGTTAATGTCCTCAGATAAGGGATGTGTTTCTTTTCTTGTTCTGTCAGATTTAAGTGCAGCATTTGACACTATAGATCATGATGTTTTACTAAACAGACTAGAATATATTGTAGGTATTAAGGGATCAGCACTTTCTTGGTTTAAAGTTGTTCATATAAATAATCTAAGGTCTAAGCTCTCAAAAGTGAAGTATGGCGTGCCTCAGGGGTCAGTGCTTGGCCCGCTTTTATTCTCTCTGTACATGCTGCCACTAGGCTCAGTTATTCGTAAACATGGCATTAGTTTCCACTGCTATGCAGATGATACACAGTTGTACATATCAGCTAAACCTAATGACAGCCTTACAATCAACAAAATTGAGGACTGTGTAAAGGAAATAAAAGATTGGATGTTATTTAATTTTCTCTTACTTAACTCAGATAAAACTGAGGTTCTATTAGTGGGACCCAAGGCTGTGAGAGACTTGTTGGCTACATCTATCCTAAACCTAGATGGCGGTCCAGTACTGCCCAGTCCGTCTGTAAAAAACTTAGGGGTTACATTTGATTCAGATCTCTCCTTTGATGTGCACATTAGCAGCATCACTTGAATTGTTTTCTTTCAATTACGTAATATCGCTAAACTTAGAAATATCCTCTCTTTTAATGATGCAGAGAAACTTGTTCATGCATTTATAACCTCAAGGTTGGATTACTGTAACACCTTATTTACTGGATGCTCTAGTAAATCTATAAATAAACTTCAGTTAGTTCAGAATGCAGCTGCCCGAGTGCTAACTTGAATTAGAAAATTTGATCATGTCACTCCTGTTCTATCATCACTACACTGGTTACCAATCAAATTCCGCATTGATTACAAAATACTTCGTATAACTTATAAAGCTCTACATGGCCTGGCCCCACATCATCTGAGTGAACTCTTAGAGTTTTACAATCCAACTCGTCTACTTCGTTCGCAGGGTGCAGGGCTTCTTTTAGTTCCTAGAATTAAAAAAGTCACAGCAGGGGGAAAGGCTTTCTCATACATGGCCCCCCAACTATGGAATAAACTTCCCACTTTCGTCCGAGACTCAGACACTCTTCAAAATTTTAAGTCTAGGCTAAAGACATACCTATTTTACGCAGGCTTTTGACAGATTAGACCAAGGTTGCATGGTTTGGGTTGCTTTTGGGGGGGGGGCCGGAGTCTGGAGTCATGTCTGGCCTGCCGCCTTGTCCGCTAGCCGGGAGTTTGTCGGAGTGGCGGTTCTGGCTGAACTAGGCTTAGGTCCTCGGGATCTTGACTCATGCATCCTGGGCCTTAGAATAAGGGAGAGTGGGGGTTCATAGTAAAAGAGTCTTATGGTGGATCAGAGACGTTGGGTTGCTGTCTCTGCCGCCGTTGGGGGTGCCAATGTTCTCATGGATCCCTCTTGGCTGTGTTTCTCCAGGTTCTACCTCTTTTAGCTTTCGAGCTATGTGCTATAGCTAATGCTTGCCGGGGTCTATGCTACACTTGGCATCATTGATGACATGGCATCAGTGATTGTTATTAAACCACTGTGCTTTCCTTAATCATAACTAATTGCATTTTCTGTTTTCTCTCCGAGCTGTGTTCCGGCAGTTCCGGCCCTACCACATATGTATACATCTGATGGAGCTCACTGTGCATAATTCACATTTTATTCGACCATGACTCCATGACTTTAGTTTTCGCTCTTAGATTTATCATCATACCCCGGCCACTTAATGTCGATGTGCATACTTCACATTCTATTCAAACTTTGACTCCATGACTTTAGTTCGCTCTTAGATTTATCATCTACGCCGCCCAAGGAGGTTGGGTCCCTTTTTGAGTCTTGGTCCTCCCAAGGTTTCTTCCTAGAACTGGGGAGTTTTTCCTTGCCACTGTCGCCCTAGGCTTGCTCAATTTGAGATTGGACGTAGTTATTAGGAGATAATCTAAACCTGTAAAGTTGCTTTGAGACAATGCTCCATTGTAAAAAGCGCTATATAAATAAATCTGACTTGACTTGCTGGACTTGACTTACTACGGAACCAGTACAATGTTCTGGAATGGCCAGTCCCAGGACATGAATATTACTGAAAAAATGTGGACTGTCCAATGATCGGAAACCATTCAAAACTTGACTGAACTGGAGATGTTTCTAAAGAAAGAATGGTCCAAGCACCTTCAACCAGAATCCAGAAATGGAAAGCTGTAGGAAGCGTTTAGCGGCGTATTCTACAAAGGAGGATCTACTTAAAATATTGATGTCATTTTTCTGTTGGGGTGCCCAAATTTATGAACCTGCCTAATTTTGTTTGAATAATTACTGCACACTTTCTGTAAATCCTATAAACTTCATTTCACTTCTCAAATATCACGGTGTTCATCTGCTATATGATATATTTAACTCAAGTTGCTGATCTGAACAACCAATGATTTATAAACTAAAATCATGAAAATTATCAGGGCTGCCCAAACTTTTTCATACGACTTAACTCAGATAAAACTGACATTTTATTAGTGGGACTAAAGGCTGTGGGAGACAGGTTGACTACATCTATTTTAAATCTAGATGGCTGTTCAGTATTGCCCAGTCCATTTGTAAATAACTTAGGTGTCATATTTGATTCAGATGTCTCCTTTGATGTGCACATTAGCAAACATCACTAGATTTGCATTCTTTCAATTACGTAACATTGCTAAACTTAGAAATATCCTCTATTTGAATGATGCGTAGAAACTGGTTCATGCGTTTATAACCTCAAGGATTACTGTAACGCTTTACTTACTGATGTTACAACAGGGCCTTACGAGCAGATAGGGGATGTGCACATTATTTATTTAATAACAACGGGAATCAAAGAGCAACCAAAACTAAACAACATATAGTCAAAATAACAAACAGAAAACGGCTACCGCACTGCAATAAACACAAGCGGACTACAGAAAGACAGAACATAAATCAGTCTTACCACAAGACATGAACATAAATCCCCATAGGGTAAATAGCTTGAGCAAAACCACGGATAACGAAAGCGGCAGATAGCTGCCAAACGCCGCAACAGTCCGAATGTGATTGACCAAACACACCAAAAACAAATCCCCGCGCCATTCGGGGTACGTGCTGGCTGTGTCCACTTAGTCCGAGGGCCCAAGCTTCTTCTTCTTCACAAACAACGCGATCAGAAGTGCTCCCCTGCGGCGAAGAGAGGCACAACAAGTAGAGGTCTGGGGGGACCCGTGACATACTACCTCCCACGGAGCCGGAGTCAGAGCTATGGCTCCTTTAAATGCCCCCCTCCACCGGGGTGCAAGATCGTATCCAGGGGTTTCCTCTCCAGTCACCTCCTGGGTACCAACATGGGCACCGATGCCAACCGGACCCCTTTGGGAGAGTGTCATGGGAACAAGGGGCCTCCTGACTCACCCTACTGAAACTCACGGCCTCCAGCTGGGCCTCTTGGGAGCATAGGCCTCCGGCACGGCGACTGGAATGTGGTGTTAACTGTGGTAGCCTAGTGGTTAAGGTACTGGACTATGGACCAGAAGGTCCAGGGTTCAAATCCTGCCTCTGCCAAGCTGCACTGTTGGGTCCTTGAGCAAGACCCTTAAACCACAATTGCTTGGATTGTAAGATTGTATCAATTGTAAGTCGCTCTGGATAAGGGTGTTACGTGCAAGCATAGGTGCTTACCCGTGAATGCTTGTGGGAGTGTTTTAGACAGTGTTGCTGTTGTACTATGTGTGGGGGTGAGCATGTTTCGTTTGTCTTATAGGTGAATGTTTGGGAGATCGGTTCACCAATCGTGCTCTCGGCTGGTCTGAGTGGGGAGGAGCGTTCTCCTTAAAACCAACATGGCGGAATCATTAGGCAGCCTGCCGGTTCACCAGCTGGTTCACGCTTGTGCTTGTTGCTTTTTGACAACTTTGTTCGGCAACTTGCTTGCGAAAATGCTTACTCCTAGTTCCTTGACATACATTCCTGTGTAGCCTACTGCTCTGTGTATTGCAGACTTACAGTGTCTGGTTCACTTTGTTTATTCCCTCGTGTGTATGTACATTTGTACTCGGTGCTGTGAGCACATTTTTCAATTGGTTAAGAAACGGGGAAGTTGAACAATATAGTGCGCGCACATACATTTTCACTCACGTAGGAACGATAACTGTCTAGACACACTAGTTAGAGGTGGGTACCGGCATCTGTATTTTTTTAAGGTCGTAGCATAGTATAGAAAGGTAAGAGTTCTCGTTTGTTGCGTTCTTTGGGTTCTTTTGGGCTTTGGTTAAGTAGGTAAGTGAGTTGGTTTATTTAATTTAGACTAGGGGAGTGTCTTTTGTTTGGTTTATTTCCTTTGGTGCCACCTGTTTTGATTCACTTCCCCAGGTCTGTTATAAGTTTCTGTATTATTATATATTTTAAAATTCCTTAATTTGGTAATTGAAGGTGTTGTTTCTTTTCTTACGTTTTTACGTTTATTTGTATTAATAAATTGTTTTTGCCTTGAAATACTATTCCTGTTGTTTGGTTCTCCATTTATTATTCCCTTTTGTCTTGGTTTTTGGTGGGACTGGGTTCCACCTTGTTACGCCCTGCTTGTACCCCTAGCTTCAGAGCCAGAGACGTAGTGGAAGGGTCGTAACAAAGGGCGTCTGCTAAATGCTCTAAATGTAAATGTAAAATGGAACAGTTGCCCTCGGCGCTGGCATGGGAACGGACGACCTCGGTGCTGGCACGGGAACGGACAACCTCGGCGCCAACGTTCGTAGCACAGGGGTTGGTATAAATGTGCGTGGCGCTGGGGTCAGATAACTTACTAATAGTCACTTTAGCTTCATGTATGGGGCTAAGTTGCGCGACGGGTACAGTATGGAATCAAGTGCCGTAACGAGCCACTGTACTGGGCTATAGCATTCAGATTCAGAGCCAACTAATTCAGATAGGGAGCTAACATGCTCGACTACGGAACCAGAAAGCCCGGCGCACTCTGATGGGGAACTATGAGAAGCTAACAATTCAGCCACGGAATCAACAAACTCAGCTACAGCATTAACTTGCTCGGATACAAAACCAGAGGGCGCAACGTGCTCAGATACGGATCTATATGCTACCAACGGTTCAAACATGGAATCTGTAAACTCAGACATGGCATTAACATGCTCGGATAGGGAACCAGAAGGCGCGACGCACTCAGATACAGAACTATATGAGACTAACAATTCAGACATGGAATCGGCAAACTCAGATACAGCATCAACATGCTCGGATACGAAACCAGAAGGCACGACGTGCTCAGATATGGAAGGATACGATACTAACAGTTCAGTCACAGGATCAACAAACTCAGGATCAAAGCTAACAGGCCTAAATATCGGGGTATCAGGCGCTAGCGACTCAGGTACTGAGCTGCAGGGTGCTAACTGCTCATCTACAGTGCTACTGAGCTAGTATGCTTAAATACAAGGCTAACCAGGTTCAATATCAGGTTATCAGGCACTAGCAACTAAGGTACTGAGCTGCAGGGCGCTAACTGCTCATCAACAGAGCTATGGGGTGCTAACTGCTCAGCTACTGAGCTAGCGTGCTTAATTACAAGGCTAACCGGGTTCAATGACAGGTTATCAGGCGCTAGCGACTCAGCTACCGAGCTATCATGCTTAAAAACAAAGCTTACTGGCCTAAATATCGGGTTATCGGGCGCTAGCGACTCAGATACTGTGCTACGGGGTGTAAACGGCTCTTCGACAGAGCTAACAGGTGCGGCTAGCGTACTCAAAAGCAGGGTACACTGTGCTAACCGGTGCTTGGCCAGTACCTCCCGATTGCTGGTGAGCTGGGAATCCTGGAATTTACCAGCAAACCTGAACAAACGTGGCCTGTTGGAGGCTCATCTTCAGCGGGGAGACCGTACCTCTCCCACAGCTTCTCTACAAGCTAATCACTGGTCCCCAACATAAGTTTGTGTATGCCTAGTGACGCGGTTTGCCTGTGAGGTGCCAGTTATAAAATACTAATAATGGGAATAATATAAAATCCGTGTAATGGGAGAACTGGCGCAAGTAAGCTGAGCATTGCTGGAAAATTCGCCACATTGACGGGGGTTACCGTCAGCTCTTTCCGGCAGCTCACCCCATGGTGCCCCAACCGGGGTAGCACAATAACCTGCCGTCTCCAATGTTCGGCGGGGATTTCTGTCATGACGGGGCCTTACGGGCAGGTAGGAGACGTGTGCAGGTTCTATGTAAATAAACATTATTTATTAAATAACAACAGGAACCAAGGAGCAACTGAAACTAAACAATATAGTCAAAGTAAAAAACAGAAACCAGCTACCACACAGCAATAAACACAAGAAGGCTACAGCGAGACAGAACATAAATCGGGCTTACCACAAGGCATGGACATAAATCCACAATCAAATTCCTTGCCACTGTTGCCCTAGGCTTGCTCAGTTTGGGATTGGACGTAGTTATTAGGAGATAATCTAAACTTGTAAAGTTGCTTTGAGACAATGCTCCATTGTAAAAAGCGCTATATAAATAAATCTGACTTGAAATCTGACATAGGGTAAATAGCATGAGCAAAACCACGGATAATGGAAGCGCCTGAAGGCCGTCAAATGCCGCAACAGTAGATGCTTGACCAAACACACCAAAAACAAATCCCCACATCGTTCAGGAGCTAAGGCCCTGCTTAAATACAGTACGTGCCGGTTGTGTCCACTTAGTCTGAGGGCCCTAGCTTCTTCTTTTGGTGTTCTGCTGTCGGGTCACAGCACCACGAACGACGTGGTTGGAAGTGCCCCCCAGTGGCAAGGAGGGGCACAACATGTGGAGGTCTAGGGGAACCCGTGACAACTGGATGCTCTAGTAAATCTATAAATAAACTGCAGTTCATTCAGAATGCAGCTCGAGTGCTAACTCGAACTATAAAATTTGATCACATCAACCCTGTTCTATCATCACTAGAGTGGTTACCAGTTAAATTCCACATTGATTACAAAATACTTCTTATAACATATAAAGCTCTACATGGCCTGGCGCCACATTATCTGAGTGAACTCTTAAGAGTTTTACCATCCATGTCTACTTCGCTCACAGGGTGCAGGACTTCTTTTAGTTCCTTGAATTAAAAAGTAACTGCAGGGGGAAAGGCTTTCTCATACATGGCCCCCAACTATGGAATTAACTTCCCACTTTAGTTCGAGACTCAGACACTCTCCAACTTCATACAGTCGTATGAAAAAGTTTGGGCACCCCTGATAATTTTCATGATTTTTCTTTATAAATCATTGGTTGTCCAGCTCAGCAATTTCAGGTAAATATATCATATAGCAGATGAACACCATGATATTTGAGAAGTGAAATTAAGTTTATAGGTTTTACAGAAAGTGTGCAGTAATTATTCAAACAAAATTAGACAGGTGCATAAATTTGGGTACCCTTGTCATTTGAATACCTTTAGCACTAATTATTGGAACACAAAATTTGTTTTGTAAGCTCATTGACTCTTGATCTACATACACAAGTGAATCCAACTATGAGAAAGTGTTAAGGTGGCCAATTGGAAGTTTTTCTCCTCTTTGCATCTTCTCTGAAGAGTGGCAAACATGGGAGCCTCCCAACAACAAACTTCTCAAATTGGCCTTGGAAAAAACCAAGGTTGATTCAACATTTCAATGGTCAGGGAAAGGGAAAAAGAAAAAAAAAAAAAGAAAAAACAAAAAGCTCTTTTCTCTTTTCAGAGATTTCAGGCTGTCAGTTTTCCCACTGTGGAGGACATAGTTGGAGGCAAATGGAAGGGGACCCACAGGGCCACAAAGTTTTACTAGTTTAGGGAAAACTTCCCGAAAAAGAGTGGGCAGGACCAAGGGAAAAAATCTCGAATAGGGCAGAAGAGAGAAACCTTTGAAAGGATGGTTGAGAAAACAGTCATAGTTTCCAAGCCACAGACCACCCCAAAAGACCTTTACCAACCTATCTTGCTGCAGATGGTGTAACTGTTCATCGTTCAAAAAAAACTATACCAGCGCACATTTGCAACAAGGGGAGGCTGTTATGGGGAGGAGTAAATGCATGGAAAACAGAAGAAGGGCCTTTTCTGCGACCACGCCAACAAACAGAGGGTCACTTTGGAGGTTGTGCTACAGCACATTTGGAAACAATTCCAGCTTCATGTTGGAATATAAAGTTGCTTGTTTGTACGATGAAACTTAAAAATTGAGTATTTGGACATAACAAGAGGGCAGGAAAAAGAACACAGCATCCCATGGGACAAAACCAACTTGCTACCCACAGTAAATAAAAATAAAAATTTGGGTGGCGGTTGGGTTCAATTTTCATGCTTGTGGGACGGGCCTTTTTTGTGGGCCAGTGCAGGTACTCGGAATCCTTGTAAAGTTGAGGGTTTGTTTGCGGGTTGGCATGGATTTCCAGTAGTTAATATCCCAGATTCTTTGAGAACAATGTTCAAGAATCAGGTGATGACAAGGTTTGGCCACCCGAGGCCAACGACCCCAAACCCTGCTCAAAAATTCTAACCTAAGGAATTCATTGCAGAAGGAAAACCAGTACAAACGGTTCTGGAAAATGGCCATCTCAGTTCCCCAGAACATTTGAATATTACTGAAAAAATGTGGGGCGTTCCATTGGCTCGGGAAAAAAAAAACCATCAAACCTGACTGGAGATGTTTCTAAAGAAGAATGGTCCAAAGCACCTTCAGCTAGAATCCAGACTGGAAGCTGTAGGAAGCGTTTAGCGGCTGTTATTTCTACAAAAGGAGGATCTACTAAATATTGATGTCATTTTTCTGTTGGGGTGCCCAAATTTATGCACCTGCCTAATTTAGTTTGAATAATTACTGCACACTTTCTGTAAATCCTATGAACTTCATTTCACTTCTCAAATATCACGGTGTTCATCTGCTATATGATATATTTAACTCAAGTTGCTGATCTGAACAACCAATGATTTATAAACTAAAATCGTGAAAATTATCAGGGGTGCCCAAACTTTTTCAAACGACTGTAAGTCTAGGCTAAAACATATTTATTTATGCAGGCTTTCGACTAGATTTAGACTGGGATGCATGGCTTGGGTCACTGGGGCTGGAGTCTGGAGTCACGTCGCGTTGGCAATCTGGCTTACCTGAACTTCGGTCCTCATGATCTTGACTTGTGCATCCTTGCTATAGACTAAAGGCAGAGCTTCATAGTCAGAGTCTTATGGTGATCAGAGACGTGGGGTTGCCGATGTGATCCCTCTTGGCTGTGTTACCTTCTGGTTCTCCTCTTTCTAGCTATGCTGCTATAGCTAATGCTGCCAGGGTCTCATGCTACACGTTGCATCAGTGATTGTTAATAGACAATGTGCTCTTAACCAATAGCTAATTACATTTTCTGTTTTCTCTCCGAGCTGTATTAAGTTCCTGCCCCACACATGATGTTCATCCGCTTCAGCTTCACTCAAGCTGTTCCCGTCATCAGCTCCAGCCCCACCACACCCGGCCCACACCAGAGGACAGTAATTATCTCCCTCCTCCAGTTGGCTGGGACGAAGTGCAACCAAGGACTTTCCTGCTTAGGCTCAAGATTCTGGAGTGACTCTGTGTATCGGACTACTTAATGCCGATGTGCATATTTTACATTTTAATTGAACTATGACTCCAAGACGTATTAGGGAGTTTTTCCTTGACACTGTCGCTCTAAGCTTGCTCAATTTTGGATTGGACGTAGATATTAAGAGATAATCTAAAATTGTAAAGTTGCTTTCAGACAATGCTCCATTGTAAAAAGCGCTATATAAATAATTCTGACTTGACTTGACATTATGGGGACTAAATATCCATTCAAGGATAGAAAGATGACATTTTTTGCATAGTGGAGACATCTTGCTGGTCTCCACGAGTGCAAATGCTTTTTACAGAAACTGCAAATTTATTTCGAAAAACCAAAATAAACAGCTAGAGTAATCATTGTGTCTACGGAAAGTCCCCACCTGGACAGTGCGACAGACGTGTGAGTGTGTGTGCGCACTGCTTAGTGTCTAAGCACATGTTCACATAAATTTAAACTGCATAAAATACAGCACCAAGTCTAGACCTAATTTATTATAAAATAACAAAACAGACAACTTTTTATTCATCGCTTTGAATTGCAGTGACAATAAAGCAATGCAGCATAGCACAAATGATAACCAATGTATTGATGATGATCATCATCCGTTTGGTATACGTAGACTTAAAAAAGACCCAAGTCACCTGAAATAAATACCATAAACATACCCTAGATATTCATACTTCACAAATTGGTTTGTTCCTCGCTCTTTGTATCAGTGGATAAAAATTATTAGACTACTCTTCTTCTGCATCAACATACTCTTCTAGAAACTCCAGCACTTCACCCTGAAAAGAGCAGGAAGAGCTGTTTAGCACAACACACACACCAGCATATGCATATATACACACCAGTATGTATGTATGTATGTATGTATGTATGTATGTATGTATGGAGGGAGGAGGGAGAGAGAGGATGATGGTAGAGGAGAGAGAGAGAGAAGAGAGAGCGAGAGGATAGATAGCCCAGACAACACAACACACAGAACACAGAGAGAGAGAACAAGAGAGAGAGAGAGAGAGAGAGAGATAGAAGAGAGAGAGAGAGAGAGAGAGAGAGAGAGATGACCACACAGACAGACAGGAGAGACAACAGACAGACAGACAGACAGAGAGAACAGGACAGACAAGGGACCAGACAGAAAGAGAGAGAGAAGGAACACACACACAAACAACACGGGGAGATATCTACTATATAGATGACACAGGACAGACATCTATAGGAACAGACAGACTAGACGTACTTTATATATAACTATATATAGATATATATATAATATATATATTAGATATAATATATAGATATGATATTATACACACACACAACATTACACATATGCACACCCACACACCCACCACACACATACACATATATTACAAACACACACACACACATAGAGATGACACAGAGAGAGAAATCAAAAAAGGAGAGAGAGATGAGAGAGAGAAACAAGAGAGAGAACACCACACAGAGAGGAGAGAAAAACAATGATGAGACACACATCAGGATATTATGACAGGAGACACAGAGGAACAGGAGACAGAGACAAGAGAGATAACAATACATACAGTGAGAGATACCAAACATTACATGACAGACGGGACGTTATCTATAGGTAGAGATAGAGATGAAGAGAGAGATGAGAGATAGATATAGGTATATATATATATATAGATATATATATAACACACCACACACACACACACACAGATACACACACACACACACAGACATTACACAGAGGATTTATAGAATATAAGTTGGGACTATATATATATATATATATTTTATATATATATAATTATATATATATATGTATGTGTGTATATTATATATAATATATATATATTAAAACATATATTTATATACATATACACATACATTTACTTTTAACATAATACATACATACATATATTATATTATATATAATATATATATATATAATATATATTATATATATTTATATATATATAACGATTAGTTGTATGTGTTATTATCTATTTAGTATGTGTATTATGTATGTATGATGTATGTATGTTAGTGTATTATATATATATATATATAGATATAATATTATATATATATATATATATATAACCCACACATACACACCACATATATACACAACACAACACATATATACATATATTATGTTTGTTGTGGTATATATTATATAATATATATAATACAATACATAAACACACCAACACACACACACACAACACACATATATATATACAACAATTACATACATATATACACATATTTTATATAATATATATATATAATATATATATATGAATATATACACCATATGTGTATGTATATATAGATATTATATATATATATATACCATATGTTTGGGATGTATGTTTGTGTGTGTGTGTTATGGTGTGTGTTGGTGTTGTCTTATTAGATAATATATATAATGATATATATCTATACGTACGTATGTATGTATGGTATATGATCTGTCTGTCTGTGTGTTGTGTCTTCTTTCTGTTGTTGTATCTATCTAATCTCTCTCTTCCACACCCACCACCAACCACCCCCCCAACCTCTGGTCATCTTGTGTTGTTGTGTGTCTATTAGAGAGAGAGGAGGGGGGGGAGAGGGGGGGGGGCGGGGGGGGGGGGGGGGGGTGGGGGGGGGGGGGGGGGGAGAGAGAGAGAGAGAGAGAGGAGAGAGAGAGAGAGGAGAGAGAGAGAGAGAAGAGAGACGGAGGGGAGGGGAGAGAGAGGAGAGGAGAGAGAGGACACACACAAGACACCACACACACACCAACAGGAGGGCGAGGGAAGAGAGGGGGGGGGAGGGGGGGAGAGAGAGAGAGGAGAGAGAGAGAGAGAAGAGGGGAACCACACAGAGAGAGAGAGAGAGAGAGAGAGAGACACAGGGAGAGAGAGGAGAGAGAGAGAGAAGAGAGAGGGGGAGAGAGAGGAGAGAGAGAAGAGACACAGAGAGAGAGAGAGATAGTATGAGGATAGATATATATAGGTGTAGATATATGATATATATGCTTTGTGTATATATATTATATATATATATATAATAGTAGAGAATACACAACAACCAAAATATGATATGTATATGTTGTGTTGTGTGTGGTGTATGTGTGTATATATATTATATATTATATAATATATATAATATATATAATATATATATTTATAATATATTATATATACTTAACACACCCACCACACACACAAACAACACACACACACAATATATATAATACACAAACACACACATAACATATGTTGTGTGTGTATCTATATATATATATATGAGAGACCACACACACAAAGACAGAACAGAGAAGAGACACAGAACAGAACAGGAACAGACGAGAGAGAAGAGAGAGGAGAGAGAGAGAGAAAGAGAGACAAACACACACAAACAGAGACAACACACAACACAGTAAAGACACAGAGAGAGAGAGAGAGGAGAGAGGAGAGAGAGAAGAAGGAGAGAGGAGAGAAGAGGGGGAGAGTAGGGAGGGAGGGGGAGGTAGAGGAGAGAGAGAGGGGGGGGCGGGGGGGGGGCCCGGGGGGGGGTGGGGAGGGAGGGAGGGAGGGAGAGAGAGAGAGAGAGAGGAGAGAGAGACAAACACAAACAGGAGAGAGGGCGAGGAGGAGGGGGGGGGGGGGGGGGAGAGGGGGAGAGAGAGAAGAGAGAGGAGAGGCGAGAGAAGAGAGAGAGAGAGGAGAGAGAGAGAGAGAGGAGGAACCACAGGACAGCGCGAGAGAGAGAGGGGAGGAGAGAGAGAGAGAGAGGAGAGAGAGAGAGAGAGAGATGATATATATATATATATATATATTATATTTACATACACCACCACACAACAACACACACACACACACCATATAATATATAGATAAAATTTACCACAAACATAAACATATATTGTATATACACATAACATACATTACGTAAGTATATTATATATATAATATATACACACACACAACACACATATACACACCACCACACACACATACACATATGGTATATATATATATATATATATCTGTGTATATATGTTCGTTATGTGTGTGGTTTGTGCTGTTTATATATATATATTATATATATGTATGTATGTATTGTGCGGTCGTGTGTGTGTGTGTTATATATTATATATTATATGTGGTGTGTATTATATATATATGTATATTTGTGTGGTGTGTATATAATATAAATATATATTATATATATATATATTATAACACCACCAGTTCACCACATACAAAATATATATATATATATATGGTAGTGGTGTTTCGGGGGCGTCGCGGGGGTGTCGCGTTGGGGGGGAGAGAATGAGAGGGTGGTGGGGGCGATGTAGAGAGAGAGAGAGAGAGACGAAGAGAGGAGAGAGAGAGGGGGGGCGGGCGGGGGGAGTGAGATGAGAGAGAGAGAGAGAGAGAACGAGTAGTTATTTGAGAGAGAGAGAGAGAGAGGGGGGGAGAGACGAGAGAAGAGAGAGGGGGCTCTGGGTGAGGGGGGGGGGGGGGGGGGGGGAGAGGAGAGAGAGAAAGAGAGAGAGAGAGAGAGGAGAGGAGAGAGAGGTAAACGGAGGGAGGGGGAGGGGTGAGAGAGAGAGAGAGAGACACAGGACAACACACACAGGAGAGACACACAACACCACAGAGAGGGGGGGGGTGGGGGGGGAGGAGAGGAGAGAGAGGAGAGAGAGAAGATGAGAGGCGAGCGGAGAGACGCGAGACAGAAGACAGAACCAGAACACACACACACACACACACACACACACAGACAGAAGAGAGGATCACAGAATCAGACAGATAGATCAACAGAGGAGGAGAGAGAAGAGAAAAGGGGGAGTGAGGGGGGGGGGGGGAGAGGGGTGGGGGTGGTGGGAGAGGATGAGAGAGAGTAGACGGGACGGAGGAGGAGGGGGGAGAGAGGGGGGAGGGGGTAGAGGTAGAGAGAGAGAGGAGAGAGAGAGAGGAGGAGAGAGAGGAGAGAAAGATAAACAAAACCAGAGAGGGAGAAGGGGGGGGGGGGGGGGGGGGTGGGGGGGAGGAGGGAGGGAGAGGAGGAGAGAGAGGAGAGACACGGAGGGAGGGGTGGAGAGAGAGAGAGAGTAGAGAGAGAGAGAGAGAGAGAGACACACAGACACACACTACACCACTACAGAGGACAGAGAGAGGGGGGGGGGGGGGGGGAGTAGCAAGAGAGAGAGAGATGAGGAGAGAGAGAGACGAGGAGCAGAGAGAGAGAGAAGTAGAGAGAAGAGAGAGAGAGAGATAGAACAAACACAGACCAGACAGGACACAACACACACATCACACCACACAACCCGAGAGAGACCACCAGACAGGACAGAGCAGGACAGAACACACAACACAACCACCAGACAGGGTAACGGATGGGGACGGGGGAGAGAGAGAGGACACAGAGATATGAGGAAGTGAGAGAGAGAGGAGAGACACAACAAAAACACCACACACACAACATCAGACAATACAGGGACAGAGGAGGGAGAGAGAGAGAGCGAGAGAGAGAGAGAGAGAGAGAGAGAGAGAGAGAGGGGAGGGAGGGAGGGGGGGGGCGGGGGGGGGGGGGGGGGGGTATTAGAGAGAGAGAGAGAGAGAGAGAAGAGAGGAGGGGGGTGGGGGGTGGTGGGGGGGGGGGGAGAGGAGAGAGAGAGTAGAGGGGGGGGGAGAAGAGAGAGAAGAGAGAGAGAGGAGGGGGGGGGGGGAGAGAGAGGAGATGAGAGAGAGAGAGAGGGGGGGGGGGGGGAGAGAGAAGAGAGAGAGGAGATGAGAGAGAGAGAGAGCGAAAGAGACGAGAGATGAGTAGAGAAGACACCAAAAAAAAAAGGGAAGGAAAGGAGCGGAAGGGAGGGGGGGTTTTGGGGGGGGGGAGGGAGGGGAGGGGAGGGAGGGGAGGGGAGGGGGGGTGAAGAGGAGAGTGGAGGGGAGGGGGGGGGGGGAGAGAGAGAGAGAGAGGACACAGACACAACCAGAGAGAGGAGAGGGGGGTGGGGGGGGGGAGAGAGAGGAGAGAGAGAGAGAGAGGAGAGAGAGAGAGAGAGGAGAGGAGAGAGACACGGGAGGGGAGGGGGGAGAGAGATGGGAGGGAGGAGGGAGGAGGAGGGAGGGAGGGAGGGGGAGAGAGAGAGAGAAGGGAGAGAGAGAGAGAGAGGAACAAAACAAACAAGAAAGACACGGAGAGGAAGAGACACACAGAGAGAGAGAAGAGACATCAGAGGGGGAGGGTAGGGGGGGGGGGGTAGAGGGGGGGGGGGGGGGGGAGGAGGAGAGAGGGGAGAGAGAGAGAGAGAGAGAGAAACGGGACGGAGGGGGGGGGGGGGGAGAGAAGAGAAGAGGAGAGAAGAAGAGAGAGAGAGAGAGAGAGAGAGAGGAGAGAGAGGAGGGGGAGATTAGAGGGAGGGGGGGGGGGGTGGGGTGGTGGGGGGGGGGGGGGGGGGGGGGTAGAGAGGAGAGGAGAAGAGACACCACAGTACAGACACTCACCACAGACAGACAGCACAAGCGGGACAGAAAGACACACACACAACACACAAAGAGAGAGAGAGAGAGAGAGAGAGAGGAGAGAGAGAGAGAGAGAAGAGAGAGAGAGAGAGAGAAGAGAGAGAGAGAGAGAGAGTAAGGGGGGGGGGGGGGTGGGCGAGAGGGAGAGAGGGGAGGGAGGGGAGAGAGAGAGAGAGAGCAGACAAGAAAGACAGACAGAGAGAGGACGAGAGGGAGACGGGGGAAGAGAGAAGGAGAGAGAGAATAGAGGAGAGAGAGAGAGAGAGAGAGAGAGAGAGGAGAGAGAGGACACAAGAGGAGAGAGGGAGAGAAGAGAAGAGACAACAGAGAGAGATAGATGAGAGAGAGAGAGAGATATATTATTATATATATATATATATACATACACACACCACACACACACACACACACACACACATTATATATATGTATTGTATGTATGTATATTATATATATATATTACACACACATATACACACCACAACCACACACACACAAGGGTCGGTTATGAAAAAAGTTTGGGCACCCCTTGATAATTTTCATGATTTTTAGTTTATTAAAATCATTGGGTGTTCAGGATCAGCAAAAACTCAACTTGAGTTAACGTTACAATTATAATTCATTTATAAAGCAGATGAAAAACAGTGATAATTTGAGAAGAAGAAGTGAAATTGAAGTTTAGTTTTATAGATTTACAGAAAGTGTGCAGTAATTATTCAAACAAAATTAGGCAGGTGCTTAAGTTTGGGCACCCCAACAGAAAAATGACATCAATATTTAGTAGATCCTCCTTTTGTAGAAATAACAGCCACTAAACGCTTCCTACAGCTTCCAGTCTGGATTCTGGTTGAAGGTGCTTTGGACCATTCTTCTTTAGAAACAAGTTTTTTTAGCTGATGTGACCCAGACTTCCTTCTGATCAGGGAAGAAGGCAATTTAAAGAGAGGCACAAATTTTTAAGCCTTAGAAAAGAGGCCCACAATGACCAGTACGACGGTGTTTCCGCTGGACGGGGGCAGTACTGAAATGAAATCCAGGGAGATGTGTGACCATGGGCGGGTGGGGATGGGGAGGCCGAATGCTCACGCGGGGTCTTATTGTGGCCGCAAACGTTGCAGGAAGCCACAAATTGTTTAACGTCAGCCGCCATGCCAGGCCACCAAAAGCACGGCCGAAGGAACTCGTGCGTTTTGGTTCTCCCGGGGTATGCTGCAAATGGGGTGGTATGCCCCCAGCGGATGACACGGGCCCGCATAAGTCTGGTGCAGACACACCTTAGGCCCGGCGGACCGCCACTCGGATCGGGCTCGTGGTGCAGAGCCTTAGTGACAGCCTCGTCGAGAGCCCAAGTGAGGGTTGCAACTAGACCCAGATTCCCATTGGGAAGTGGCCCACACAAGGGCCCGACCCGTTAACAGGGAAATCATATAGGCCACTCGCGAGCGTTCCATGGGGAATCGCGAAGGCTGTTGCTCAAAAGAGAGGGACACTGCAGTAAAAAGCCCCGACAACGACCAGGTTCCCACCCATATCTCTCTGGGGGGAACCTATAATATTATACAATGCTCAAAAATATAAAGGGAACACTCAAATAACACATCCTAGATCTGAATGAATAAAATATTCTGATTGAATACTTTGTTCTGTACAAAGTTGAATGTGCTGACAACAAAACCACACAAAAATCATCAATGGAAATCAAATTTATTTCACCAATGGAGGCCTGGATTTGGAGTCACACAAAATTAAAGTGGAAAAACACACTACAGGCGGATCCAACTTTCATGTAATGTCCTTAAAACAAGTCAAAATGAGGCTCAGTATTGTGTGTGGCCTCTACATGCCTGTAAGACCTCCCTACAACACCTTGGCATGCTCCTGATGAGGTGGTGGATGGTGTCCTGAGGGATCTCCTCCCAGATCTGGACAAAAGTATCCACCAACTCCTGGACAGTCTGTGGAGCAACCTGACGTTGGTGGATGGAGCGAGACTTGATGTTCCAGATGTGCTCAATCGGATTCAGGTCTGGGGAACAGGCGGGCCACTCCATAGCTTCAATGCCTTCATCTTGCAGGAACTGCCGACACACTCCAGCCACATGAGGTCTAGCATTGTTCTGCATTAGGAGGAACCCAGGGCCAACCGCACCATCATATGGTCTCACAAGGGGTCTGAGGATCTCATCTCGGTACCTAATGGCAGTCAGACTACCTCTGGCGAGCACATGGACGGCTGTGCGGCCCTCCAAAGAAATGCCACCTCACAACATTACTGATGTTGCAGGCAGCAGAGCAGCTCTCCACGGCGTCTCCAGACTCTGTCACGTCTGTCACATATGCTCAGTGTAAACCTGCTTTCATCGGGGCGCCAGTGGCGAATTTGCCAATCCTGGTGTTCTCTGGCAAATGCCAAGCGTCCTGTACGGTGTTGGGCTATAAGCACAACCCCCCATCTGTGGACATCGGGCCCTCATACCATCCTCATGGAGTCGGTTTCTAACCGTTTGTGCAGACACATGCACATTTGTGGCCTGCTGGAGGTCATTTTGCAGGGCTCTGGCAGTGCTCCTCCTGTTCCTCCTTGCACAAAGGCAGAGGTAGCGGTCCTGCTGCTGGGTTGTTGCCCCTCCTACGGCCTCCTCCACGTCTCCTGGTGTACTGGCCTGTCTCCTGGTAGTGCCTCCAGCCTCTGGACACTACGCTGACAGACACTGCAAACCTTCTTGCCGCAGCTCGCACTGATGTGCCATCATGGATGAGCTGCACTACCTGAGCCACTTGTGTGGGTTGTGGAGTCCGTCTCATTATACCACGAGTGTGAAAGCACCACCAACATTCAAAAATGACCAAAACATCAGTCAGAAAGCATAGGTACTGAGAATTGGTCTGTGGTCCCCACCTGCAGAACCACTCCTTTATTGAGTGCATCTTGCTAATTGGCAATAATTTCCACCTGTTGTCTATGCCATTTGCACAACAGCATGTGAAATTGATTGTCAGTCAGTGTTGCTTCCTAAGTGGACAGTTTGATTTCACAGACGTTTGATCTACTTGGAGTTATATGGTGTTGTTTAAGTGTTCCCTTTATTTTTTGAGCAGTATATATGACAATGTAACTTTCTGTCTGTTGCTGAAAGTTATGATGCTGATGCGGCATTAAATAAGCCAAATAAACTATGAATAAACAAAAAACCCTTATCTAGACAGAATTACAACTGACACAGACTTGCAACCCAAGCAATTGTTGGTCAAGTGCCTTGCTCAAGGGCCCAACATTGGCTGCTTGGTAGAGGTGAGATTTGTACTCTGGACCATATTCCAGTACCTTAGCTGCCAGGCTACCACAGCCCTACACTTTCTCAACACCTTACATGAGTATACAGTGTATGCTGCACCCCAGGGGCTATATAAGATAAGCATTGCATAATTGTAGCCACCCACAACCCTTATTCCAATACTGAAGACTGTAAATTACTGAGTAATAATTTACAGGAGTAATTATTAATTTCCATTGCCTACATTTATTATCTCTAAATTTGACATAGCAAGTTTGAGACTGTTCATTCAGCTATTCAGTCAGTAACAATTGCACAGTGACTTAATATTTAATATGTTATTTGAAGTGTCTTAGAAAGAATTATGGCTGGTTCTTTTGACTATATACTTTGTACACTGCTCACCTCATCATCCAGCCACAGTTTTTCTTTGGCAAATCTCAACATCTGCTGCTGTAGTGTTGTCTGATTGTGATATCGTAAGGATTCCTGTTAACATGCATTCACAAATCAATTGTACAGAACATAGTATAACCTGTGTAAAGCATATGTATAAACATACTATATGTTTATGTAGTACTTGTATGGGCATATGGTATATGAGATCTTTTTTATTTTATGAAAACGTGTAAATCTTACTTTTCTGGGAAGGAAGTCTTCATCACTGAGACCCAACTTTACTTTGTGGTATTGATAATATACCATATTATTTTTCATCACCTCATCACTGGGATCAAAGAGCATGTAGCTTGCCACACACGGCACTGCGTTCTTCAGGTCATTCACTGAGACCGAAATATGAAGTCAACACAGGCACATACACACAATGACATGCCAAGTATATTGTAAGTAGTTATTGTACAATTTCCCCTTACTATAATCACATATTCTTTAGTGTATTATATTATTATATTAATTTAATGTTCAGACATACAGTGTACAGAGTTCTTTGACTTACATTTATAATAAGCAAACTGAAGATAGTGATACATGGTTGCCACAAACTTCTCCACAAAAAATCCTCCGACAACTGGAGTAAGTTCACTCTCACAGCGAACCTTTCGCTCAAGAACCTCAGTGTAATGATCTGCAGAGAGTGAGAGGGATGACACACATATGAAATCAATGATTGTCAGTAGTTGAGAATTAAATGCAGATAGAGAAGCATACACAGAAACAATGTCAGCCAGCTTGAACATAAATACACAGTGGGGCAAAAAAGTATTAAGTCAGCCACTGATTGTGAAAGTTCTCCTACTTAGAAAGATAAGAGAGATCTGTAATTTTCATCATAGGTACCGTGTTTTTCGGACCATAAGGCGCACTTAAAATCCTTTAACTTTCTCAAAAATCGACAGTGCGCCTTAAAATGTGGTGCGCCTAACGTATGAATTAATTCTACGGCGCTCATAAATCGGTCAAAATATTTTAACACGGCCTTGGTAAGTTACGAAGCTTACGGCAACCGTAGTCAGCAGCATATCCGAGTAATACGATCTGTGCTTCAACATTACGTTGTGTGCATTCATTCATTCATTTTCGAAGCGGATTTCAAACTCAACGCTATCAGTCACGCAGTACAACATGGAAATAGAGCAGCTGCAAGAGAATTCAACATTAACAAATTAATGGTACAGAAGTGGAGGAAGCAAGAAGATGCCCTGCGCCAGGTAAAGACGACCAAACTGAGTTTCCAAGAAAACTTAAGAGTTTTGTTTCATTTAATGCGCCTTATAACCCGGTGCAAAATAAAAAATAAAAATCCAGGAAATCAAATTATGGTGAAAAATTAGTATTTGGCTTCGTTGCCCGAGCGGTGTGTTTGGGATTATTGTCATGCTGGAAGACCCAGCCATGTTCCATCTTTAATGCTCTCACTGATGGAAGGAGGTTTTGGCTTAAAATCTCACAATACATGGCCCCGTTCATTCTTCCCTTAACACGGATCAGTCGTCCCGTCCCCTTTGCAGAAAAACAGCCCCAAAGAATGATGTTTCCACCCCCATGCTTCACGGTAGGTATGGTGTTCTTGGAAGGCAAATCAGCATTCTTCTTCCTGCAAACACGACGTGTTGAGTTTATACCAAAAAGTTCTATTTTGGTTTCATCTGACCACATGATATTCTCCAGTCATCTTCTGGATCATCCATATGCTCTCTGGCAAACTTCAGATGGGCCTAGACATGTAGTGGCTTAAGCAGGGGGACACACAAGGCACTGCAGCATCCGAGTCCCTCTCGGTGTTGCGTGTTACTGATGGTAGCCTTTGTTACCTTAGTGAACCCCATGGGATGAGATCGAGGGAGATTATCAGTATGTCTTCCATTTTCTTGCAATTGCTCCCACAGTTGATTTATTAACACCAACCTGCCTGCCTGTTGTAGATTCACTCTTCCCAGTCTGGTGCAGGTCTACAATTTTCTTCCTGGTGTCCTTCAACAGCTCTTTGGTCTTGGCCAAGGTTGAGTTTGGAGTTTGTAGGCTGTGGACAGGTGTCTTTTATACAGATAACGAGGTCAAATAGGTGCCATTAATACAGGTAATGAGTGGAGGACAGAAGAGCTTCTTAAAAAAGTAGTTACAGGTCTGTGAGAGCCAGAAATATTGCTTGTTTGTGGGTGAACAAATACTTATATTCCACCATGATTTACATTTAAATTCTTTAAAAATCCTACAATGTGATTTCCTGTGATTTTTTTTTTCATTTTGTCCCTCACAGTGTACCCATGATGAAAATTACAGACCTCTCTCATTTTTCTAAGTAGGAGAACTTGCATAATCAGTGGCTGACTAAATACTTTTTTTGCCCCACTGTATATGCCTTTTTCATGTACAGTGGAGAAAGTCAAATGTTACCAACCTGCAATTGAGGGGTAAAAATCTTTAAAGTCTTTGATTTCCCTTGAACCTTCAGAGGCAGCGATACATTCATCATATACCTTGTAGAAGTCTTGCAGTGCAAGCTCCATATCTGATACAGATGTACGATAGTTATCACCATTATATGCTCGTACTGCTCGAATAAAAAGAATCTGTGGGGGAGAACAAAACAATTTACATTTACAGCATTTAGCAGACACCCTTATCCAGAGCGACTTACAATTGATACAGTCTTACCATTAACCACTAGGCTATCATAGTCCCCATTTGGGACTCATCAAGGGCTAATTCACTCAACCATCATAACGTGCTCCATAGTGACTTTAAGTGCCTTTTCCCCTTTCCAGGTGGGATATTACATGGGATATTATTAACTCTGTGGCTCCTGCTCCATCCAAATATGTATTGTCTTACAGACTGTTGTGTCTGGAAAGACTTCACTGCTTGTTCCTATTAAAAATGACCTGTAAGCGTAACCCCAAACTATATACATATACACTTACTGGCAAAAGGAGTTGTCTTGGAAAGGATACACCATGTTCTATAGTGATAAAATGCCATGATCGTCATGTATAATGCTTAATATACAAAATAATGTGTAAAACACATAGGTGACAATAAATGAGCTGTGTTAACACTGATTTGATTTGGTGCTATTCAAAAAACTAAATGTCTCAAAAATCAATAATAATCCCAGAAAATCATAATCAGAAAAAGCATGTCAGATTTAAAAAGGTTTCAAAATTTGAGAGTTCAGAATTTTAGAGGCTACATATTTGTATACACGTGTATACAAATGTGACTTGACATGTTGGTAAAGATTCGGTCATTCCCTGTGATAAGAGAGTTTTCACAAAATAAATAGCATGTGGAAGTACAGTGAGTGGCATGGTGGCTCGGTGGGTAGCACCGTCACCTCACCGCATGAAGGTTCAATCCCAGGTGGAGCGACCTGGGTTCTATCTGTGTGGAGTTTGCATGTCATCCTTGCCTCCTCATGTCCAATGGGTTTTTTTCCGGTTACTCCGGTTTCCTCCCACAATGGGGCACTATCTAGGGTAGTTTCTGCCTTGTGTCCTGTGTTGTTGGTTTTCCCATGGCCGGGACCAACGATTAAGCAGATAAGAAAATTAATGACTGAGTGGAAGCACAGTTTGTCCTACAAATGTCTTTTTAAAAGCTGAACAAAAAGATACAAACTTGGTAGGTGTGTGGGTGTGCACAACTTGCCTCATATGTCTTGGTCTCCAAATCTTTCAGATGCTCTTCGACTCCAGGTAAGCTCTTATAGTAATTCATATTCCTCTGCATCATCTCATCGTCAGGATGTTTCTGAAGGAAGGTGTGTGCAGCCGACACAGCCTTCGCTAGGTTATTACTCTGAAACACAAGCAGCAATCTCACACTGTTTAGCATTATTTAACATAATACTTTTTAAAACATGTTTTAAAAAATACTGTTTATTTTTTAAAACATGACCAAATGCAAATAAATAGGATACATGGTCTCAAATTCATTCAATAATAAGAAAAGGCATGGACATTAATCCTGGATTTCTCTTAATTACAAAGATATTGCTATGTATGTAAAGATTCCTAGAGAATGCCCTTATCAATATTATATAACAATAATAATAATAATCTGTAATAGGTATGCATTACCTGGATCAACCTTGTTTATGTTAGTGGGATTTCTGAAAGGTTTAATTTGATTAAAATTAAGTTTAAAATGTTTTTATTTGTTGTTAATTTTGTTAAAATACACTCTTACCTTGCCCCTGATATTACACAGTAATCCTAAAATCCCTTAATGTAATTGAAAGAAACAGACTCGCTGGCTTTTCACTTAAATGCATTGGCATCACACAGACCATTAAATTTGTTTATTTCATAATCTCTAAACAGTGTATATTCTAAGGCATGGAATTACTTTTATGAACAATTCTAGGGTCCAGGTTCACAGTTTAAATGAGAAAATAATTTCAGGCCTTAAAACGCATGTACAAACCTCCTTAAATTTCCATGAAATAAATCAGTGCTCTTACAGGACAAATTAAGGCCGAAATTAAAATTTATTGTTTTGTAGTGGTAATAGCACGCATTTACAGTCCTCTTGAGATCTGTATTACAAGTCTGATGATGTAGATCCTGAGTAGAATCTGATTGCGATGGAAATTTAGGGCTACTGTGTGCACTGAGGACAGTGATGAGGATTACACAGTTAACCCGCGGAGTTATATTGGACTCACCTTATAGTAAGCAAACTGCAGGTATCTGTAAGGTTCTCGTCTCTCAAACTCGTCCAGAGTTTCTCGGCTGGGTAAAGTCTGGCGGAAGGCAGGCAGGCCTTGTTTGCAGCGTTTCAAACACTGAGCGCGCTTCATCACGTTCCCGAAAGCGCGCAGCTCGGGGAAGTCGGAAAATCGCTCCTCTTGGTCCAGGCGCGCATTGCTGCAGTTCAGGTTGCAGAAAGCCTCGCTATCGCGCAGCAGCCGGTACAGACGGAGACTCACTTCCAGATACTCCACCGTCTCGGGCCACTTCTCAGTACTGTACTGGTCCAGCGCGTGCCGGTACGCCGAGTCTAAAGGCATGAGCTCATGCCGGGGAAAGCTGCGGAAGCTGTACTTCTCATATTGCCCTAGACCCGGCGAGGAGAAACCGAACCAAAGTAGCACAAAAGTTACGTAGTACCACTCGGAAACCATTATGGGTCTGATGTGGGGGATTATGGAGCGCGTCCGAGTTTCAAGAAGTTCTGCAAAGAGAAGAGAACCAGGCTAGTGTTGCCAGATTGACAATATTTTGTCCAGATGCGGGATTGGAATCACATATGGATTAAGATCATATAGCTAATTCTTGGAGCTGTTATTTAAACATAAGGTTGGTTTGTGTAGTTAGAATTTAATTTTAACTTTCTTTTCACTTAATTTATAAAATTTTAAACCTCACCTTAAAGTGTAACGCCGTCCAATCGGGCAACCTTATGACAATCTGAATCCACGTCTTCACGCTGTGCTCTGCACCCTTCCCCCTCTTAGTGCAGGAATTCAGATCGCACAGGTTTACTCTACTGTCCTCATACAGTGAAACAAAACCTCATGTAGCCTACCAGCGTTGCAGTGACCATATATATATTATTTAATTTATAAAATAAACCCTGTTTTGTAGGTTATGTGGATATATCGAAAATGTTTGTAAACACAAATCCCGTGGTAAAACGCTAAAACGGCCAGGAATCACTTAGCCTGCTATTTTTCTTTTTTTTTCATGTGTAATTATACCCTAATTCGACACCCCCCAGAAAAGTGGCCTTTTTCCTACCTGCCCCCTCCATGCCACGTTGGAAGCAGTGCGAAGTTTACGCGTTTCCGTTAAAAACTCAGCCCCCCTGTAAAGTGATACCGGAGGCCGTGAAAAGTTGGGGAGTGGAAGAGCTTCTTGCTTTGTGACGGGTATACTACTAATGAATCGTTCCGTTTTAAACGACTCATTTGAACGACTCTGGGGAATCAGTTTGAAAGCAGAGGATAGGGCAAAACATGATTCTGTTAAACACACGAGAGTCGATTAATGGCAATATAATAGCGTATTTGTTTGATATAAACAGTCCGTATGCAAATAGCAGAGTTTTATTCTTTTGGAGCATAAAATCTAGGACAGCATCAGTAATTTGCTGAATTGGGCTTGGCTAGTATAAGTAGGCTGTAGTTACATTAGCTGTCAAGCAGTTTATACAATGGTTCATTTAAGAAATTAATCAAATACAGCAAATGTTTGAAACATTAATTCACATATGTGTTGCTTCTGATTAGCCTATGAGTAGTTTGCACACTACTACCGAAACAAAGTTCAGTGATTCAAGCTGCAAACAAATAGTTTACATACCGAAATATAACCAGAATAAACAAGTAGGCTATTTATCTATTTGGGTCATGTGATTTGGACAGACTGTAGCTGAGTCAGATATCTATAATAAATGAGTCAGTGTTGCCAGATAAGGATATTATAACAACAACAACAACAATAATAACAATAATAATAACTGTGCTCATCTGTACAGTGGTAGAGTGCATTCCTAGTAATCCTGACATCCCAGCATCAAATCCCCAACTAGAAATGAGTTAAACAGACACACTTACTCTGACCTTCCGTTGTAGGCTGTCAAAGGAATCTTTACTTTGTGGGGTTGTGGTTGCCTAACAGATTAGGTACTGGACTATGGCTCAGAAGGACCAGGGTTCAACTCCATGACATTGTTAAGTCTTTGATCGTTCCGTAGCCCACAGTTGCTGTAATTGTAAATCTGCTAAATGTTAATAACTACAGTATTAATGACTGAGTCTACATCACAGCATCATTAGGAGGAAATGGCTTGGGGATGTAGGTTAAATACTGAAATGTAGGTTATATTCTGTTTATGGTCATGTAGGCTGCATGAGTTGGTACATTGTTCGTGGGCAAATCTGTGAAAACCTGAATATATAAATTATTGGAACAGATATTAAGATGTTATGAAAAACCGAAGGATAAGGGCATGTTAAAACCTGTACTGAAACTGGATTTGGGAATCAAATAAATCAAACACATGTTGTTCGACTCACTTCGGAATCGTATCAGCACAGCCCGTCTCTACGTGGGACGGCCTGCTTTACCACGTCTACAAATCTGCGCCGAGTGCCTGGTCCACGTTCCCGTCCCCCTTTCCATTTTCACAGACATCCAGTTTTGGGGTCACGGTTTTGGAAAATACGTAGCAAACCTGATTTAAACGCGAACAGAAGATGATCTGCCTGACGGTTAGGATGATCTTCCTCGCATTTATGGTGACTTTTGTAGCGTGTAACGCGCCGCCGGTCCCGTTAGACGACATCATTATAGAGAAGACTTTTACCCCCGAGCGCTGCGACCGGACCGTGAAAACCGGCGACTTTGTCCGGTATCATTACCACGGCATGTTTCCTGACGGCAAGAAGTTTGATTCCAGGTAAAAAGAAAAATGTCTAAATAGTAGTGTGCACCACTTTTTGCACGCAATATGCATGGATCAGCAACGTAGACAGAGAAGCATCTGATTAATTAGATTAATGCAGTTTGGACACTAATTAAATAGTAATGTTGATTATTTTAAATTGGTGCTTTAAAAAATGAATGAATGCACGAACCAGTCAGTGAATGAATGAGTAGGCCTACTTCAGTGATTGTGGAAGTGATTAAAACTGCAGTGATTTCCTTCCTGAAATGAGAAATTATTGCTTTATCACAAATTGCAAAAACGAGAAAGCGTATTTGCAATTTCTGTTCAGTGTAGCATGTATTCAGTTGCTGACTTCAGTGTGTGCATGTTTGTGTATTTGCAGTTATGATCGTGGCACCACTTACAACGTGTTTGTTGGTCGGAAACAGCTGATTGCAGGGATGGACAAAGCATTACCGGGCATGTGTGTAAATGAGAGACGCCTTATCAAAATACCTCCACAGCTTGCCTATGGCAAAGATGGTTATGGTAATGTCAGTTATCTATTTGCACCTTACCGTACACATGTGAGAGCATCTTATGGTTATTCAGCTATGTATTGGAGCGTGTCATTATCTGTACATCATCCCCAGAGCTCCTCTTACCGTTTACATAGTCTACAACATCCACACACCCTGGCTTTCGAAAGTAAAATCAGTGTGTATGGAGGAGGGGGTCTTTGGAGGATATAGTGGCAGAGTTCATAGGGGTATTGGCAGAGTAATGGGGGTGGAGAAGAGTGAATAGCTAGGGGTGTGGACTCCAGAGGGAGTGACTTTGTAAAAGAATTTTGAACCTTGGCCACATGAAACTACTTGTTAGGAAAGAAAGTAATCTTTCAGTGGGTGACTGTGCTGTCTGTTGTGTGCACTATTGATCAAAGTTGCTATAAGTTAATAACTGAAAACAGTTCTGAATCAACTTACAGAATTACTAATAGCAAATAATACCCCGTTTTTGTGACTGCTAACATATAGTAGGCAAATGTTATAGCCTTCTGCATATTTCTTCTTCATTTTCACTGGATGGAGGAGTACATTTCTTTTCTATACATCCCATTACTTGAAATTTTCTTTTTTTATCTTGTTACTAATAACTTTTTGTAGGTTCCATTCAAAAATTCTGGGCATGCACAAATTGTAAGCTCTACATACAGTCGTGAAGTTTGTGGACCCTTTAGAATTTTCTATATTTCTGCATAAATACCATACATGTTAAAAGAAAGAAAAGCTTTTAAGATTCTCTTGCAAATATCAATAAAGTGTTAATATCAAACTCATGGGTTGCCTGGATACCCGCGCATTTACACAGCCCTAAAGCTGAAACGACAGTCAGCATCCTTGCAACTCATTGCACGCATTTGTCAATCAGTAAGCCATCCCACAAGCTGTCAATCAATTTAGCCTGCCAGGCAGGAGTATCCTGCCATAGCACATCCACTGCTTGGTCTAACACCCTGATAACCTCCAGCTTCAACCAACAAATGTCAGTGGTCCATGAACCTGTAAAGTTCCATGGAGCAACTGAAAAAGGGGACATTATTTCTCCGGGTATCATGTTACCCCATTTCAATTTAACCTCATGATCATGATCTGTAATGTCAGTATCAATTAGTAGGTCAATTTCGGCCTTACCCTCCTCTTGCAACCATTCGCAATAATAGTTTGCCATGCCCCAATCATTTCCCTTTTCGATATAACCCCGCCCCCCAGTGGAAATCTCAGCTCAAAATCCCGTGATTTACCTTAATAGCACAATGGTTTTTTTTTTGTTTGTTTGTTTTATGTCATTATTAGTATCAATTGATTGACTTCTGGTGTGTATGGGAGAAATTGACCATCTACTCTACTATAATCTGTTAAAAAGAACCCTCCCCATGTGGTCGCCTGTGTAAAACGACAGGTCCAGGGATCTAGCTCAGGCAATCCATAAGGAAATTCAAAGTTTTTTTTTTTCTTTTTCCCAAATCAGTAATCAGTTGCCATAGTCCAGCTAGATCCTGGAACTCCCATTGCCAGCCTCACACTTCTATTCTGAATCCTCTTTGGCTATACACTCTTTGTCCAGGTAATCTGGAACTTGTTATAGATCTGGAACATCAAAACACTGGTCATAGTTCACAATCAATCACTGACAGCTCATAATTATGTTCAAGTCTGGATGGTAAGAGCGGCATCTATTTGATTTTAACTACTATCCCTGATCATATTACTTGTTGTTTCTAATTGCTGCCTTAACACTGACGATGCCTCATCCGTGTAGTTAATAAATCTTTGTTGGTTGTAATATCGATCATAATGATCATGAAAACTTAGTTACATATTTGAACGCCAGATTGTGCTCTTACTCTACAATAACTCCCTCTGTAATCTCTGTGACCTTGATGAGGCCTTAAACAAACCATTTAACATCAAAAACACACTTATGCAGTTACAAATAAAAAGATTACCCCGAATCAACTTGCTTATTAATCAAACTACCAATAATCGAGTATCATTAACTAAATTTCACATGAACATGTGAATAACCCAACTCAAATAACCATTTATACTGCTAACTTAAAATATTATGCTTTACTAAGAGTCCTTGCTGAAGTAATTGTGTCTTTGTTATTTCTGCCTGGAAAGTCTCTAATCACTTTATAATAAGAATGGTAAAATATTAATACAGAAAATGATCATAAGATCTTAAAATCCCCCCTTTGAAGACCAATTGTCTTCAACAATTACTAACAATCATTTTCTTTCGTCCCTTAGACGAAAGAAACTCTATAAAAAAATTAAATAAATAGCGACTACCATATTCTTCAACACAGCAATTGATTAACCTTTTAATCCAAGTGATTACGCAGCATCAGATTAATGCTAAACATAAGACTTTAGCTAATAGACCTACACCTATGGTTATTAGCCAGGCTTTTGCCCAAATAAGCTCATTAACAAATTCCCCTTCCCCCAGTTACCATCTCTTCCTGCTTTCTCAGTGCGCTCCTTCTGCCAGTCAATTTGTTCTAGTAACTGTACCACCTGGAGCATTGTTATTTGTTATAACCTACAGCACTGATCACCAAATCTCACACACACACAACTCCTTGCTCTGCTAGCATCCAATCCAATATCAATCTATTCTGCCATGTCAGTATGCCAGTAGCTCTGAGTTGGCTCTGAGTCGACGTCCCCTGTTGGGGGGCCTGGTTGATTGTAGAGTCGCCTGGCATTCCCTTGAGTCGGCTGACGTGAATCCAATGTGGCTGAGAGTGGGACAGAATGGTTGTTCTCGTCACACCGATGTGTTTGTTGGTCCAAACCTGTCATCGCCAACACGGCCAGGATTCGGTGACCGAACACAGTCACCTGCAATGAACTGGTGAGGTGGCTTATCTGATGGAAGTAAGAGAAGCAGAAACATTACCATCTAAACTGTTTAATTTATCAGTTAACGCCGCACTGTAGTCCCGACAACAGCATCCAGATCACCTGTGTAATAAATACCAAGATTAGCTTACACACAGGATGGGAAAATCATCCACATTACACCACAAAGGGTGAAAGTTTGGTGGGTTGGTTTGGTTTGGAGTCATTCTTAGCTCAATCAGTACCATTAGTAGGAAGGAGAACCATGACAGATTGGTCTCCATAGTGGCCTTCTTAAGCCATTATTTTGTAGGTCTTTTTTCCACTCTCAACTATACCAGGGCTTTTAGTTGTTATCACTGTAATTTCCAGGCAATGTTCAGATATTTACACAATTTTTGTTTCACTCTGGATACAAATGATGCACCCATGTACTAATTTCTTCTGCAGTTTGCACAAGGAAAGCCTTCTTTTAAAATTATTTATTTATTAATATTTTATACTTGCTAAAAGACATTTTAGTACATTTGTACATTGTCTTTTTCACTGTTTTATGTGATTTCAATCTAGAATTGAAATTCCACCTATAAGTGAATAGGTCTACTAGATTTTCTCACATCAGCTATACAAAAGTTTAGTAAGATTTAGTTTAATCTGCCCAAATATTTATTCACTCCATAATACTCCCCTGTTTAGACCAAATATTCACAAAATCAATGCCAAGGGCATAATAATGCCAAAGGCAAAATATTAGTCTGTATAGATCATGAACCGATGTCCCTCCAAAGCTTTGTTTGATCCTATGGTGTTCAGTACTGCTCGGTAATGAGGCTTTTGTAAAGATCGTCTCTCTCCCCTTCTTCATCTCCCTCCAGTGACGTTCAGCATTTGTTCCACGTTATGCTGTGGCCAGTTCCACGGCTGTGCCTGCCTTAGGTTGTCCCGATATTATAGTGGGATCTTACCCGTCATTGACTCACCAGCCCTCTTTACTGGCCAATCCTCAGATGCAACACTCAAAGGATGGAAGAGGCAGAGGTGATACCATCACCGAGCAGTATAGATAACAGTGCTTTAATATTCACTGTCTTTGCCCATACACAGCCTGTGTCTTCAAGCAATTGCCATTGAACGAAACACCAAGTCACGACCCAACAGATTTGAATGGTAAATTTACAAAAAAAGTCATTACGAAATAACTTCTTGAGTCAATAGAATG
Source organism: Ancistrus triradiatus (assembly GCA_025084515.1). NCBI lineage: Eukaryota > Metazoa > Chordata > Actinopteri > Siluriformes > Loricariidae > Ancistrus > Ancistrus triradiatus. The sequence goes on from JAJAGP010001266.1 coordinate 89,875, forward strand.
TACTGGAAGACAGGGAGTCTTCTGGCAGAGGCTGAAATTATCAATTCCACCCATAAGTTAGAAACAGGTCCAATATAAAATTTTGCACTACATTATGAATGCGTGGCTCCAGTGTCCACAGAAATGTTTATTCAGTTCCATTAAATGATTTTATAATCACTGATAAAGATTAAGGCAAATTAGTTAAAACAACCTATAACCCTCAATTAGTTTTTTTCCTTCTTCTTCGGCTGAGCTTCGGCTTGTGGTCGAGTACAAACATTAACATCCTACCCTGGGGGCTCCCGTTTCTAATCTATATTATCTATAGTCTATATCATCACAATTTGGAAATTCACATTTACCATCAACGTCATCAACAGCATTCCATGCATCCCTGGATCTCCTAGGTATAAAAAAATCATTAATATTCATTCATTCAGTCTAGAGCAATGTTTAAATCAACCTGTAACAGAGGAAAAATGTAACATTAGCATGGTCTCATAAAAACTATAATGATATGTTCCAGGAGTAATTTTTTCTACCCTTCATATGTACATGAATCGATTACCTTTAAAAACAAATCCATTTCCAGACTCATTAAGCTATGCCTAAACTAAATGATACCTCAAACTCAGTCTATTAACATGTAAAACACCGTATAGATTACAACTACAGCAACTATAGTGTAAACGTATCAGACCAGTGTGTTCTTCATAAGAAAGTGTTAGTAAACTCTGAAATAAAGTTAACCTTTACTATATACGTTCACAGCACAATGCACAAACCAGTCCCAATAAATGCCCATATTTTAATTCAAAAGCTCTGAGATGCCAACCAGTTATCATATGGGAGGACCAAAGAACAGATCAGTGATTGGTCCTTGGCTACTCTGTCTGCACATGCGCAGTTTATTCTCATCTGTACTGCCTGTGAAGCTGAGATACAGAGGAAGAGTGCATCTCACTCACAGAAACTTCAGACTATTTCACATTGGTGGACAAAACACACAAATCACATAGTTTGATTAAAGATATCCAACATAAAATACTACTCCAATAAAGTAATCAAGGTTCATAGCACATGTGCTGTTCGAGACGAAAGCCTCATGGACAAAACAACAGACAGGCACAATGGCGGCTGAAACTTTAATGTCGTGATTTAAGTTAACCATATGATCATAAATATGCATAGTCCATAGATATTATACCCAATCTAAGGTCTCAAAACTTAAAAGAGAAAGTTTAGCGCGGCAGCATTCTATTGTTTAAAATAAGTTCATGTTCGCAAATGTTCATATCTACTATACTAACAATTTATTTTCGTATCTGTAATCACCACTTCAGGTTAGCATTTTCTTAATCGATATTGTTCCATTTTATTTATACCCACACAGTCTAAAATGTTAACGTATAACTCACTGATTCCATATATTTTGTTTATTTTATTTATTTCTTACCAACACAAAGTTACTAGATTTATCACCACTCACCCTTTTTATAAACATATCTTAATACGGCGACAAATTGGCAACACTGCGAGAAACAACACCTACAGTATGTTTCTATAGAAAATCTCATATTTCAGAAAAATAGGACAGGTTTGAAAATGTCATGTTGTCTGTCACTGTTTAATATAATATTAATTTATTATTAATCATATATATATAGTCATATATACTAGCATGATATAATTTTTTAAAGCTTAGGTTTTTCTGTTTCACACCATTACAGATTTAAATTATGCTTCTTCAGTCTTCAACTGACCAAACCCCAAATATTTTTAGAGGATATTGGCACCTTACAATTATCAGACAGAGGTTTCCAATCCTCAAAGACATAATCAGCACAAAAACACTCCTTAGTTATGCATTTTTCTTCAGCTAACGGCCCTATATGACTCAGTGCGCCCTTTTTAAGGCCTACCTACAAGCCAACTGAGCATGTGTTAACCCTACTATATTTAATCCTTCCCAAGGACAGCGATTAACGCCCTTAATTCAGTTCTACCACATTAAGCGAGTAACCTGATGATCAATGTTTCAATTATATACCCTTTTTAAAGCCCCAGAGGGACGGTACCCCAAATTCAAACTAACTGGTCTTCAGAAAGAAGCATTTTTCTGCACACGGAAGGCATTACTTTACTTGGTTCAAAGAACAGGTTTATTTCTACCTAGTCTCCAATCCACTTATGATTATATAACCCTTTTATCCCTCTCTGCTTGTGGTTTTTATTTCCATTTGTTATTTCTACACTGTTGTCGTTCTCTCCCTTATCTGCAGTTTCACACGGCACACATACACACATCGCTCACTTCCAAGCACATACACACACACACACAAAAGTAGCAAATCAAAATCAAATTCACACACACACCCAAAAGTAGCAAATCAGTTTTCAAAATGTCTTTTTTTCCCCCAAATTTTAAAACCCACCAATTTTCAAAAAACTATACTCCAGTCTATTTTTCTGATCGTAGTCGAAAACCTCCAGAACACTCCACACTCAACTCTACACGTGCACGCCTCTCGGTCACGGATAAACTTGTTTCCTCCCCAGACAAGTTAGAACGCCCTAGTACCATCACAACGCAGACGCCTTCAGTCTCATTACCTACCTAACTATTCTCTAGGATAGTTATTCATGTAGGGGCTAATGATATACGCCTTCGTCAGTCAGAGGTTACTAAGGCTAATTTTGTAGAGGTGGTTAGCGTGGCGAAGGCGATGTCTGATGCAGTAGTGTGCTCTGGCTCCATCCCAATGCGGTGAGGTGACCAAGCCTACAGCAGGTTATGGTCGCTGAACTGCTGG